>CM054125.1:15733791-16333791 GCA_028751855.1 Ambrosia trifida
TAGACATATCAATGCAAAATGAGGTAATAATATAATACTAAATTATATTTTAGTCAAATAACAAATTATAATTCTTTAGTTATCATGTACAGGATAAGTCAACACTTTGGAGAATATACTTTCATGTAAAAGCAATTGAAAATGCTAGAAAGTTTTTTTAGAAAGAAAAATAGCAAGTTCCTTGTAACCCAGAGAGTTTGGTAGTGATGGGTTTTTGTTGTTTATTTAATGGTGTTACATCTGGTTTTAGATCTATACTATTGTTACATCTGGTTCGTTCGGTGGAGCAAGAAGAACCGAGGTAAATATCGTTATAATATTTTTTTAAGATCTAGATCTGGGTTTTTGATGAAGTTGGTGCTCAGTCGGAACAGGGTTGTGATTTTATTTGGATGTTGTGGATTGTTGTTGTTGGTTGAGTTTTGGGGTTGAAGGGCCGATGTTTTTTTTTGATAGGTTATTTGAACGATCCGGAGGCGACTAAGAGGACGATTGTGGATGGATGGTTGCATACCGGAGCTTTTCGACAGATCCGGCAAGACCTGATGCTAATTTTTTTTCTTTGTTTGTTTTGATGATAGAAACCGAACAAGGATGGCGACGAGGTGTACTGCGACAATGGTGGTCGTGGTTTATTTTGAAAGTTGGCGACAGTGGTTTTGTTTTTGGTTTTAAAGAGTGATGTTCTTATTTTTTCTAGAAGTTAACATGGGCCAAGATGTTTAGCTCAATGGTAGTTTGTTTTTGTTTTTAAACACTGATGTTCTTATTTGTTCTTTTTTTTTTTGTCTATTAAAGTTCATTTGTTTCATTATTTTTTGTCTATTAAAGTTTGTTTCATCTAAAAACATATGTTTTTTGAGATATAAGTCATGAAAACATCTGTTTTTGGTGCTGGGTTATAATTTTATACATGTTTTTGTTGTTGGGTTATAATTTACCACATGTTTTTAATGAGATAAGTCGTAAAAACATGTGTTTTTGTTCTTGGTTTATATTTTTTTTTTATAACTTTTTAGTGAGATAAGTCGTGAAAACATATGTTTTTGTTGTTGGGTTAGAATAAAAAATTATTTTATGTTATTTGGTAAGATGAGTTGTGGAAAAACATGAATTGTTACATAAAACATGTTTCATTAATTTCATCTTAAAATAACGTAGAGAGGAGAGAGGAGAGTGAGAGTGGATAGAGGAGATGGAATAAAAAATGTATATAGTACTATAGTACTATAAAGCATGAAAAGTGTTGGAAGAGAGAGAATCATTATATATTTAGTTGGACCATAATACCCTTCAAAGCTTAAAAAACATCTTTAATTTTTCTAAAAAGCTGCAAATAATCTTGACCATAGATCACAAACAATGGATGGTTGTGATTGTGGTTTCATGGGTTTTCACAAGTGGGGAGGGTTTCCAAAATATCCTTCCCCTATATATATATATATATATATATATATATATATATATATATATATATATATATATATATATATATATTCATATGGTATTCACAACTCAATGTGGTTTTCAAAATAACTCAACCCTATATATATTTGTGTATTTGAGACGAAAAATGTCGATATGATCCTTTTGTTTGCTATTCAAACCATGTATTATATATATATATATATATATATATATATATATATATAGCTTTTGCCAAACATCATAAACAGTAAGTTAATTTTTTTGAACGGTGAATTTCTATAACAGGCGATGGGCATCACACCTACCTAGAAGGCAGGCCCTCCACACTCCACTCTGGTCTAAGACTATGTTGCTATAATCGGGCTCACGCTTGGCGTCAGAGTTTGGCTTGACGCTCACCGAGAAAATTTTCAACCTACTGCCCACCCGTTAACCGGGGAGCGTGTAGTTGCACCATCCACGAGAGTCTAAAAGGGCTGTTTGGTTGATTAAATGCTGAATCATTAAGTTTGACTTCTTAATGAATAGTTTTCTTGTCTCACATTGGTAGGAGAGCTTCATTAAGATTCAGCCTAGTTCAGTGCTTAAAAGTTCAGTTACATCCCAAGTCTTAATGGTTCAACCTTAACCATTCCATTTAGAAGCTGAAACAAACGCGTTAAATGTTGAATCATTCAACGCTGAATGGTTCAGAGCCTCATTAAGATGCTTATGAAACAGCCCCTAAGACTCTCTGGAATAAATGCACTGTAATAGAAAACTCAAGTGTACTTCGAGATTCGAACATGTGACCAGACCCTCCTCTCTTCATCGCATGACCAACTGGGCTATACCAGTAGGTCATAAATAGTAAGGTAATGGTATTTTGTTATTTTGATGTTCACTTTTAAGATACATTGTATTACAAAATCCGAGCATGTCGTTGCTACATGTCTATTTTTATCTTTGTCCTAATGTATATTTTAAACGGGTTGTGAGTTGTAAAATACGAGTAATCGAAACTCAAATGTACATGTCACCAACGCTACACCACATTTAGTTTTTTTTTATATATAAAATGAAGTCGCTTACCCTATTTATTAATCTAAAAATATAATGTAACAATAGTTCATAAAATTCCAAATGTAGCATCACGGCTTGCTTATTTTTATCTATGTATAAATTTCGTTGAAAATGTAGTTGTATTCGCAATAGAGAATCTTTTATCGTTAACTATAGCGAGTGTCAGTACCAGTACCATGACAAACCAAACCAAACCAAACTAATATTGTCCAAACAATATTAGTATTGTGGCCATTACGACCGAACAACATTGATACCGGTATATATGTACTATTAGACAATTTTATGGTATTCGACTTATATATATAAAAGACGCATCGATATCCTTTTGGGCATATCATGCCTTCGTTTTTTGGGTTTTCGCTTTCAGTTGCTATACCTAGTGCTGGTTCCGTATCAATAGTATAATGAACTGAACCGTTTAAATTAAATTTTACTTATTTAATTGGTTGCTTTTTGAATTTTTTTTGGATCCCAAACATTCCATTTCCATATAAAACATGTGTCGATATCCTTTTAAAAATTTGTTTTTTTTTTTCGATTGTTATAGACAACCACTGTACCATAACGAACCAAACTGATACCGACCATTCTCTTGCTGCTTTTGCAGTGGGCATGGACAGATCTTTTAAAGGGCCAGGGGCCTAAGCCCCTATTTTTTGGGTTAGAAGTGTAGGTAGTAGCTCATTAGGTTTGAATATCATTATAGTTATATTTGGTTGAGTCCCTCCTGATCCAAAAGCCGAAATCTAACTTATGTTTTTCAAAGCCCAAAATACCTAATCTACAAGCCTAACTTATGTTTTTTTAGGATATAGGTCTTTATTTGGTGAAAAAAATTGGGTTTTTTATGTGTAATATTTTCGCCTCCCAACTTTAATGTTTACTTCTCATCACCGGCGGCTGTGGAATGGAATCCCACTAATTTTATAACCAATTTGTCATGATTTGGCAAAACTGTGTTGCCAACTTGCCATGCAGCTGTAAATGACTTTCTTATGATCATGACTTGGAAAACCCAACACAGTTTATGTGATTCAACTATTTGTTTTCAAACACTGTGGATAAGATTTGAATTTACTATATTCTGTGAGTTTAGTTTATCACATACAATAACGAAATACCAGCTCCTTGTATAATTTGCATGAACTGTTGTTCTGAATATCGATCGTATGCATTTTTGTTAATTAATTTCCATGGTGTGTTGTGTGATTGTACCGCAATGCATTATGCGTTTTCTTTTGGTGACCTACCAACTTTATATGTAAAGCTGGTTAATTCGAATATGATCGGTACCTTTTGTTATTGCGATTTCAAAGAACCGTATTTTATCTATTAATTCTTTAGTTATCAAGATTCATTAAACAATTAACATCCAAGTTTTTTTAACTGATGTCTACACATGTGAGCAACGTAAGGATTTCTGAATTATAATGTATATTATGAATCCTTTGCATAACTAGCGGGTTTATCATTTAACAAATTACATTTGGGGGGTAGTGGGGGAAAAAATCAAAATTGGTGATGTATGGTTTTGGTTTGGCGGTATCTAATAAATATTAAAGTGATGCCGCCAAACCGGTTAGCGGTATCAACATAAACTTTTCCAGTGGGTTTAGATGCCGCCAATCCATTTGGGCAATTCACCTTGATGCCGCCAATCCATTTGGGGAAGTCATTGATGCCGCCAATCAAAGTGGCGTGGTCTTCAATATTGCCGCCATCATCCCGCCAATCCATTTCCATGCATTGAAACCACCAAATGAGAATTAGTCTTCTTGCATGCTCGATTCCTGCAACCATGCAGGCTATAAAACACACTCACAAGGTCTCTAGCATTGCATGCAATGGTCTTGTAATTTGCAGATGATTTGATAGGCAAATAGTGTTCTTGGGAGTGCAAGAAATCAGCCTTTGGAGGTTATAAAATAGAGGGTGAGGTGAAGAAGGACCACCACACACATCCATTTCCACACCATTACAATCTCAATCTCCATCTGAAACCTTTGAAACTTATAAAAAATCATACCAAGCAAATTTCTCCCACCATGAATCAAAACATAAACTTACACCCTGGTCCCCTAAGCAACGATGTGTTGTATCTGCGCGATCGACATCGTGCCTTTCACGTTTTTATAAACGAGGAAGACTTCAACGCGTCCCTTATGGTAAAGCGTAGCGATAGAAGCCTGTGGCGGGAACTTCGTGACAACCCTGTTGTAGGACGGGTTCGTAACCTTGTCGATGCCGCAGGGTTTGGTGGCCTTATAGATTGTGGTTATCGATACGTTGACCACTCCTTGATAACAGCTTTGGTGGAACGATGGAGGCCCGAAACTCACACGTTCCACCTACCATTTGGTGAAGCTACTGTCACCTTATAAGATGTTAACGTCTTGTGGGGGTTACCTATTGAGGGAGCTGTTGTGTCTGGGGTAGATGATAATTTGTCTACTGCCGACGCAATAGCGTTGTGCCGACGAATTTTAGGTGTTACGCCTACAGAGGCCCAAATGTCCGGCAAATCCGTTTTGGGTAGTGTTATTATTAATAAACTAAAGCAGCCGTTTGTTGAAGCAGAGGCTACGGATGAAGAGTGCATTTTCAGGGCTCGTTTAATCCTTTTTTATTTTATCGGTTCCACTTTATTTCCTGATAATAATAATAATAGACTAAATGTTTTTTATTTAAGATTTTTACGAGACCTAAGCCGAACAGCATCTTATAGCTGGGGCAGTGCGGTTCTCGGTTGTTTTTACGGGCGGCTTTGTGATGCCACCCAGCCGGATAGGAAAGCCGTGACCGGGCCCATGATGCTCCTTCAAACATGGGCATGGGAGAGGATTCGGTGTCTCGCGCCACGACCACCCTCAAACCGGTTTGATTATACTTGTTCGCTAGCGGCTCGGTATATATCTCAAATCCCAAACAAATATAATGTGTGTCTGCATGGCATCCCTTTGTATTTTTTTTACTGAACACGTGTTTTAAACTGTTAATTTTGTAGGTGGAGAGACCGCAATTTAAACTTGAAGGAGGTATCCACCCACTGCCTCCGAGCATATCGTTCACAACTACAATCGTTGAACGAGAACATGGTATGTTCATTCTACACGTGTTAGTAATTATTTTTAGTTTTTTGTATTAATCATGCATGCATTTATTGTGTTTTGTGACTGACTTAAGTGTTTGTTTTTATGTTTTTAGTTCAACTGGACCCCCTACACCGCGGTTTTGGATCGACTCCCGGCCATATGTTCAAGTGGGATGCAAAGCTGGAGGAGTTGTTGTCCGCTTATATGCTTTGAGATCGTTGAGCATCATTACCCTCAACGGGTTATGAAGTAATTTGGCAAGTTCCAGTACATACCTCCCGAAATAAACGTAACCGTACCCATGGCTCAGCTTGAAAAACTGCATGCTTTGGGGCGGCAAGGACACAACGGGGCGGACTGGATGAGTAGGCACGAAGCCTACATCAACGCCTGGAATAACCGTCGTAACACGGTTTACAGGACCGATCCCATAAGGACGAATTCCACAGAGCCAGGTTATATGCAATGGTATTTGAGCCGTACCGTTGCATTTATTGGGAATCCGAGTGTAGCACCGGCCCCAGTTGGCGGTTTCCAAGACGACGGTGCTAGAATCCAGCTGATGGTAAAGCATTTTTACGTGTCTATTTCATACATTAATTATTTGAGTTTACGGTTTCTAACTAATAATTTTGTTTGCAGAGGGATGCTATAGGGGATATTTACCGGTCCTCCCAACAGGCATTTAATGATCCTCAGTCCTTCGCCACGCAGCTTGAGCATATACAGAACATGGCGTTCCACAGTATGATGATGTCACAAGATGTCGGACACTTCCAAAATCCGACGCATCTTACAAGGGACCCCGTCGACTTGTCAGCACCAGTACGACCTCAAAGGGTACGCCAGCGACACGCTCCCCGTCATGGGCCGACAAACGTGGCAGAAAATCAACCCCAAGCTGGAAGCCGTTGTACAATGAGGGTGGGTTTGGTGCATCTGTTGCGACAAGCAACAATCAGAACCAGGGTGGGGGGTATGTCCCGCAACTCTTTGACGTTGGATTGGATCAACTTGGAACTCCGTTTGGATTGGATACTCCCTTCGTACAGGGAACTGGTGATGTTGGTGGGTCCGGTAGCGGTCAACCGGCGGTGACAGGTCCGCTAGCTAACTTGATTGCAAGCGGAATTGGAATTGGAGATAGTTGGGCATTTCCGTCACAGGATTTTGTGACGCCGGTTGGGCAGGGGATGCCACGGATTGATCTCGATGTTAGTGATTTCCATTACCATCCCCCGCATAATTCGTGTGACGCAGGACCTTCAACCCGGCCAGGACCTTCGACCGCACTGAATTTAAACCTCTTTCCCGATGATCAGTACGGGAATCAAGGACCACCACCCAACGATCAAGACCAACCACCAAGAAGGCAATCTCAACGTCTTATGAATCAGCCTCCCACGGACTGGTTTAACTTTTAATCATGTGTTAATTACTGTTGTTGTAACATTTTTTTTGGTGTATGCATATGAATATACAAATCGTTAAGCCACATGTGATTCAAACATTGTTGTGAGAAACAACCACTAGAATTAAAATCCAAATACAAGCGTTAAACACTAAAACAAGATCACAAACAAGATCACATAATCATTTTTTTTGAAAACTCAATTTGTTGAAAACGGGCCAGGCTGCCATTTTTGGGCCTCTGTACAGTTTGGCAGGGCCAGCCTGTCAGGCATCCGGGCTTTCGGACGCGCTGGCCTTGGTTAATACACGGGTTTCGCACGAATTCCGGGCCGTTTTCGGGTCTCCGGGGCCTGATCCGGGAGGCCCGAAAACGGCCCGGAGGTCTTTTTTTTTTTTTTGAAAACTCAATTTGTTGAAAACGGGCCAGGGGACCAGGGTGTAAGTTTATGTTTAGGGGACCAGGGTGTAAGTTTATGTTTTGATTCATAGTGGGAGGAATTTGCTTGGTATGATTTTTTATAAGTTTCAAAGGTTTCAGATGGAGATTGAGATTGTAATGGTGTGGAAATGGATGTGTGTGGTGGTTCTTCTTCACCTCACCCTCCATTTTATAACCTCCAAAGGCTGATTTCTTGCACTCCCAAGAACACTATTTGCCTATCAAATCATCTGCAAATTACAAGACCATTGCATGCAATGCTAGAGACCTTGTGAGTGTGTTTTATAGCCTGCATGGTTGCAGGAATCGAGCATGCAAGAAGACTAATTCTCATTTGGTGGTTTCAATGCATGGAAATGGATTGGCGGGATGATGGCGGCAATATTGAAGACCACGCCACTTTGATTGGCGGCATCAATGACTTCCCCAAATGGATTGGCGGCATCAAGGTGAATTGCCCAAATGGATTGGTGGCATCTAAACCCACCGGAAAAGTTTATGTTGATACCGCTAACCGGTTTGGCGGCATCACTTTAATATTTATTAGATACCGCCAAACCAAAACCATACATCACCAATTTTGATTTTTCCCCCACTACCCCCAAATGTAATTTGTAAAATTATAAACCCCCCACTTATGTAAATGATTCGTATATTATAGGCTTAGTTTGTGAGCAACGTTTGGATTTCTGAATTATGCATGTCCTAAAATGCATACCGTCCTTCAGAATTCAAGTGTCCGGGTCAAGCCGCGAAATATTTGCTCCCTAGTTTTAGATATTAACGAAATAAATAACGTAAACTATATTTTTTAAACGACGAATAAAGTAAATATCAAATTGATGAATCAATTCTTCACAATTTATTTTATCCAACAATACGTTCTCGATAGCTATCATCGCGAATCCATGAAGTTTTTTTAAGTGTTTTAAGCCTAGGGCAACCCAAAAATCGGAACCAACATTAAAATAAGAGGATAAGGGATTACTTTTAAGTTAATGTTATTGTTAATCTAGAAAAAACTAGGATGACACCACTGTAGGCGGCGCCTTTTTTTTATACACTGCATATTCTAATGTCTATAATACCCTCATCATTTTCTATTATTTACACTATGCCATCATCTTCTTTAAAACAACCCATTTTATACCTTGTAACACCAACACTATGCACATATCATTTAGATTTTTCCGATGAATTCTATTCCACTGTCAGCTATTGTCGCCAGTCATAGCGCCCCACTAGAAATTAGGCCCGGGCCAAGAGTCCTCCTCGCACCCCTCAAAACCGGCCCTATAGTAAAATGGTTGTGATTTGTGGTTTGGGAAAGTAAGTAGTATATGGTTCCTTAAGGTTACGTTTCACCATTAGATTAATAAAGAAGCATTTACATATATTAAGTAGCGAATCTAGACAAACATTTTAGGAGTAACATTAAAAAAATTACCGTATTTTCAATTAGTTGGTGGAGACTCGATTCCGTGGAGTGGTGTGTGGTGGACCGTGGCCAGAGGGTGGTCGGGGCACGGAGGAAGTAGGTGATTGGATGCGGTGAATGATGGCGGCGGGGTAACGTTTGTGATGGTGATTGGTTGGGGGTTTGAGGGGCAATGGCCTACTAAACTTTCTGTGAAAACAGTTCATTCACGCGTCGCTTGGATTTTAGGACACCTCTCCGCGTGGCACGAAGAGGTGAAGATCCAAAAATTTTGGCCAAGTTCTTTGCGCATCGTGAGGCTGGTAAAGAACCTTCTTCGCGTGGCGCGAAGAAGGATTTTTCATAGAAAGTTTATTTTCGTTTTTATAGTTAGAAATTAAAGTTTTGCATAAACTTTGTAATATGAGATGCACAAGCCACACCTCAATCCTAAAAGGAATCTATATCTGCCCTATAGATCCACATCGCATAATACATGCCACAATTAATCTATCTTTCATAATATAGTATAGATATAGATATTAATTATAAACGCTATAAATGTATTATTTTTAATGTTAGTTACATTTAATGATAATATTATGTATATAACAAAAGATGGTGTCTTAGGAATATTGCCTAAAACACACCTTACTTTCTTTGATATATTTACAACAATGTCATCCAATCTTTTCATCCATAGTTTTTTCTTTTTGTATTCAACCCTTCAACTTTTAGCATTGTCCTTTACAATTCTTCAGTTTTCTAAAATTTTTGTAAAATGTCATTTTGACCTCTTTGAGTTTTACGTGCTTGTTTTATGTAAGTGAGCCATATATAATACGTTTTTATGCTATTTTATGTACATTATTTCTTAGTTTATGTTTTGACATAAATTTTGATCGGAAATGAGTCGTGTCAAATATCATACGTTTTTACTAAGCGGTATAAATTTGAGTTACTTTAGGTTTTGATACCACCGCATGGTTTTTGCCCGAGCGTTGTTAGGGGGTTGCGTAGAGTAATGGATGCGCTAGGGCCCATTGAGGCATGGGTTAGGCTTTTGTTATTGCCTCACTACACACTGCGGGTGGTCAAACCGACCTGTAAGCAGGAACGAAGGTCAGGTAACAGGAAATCGCTTCAATGTAACTCCATTATGCGAGCAATGGCGGTTTAGAAAGATGGGGCCGATTTTGAGGAACTTGTCCTTCGTCTCCTTGAACTCCCTGTGGAGGGGGTTTTTGGGAGGTCTAGAGACCAAGACAAAGAGGAAGGCAAGGGCTACATTAAGCAATGCCTTATGAAGGTGGCAAATGGGCATTACACTACGGTTGTCAAGGTACAGTGTTCATCTGGGGTTGCGCCTTTGAGGGGATACTTTGAGAGCTTCTATTGATAAACACCCTGTTGTGGACCCCCCGACCATGCCCTCCACTGCGCCGTCGGAGCTAGCCTTGCAGGTGGACGTTAATTATGTGTTGGAATGTATTAAATCCTACCCAAAAGAGACCTCTTGCGGGAGAGATGGTTTGCGGGCTCAACATATTTTAGACGCTCTATGTGGCCAGGGACGAAGTTCATTGCATCGGTGCCACTGACCCCGTTGTTAAAGCCTAACAATGGGATTAGACCCATCGCGTTGTGTGACACCCGACATGTTCGGCTTAAACATATTAGTAACATCTAAGTCTACCTTAGCGAGAAACGTTTATAAACAAACTTAACTGGGTTAGTTGAGTCGGGTCAAGTTAGGATTGTCCAGGGTACAATGATCTGGAGGATCATTGGGAGTCGTTTTGGTAATACACTAGTACCGGGTTCCGTTGTTGGTGACATTACATGAACTAATTAAGTATATGTGTGGATTATGGGTCGTGTGGTGGATTGTATACTTATACTTGCTTAAACGATGTACAAATGATTATACGTGCCTAAATATGCTAAATATAGACTATGGATGCATGCTTATGTGTTAAGATGTGTTAGAATGCGTTAAACACGACAAAGTGGAAAACTTGTAAAAGTGGCTTCTGGTTCGACCATCGGGTGGTCGAAGGAGAAGTTGCAGCTGGTTCGACCCATTATTGGATGGGCGAACCAGGGAAGTGGAGTTGAAGAATTCCCTTCGACCTGGACAAGTCTCATTCGACCCTGTGAAAGGGGCGAAGGAGACCACCTTCGACCAATCAATTGGTGCGAAGGAGGATCAGTATAAATACCAACCTTAGTCATTTTTCATCATTTCACAAACCCTAGCCGTCCCAAAACACTCTCAAACGACCTAAAACGCTAAGGAAGGAGTTTTTGCTCTTCTTTTTCATAATCTAACCTATCCACATCATCTAAACAAGAATCCAAGGTGTGTTCATAATCCTAAACCTTTTTAAAAGCATTTTGATTCGTTTCCATCTAACCCTAATTGTCCGGATCTGTTTTAAGGGTGTTTTTATGATTAAAAACCTTTCAAACATCTTTCTAAAACAAAACCCTATCATTTAACATGAGTTTTCATAATAAATAACATGTGTTAATTGAGTATTATGTGGTGTAATGTGTTATTCAATGCTTTGCTGCTTTATCTATGTTAGAGACATGATGTAGGATTGCTTTTAATGCTGATTGATTGTTGTTTAGGGTTAGAATTGATTGGATGATGATATTATGTGTAAATTGGGGATTTTGACGAATCTAGACGTAACATGTGGTGTTTATAATCAATAGAACCCATAGGGATGATCGGATGATCGACAAACTGAGTATTTTAAGTCAAACATGAGTCGATTTCAAAAGTTTCCAAATTGGGTAAAGATTTCATGCATGAAAGTGACGTTTCCATAATTTTTGCCATTTTGGGAAATGGCTGAAACGGATATGGTTTGGGGCAAAATCAGTGGGGTTTTGTTAGGATAACATAATCATGTTTGACTGCTGTGATTGGTGATATTTCGAGTCGTTTTGAATGTGTTTTAAGCGTTTTTAGGCAAAATAAAACAACAGGAGCGAACCTGGCCTCCTTCGACCAGTCGAAGGTGCGAAGGAGGATTCCCAGGGTCGAACCAGGCTTTTCATTGGACGAATGTGCATAAACGGGCGAAGGAAGCATCAAACGGTCAAACGTACTGTAAATGGTGCGAAGGAGACAAAAAGGTGCGAAGGAGACTCAAAACTGACTGGTTCGACCGTTCTGATGCAGAAATGAGATTTTTGATACAAACTAAGTGTTTTATGCTTGAACCTTGTGTGTAATCTATGTGTATTTGATTAGTTAAGGTAATGGGTCACCAACGGGATGTCGGGTCGGTCTAGTGTGTCGGTTAAACATTTAAACACGCTTTAAAACATACTTGGTTACGATCTGGACAATCGGGGACTAGATAACCTTATGGTTATTAGTCGGAACACTTATGTGAACATTTTGATAGATCTCCGGTAGAGGGATTATCAGGGGCTAAACATCTTTACTTATAATTGAAGAACGCTATCTAAGGTGAGTTCACGGCCCCACTTTTACTGCTTTAACTTTTGGGGGAGAAAACATGCGCTAAACTGTTTTGGTAACATATGTCATACTATGGTTTTTTAACTTATTATTGCTATACGATCTTTTGGAAAGTCCCGGGGGAAACCATGAATGTGCGGGTTTGCACAACGGGGGAAATGTGGATAGATCTATTGGGCGTGACCTGCCCCACTCGTCGGCTTGGAGGGCCGGGCGGGTGCATATTGTCTCGAACAGGTACATTGGTATCATGCTGAACATACGGGCTGCTTAAACATGCTGAACATTGCTAAACGTGTCTAGTAATGGTTTCCAATCGTAGTAGTAATGAAACATACGCCTAGCTAGCGTACTTGGTAACTTTGATATAGTATGGACATGGTAACACTTTAGTAACATTTTGAACAAACCTGTGAACTCACCAGCATTATATGTTGACATCTTTTTGGCATGTTTTTCTCAGGTCGCTAAGGTAGCAATGAACGGAACTAGGCGCACGGGTCTGCATTGGCGTCTAGATTTTAGTGCACATTTTGTAATAAATGTCTTGAATACTTGGGAACACTGTTTTGTAGAGATTAAATTCTTTAAATGCTTCCGCTTATGAAATTTATGTTTTTGGGTTTACGTACTTCATATAGTGTCGTTTATTGTGATCGTTGACTTGGATCCTGGTTTGTCATGCGCCTCGCGGTAAAACCCCGCAAGTGGTAATTTGAGGGTGTGACACGTTGGGGGCCATTTAAAGGAGATTGGGGTTGAAGGTCGCTATGCGTAAAGTGGGAAAGATATGGCTGATTATTTAGGGGATTTTCAATTTAGGGTTGCGGTCCCCCCTCTGACGCCTACGTTTTGTTTTAGTCCTACATCCACTTATCATCCTGGTGCATGCCGCTTATTCCCTACCCTTCCATGCTTGGTATTTGGACGACGACACTATTATTGGTAAAGCTTAGGATGCCGCTAGGGCGCTAGACATTATACGCTCTGAAGGGATGTCTCTGGGGCTTAGGCTTAATATTCGGAAAACTGGGATTTTTTGGCCGTCATGCAATGGTTCGAAGAAAAAGCCCGGGTTATTCCCTAGTGAGATTAGCATGCCTGATGGATGGATTACGTTCGTTAGGGGAGCGGTTAGCCGGGATGTAGGGTTTATACGTTTTTGGCAACTAAAAGAGTTTTGCACGTGGTTGAACTTATGGAGCGCTTGTCGGACCTATGGGAGCCACAAAGCGAGCTTCTATTATTGCGATCGTGCATGGGGGTCGCCATATTACTATTTGGGCTTCAGAGTTCTCAGCCTGAACATGTCAAAGAGATGGTGTTAATCTTTGATACATGCCTGAGGTGGGCGGGGGTGTGAGGCTTTCCTTGGCAGAGGATGTCTCAGCATATGCGTTTGTTGCGTCCAGGGCCTAGTCGGGGAAATTGCAGGACCACATCTTGTGAAATGCTGGCGTGGTGGGGGTGGATTCTGATTACACCCTCGCATTCTATAATATTGGAACAATTCTTCCAAAACTTGATCAATGATCCAGGTGGTTTTAATGATAAGGAGACTGCCCCCAAGAAACCTTAACAAACATTGGCGAGTGCTCTTTATGGTAAACACGTTCAGGATATGGAGGTGGGATTCGATATGACTCTGCATCAAAAGGCAGTTCTTGCATGTCTCCAGGGGGCCATGCTCAGGATTTCTTTTACTGTTGTGCCCATTGAAGGGCTTGGGCAACGAAACTTAGCATTCGGATATAGGGCCATCCTCAAATACCGGCTTATGATACCTCTTCCCCCCCCCCCATGTAACAACCCGAAGTGGACCCCAAAAATTTTTCACGTATTATTATTTTCTTCGTGTAATAAACGTAACCTAAAACCAATAATGAGCAAGACGGTTATGTCCGAAACTAAAAACCGAACAATTATATATATAATATTATTTAACACGCATTATGAGACCGATCTAATACGCGTAACGAACCCGACCCGTGACTAATCAAGATTAGTCATCCATGGGACACATGGCATGAGAGCCATGTGCCCCATGTCACCCCACCTTTTAAACAACACAACACCCTTGCTTTATAAAAACCCTCCTTTTATCCCTGTACACAAACACCCTTTATCCTAGAATCTCTCATCTCACACACATAATACACACTTTACTGATGAAAGAGAGAGAGGACCAGGAGGTGGAGACCGGAGGGTCTCCGGCGACTGGCGGAGCTCCGGCGGAGCCGACCCCCAACAACACAACCCCCAACCCCTTTTCACCTACCTTATCAGAACTAAAGAGATAGAGAGGGAATCGAGCAGAGAAGAGGAAGAACAGAGAGGAAGAGAGGGACGCAGAAGAGAGAGAGAGAGAGAGGGAGAAGGAGGAGGAGGAGGAGAGAGGAAGACGACGGCGGCAACCCCCTTTTTCAAACCAAGGTAACTCAAATACCCCTACTTCTTAATCGATTCTGCTGTCAAGATGAACGAGGTGGTTGATAGTGATGGTCAGGGGCTAATCGAAGGGGATCCAGATGGTGGTGCTGCAGTGGTCACGGAGGAGGAGGTGGTGGATTGTTGATGGGTTCTGATCGGGTCTGTAGAGACATAGAGGAAGGATTAGGAAGGTGGTTGGTCAGGCGACGGTGGTGACCGGGTGTTGTGAGATCTGTGGGGGTCTTGGTGGTTCACGACAGAAGAACAGTGGCGGGTGTTATGGTGGTCTCAAGTGAAGATGGTGGTTATTACGGTGACTTTAGGTGAAGGGGTGGTTGTCACGGTGGTGGTCAAGTCAAGGAGTCGGTCAGGGGTTCGGGTCAAAGAGACGGGTCAACAGTCAACCTTGGTCAACAGGAGTCAACGTTGGTCAACTGTGGTTAACCGGGACAGACCCGGTCAACCCGAACCATAATCCAAACGTGAGGTATAACTGAACCCGCTAACTCTATAGTTATATTAATTATGACCTTTATAATATATATGGCGTGTGGGACTTAACGAGCATATTATATTGAGTATCGGCTATTGGTTGGACATTTTGAATATTGACAATAGGAACCATAGCGTTTAGGACTTTGTACTTAAGACATTGGACATAAGGTCGTACTAATACAAACACTAGCTCACGAGGATGGGACATCGGATCATAAGACCAAACCATGAGTTAGACTTGACAATTATGTATACCATGAACTTGACACTTTGAGTTGGATACTATGATGTAAGCTTGGACATTTACACTAGTCGCAGGAACATTAGGAAGCTTAGAGCTTTGGACATTAAACACATAACTCGGACTTGAAAACATTAGAGTAGAAACTTGACATTTAATACTAAATAGAATCACGGACTTACGAGACACCGGACAATGATACCTAAACTTTAGACACGACACCTAGCCGGCTAGCCATGATAACGTGACATAAGGTTCGGGTCGAGACATAAGCTATGAATACTAAATATAAATGTTAAAGGGAGTAGTACCTTGACAACATAGACATAAGAAATGAACTCGGCATTATATATATATTGAAGTCTAAAACATAAGTTTGACATGTGCTATGATGTGTATATGTTTACATGAGATGGAGATAGATAATAAAGGCGACATTAATATAAAGACTAGAAACTATACGCCCAAGCTCGTCCCCACGCATAACCTTCGTAACTGAAACCAAAGACTAATAATATTATTAACTTAGGATTCGCGCAGGAAGATACCAAGACGCGATGACAGACGCTTATTTTTATATTATACGACCGTATTGCATCCAGGTGAGTTCCGTGAACCATCCCCCTATTTTGTACTTTTTAACTGTTTTGGGGTGAATACATGCTTCCAGGGAAAAACCAGTAGAATATGAAGAACCAGTGATGTGACAAGATGTGCTCCCGATAACCAAACCGTCACACTCATTAACCCAATGGGAGATCAGGCCGCCTAATATGTGGGTAGCGCTACTTGGGGAATCCCCTGCACGCAGTGGACCCGGAAGCCCGGGTGTAACACCCCAACCGATGGCGGAATCATCGAGGTGCCACGTAGTGACGATTGTTCAAAAGCTCATGGTACTAAAATGTAAATATATGATTATTGAATATTGTTTTACAACATGTGAAATTAAATACAAGACAACAAGATAAAGATAGTTGATTGATTTAATCTAAGTCCAAAGTCCTATGTGAAGCGTCAAGCAGCTTATCCTGAAACATGCACGAAAATAATTTTGTCAACATATGATGTTGGTGAGTACTACTTAGCTTTGTACATATAATATAAGTTTGAAAAGGTAGTACAATTCATGTGTCTAGCATCACTAAGGCATTATGTAAACACGCAAGTAACCAAACAAGACAAAGATCATATGTAAAGTTGTACAATGAAATTGATAATGAGCACCTCAACACGTGTGAGTCTAAAAGAGCACCATAACATAAGTTATGTCTAAATGAGCACCGTAACATAAGTTACGTCTAAATGAGCACCGTAACATAAGTTACGTCTGAGTGTAAAGAGCACCATAACATAAGTTATGTCTAAATGTATGATTTTGTATGTAAGCTACGTTCATGTTCAAGCATAAGCACAAAGATAAACAAGACACGTATATGAATTGTAAATGAATAAAATGTATGTGTAAATGAATATGAAAGTATTGTATACTTGTGCATGAATCACCCCAAAAGTTGTAAAAGCGGAAAAAAGGGATAAGTAATACTCACTTTTAGCAAGGTGGTAAGTCTTGTGTAATTGATTAAGTGTAATCCAACGTTTGTCGAGTATCACCAAACACTAATTCGTGTATGATGCTCGGTCAAACAAAAAGTCAACGGGTCTTGAAATCGTGAATTAAAGCTTGGACAGAAAGATTTGAGAGAAGGGAAATGATTTTTTTGGCACATTTAGTTGGTTGTGGATACCTCAATTTATACTATGTGGCTCGGGTTGGTGAAATGGAAGGTTTTGAAGTCTTGACCAAAGTCGGTCAAAACCGAGTTAAGGATGATTAATTCAAGCTGAAATCATGGATTATATTTATGAGGGTATGTTAGTCGGTCAAAGGGAGTTAAAATTCTACCAAAAACAAGGCTCATAATTGTGGAAAGTGACTGGGTGTTGACCACAGTCTTCGGGTCGGGTCTGGGTTCCGAAAAAAAAAAGACAAGGTTTTTGGGTTATGATTAGGCTTTAGTGTTTTGGGTATAAGTTTGGTTATGGTTTAGAGGTGGCAAAATATAATGACTAACTTTATTATTATTATTATTATTATTATTATTATTATTATTATTATTATGAGGATAAAATGTGGCGTACAAGATAGGAGGTGCGAAATAAAAAAAATGTATATATATATATATATATATATATATATATATATATAATAATAGTGATAAAAGTGACGGATGTCACAGCATCCCCTACTTTTAGAAACTTCGTCCCGAAGTTATTAGAAACATAGGTTATGGATGTTCTGGGAAAAACGATTTGGATAAGAGGTTTGATAGGTGTGAGTTAAGGATTGGATTAGGTTTGTCTCGAATAATAAGGAGAATAAGAATCTAGTAACACTAAACTTCAAGTTTTAGGAATCCTAAAATAACTGCATGAGTTGATTGACCATAGAAAGACTAAATGAACTACCAAGTAACTAGAGTTTGTTCCTGGTCCGACTTCCAGTCTCACTTTCAATACATCATTAGTGTTTGTATACAGGGTGTACCGCAGCTAACCCACCACACCTTTGATACCTTGAAAACGTACTGGACGCCTACCAAAAACTCTAATAGAATTTCACACTACCCTAACGCACCTGTAAATTCATGATTACGTTCCGGACCGGAATCATCAATTTACCTTACATTAGGGTTTTATGTCCTTCTATGATCCTAATCTAACACACAATACAGCAAATAAGTTTCACAAGAAGGTGACACAACAAACACGTTGAGTTACAATGAGATGTTATCAATGAAATGAGGCCATGTAATAATGAGGTCAATTGCATTGGTTTGCAATGACTTGTAAGCATAACTGTATTTAAGTATGGGCTACCACTCGTCCGAGGAGCCCTTTAAATGAAATGTTTATCAGAGTTGCGTGGATAATACAACGTGCAAGCAAGTTTGTAAGTACTGCAACCATTAAGTGTAAGTGTTATCTTAGTGGCCTATAGAAATAGATTACGGGTATCATGAATAATTAAATGTCCAGTGAATAGTCAAATTAAGAGGAAATCAAGTTTCACAAACAATGATGTTTTGGAAAAATCCTGTAGAATCAAGTATCAGGTTTTTAGTAGTTTGATTATCATGGGTAACTAGTTCATGTGTGAGAAGGTGAAGGATATGAATTTAGTTCTTGAGTGGATGATGAAAAATCTTGAAGCAGAATCAAGGTTGTGAGCGATAGTGAATGTGAAGATAGTTGATAAAGAGTTTATTTTATAGTAAGGAGATTATGTAGCAGTGTAAATTTTGGGGTTTGGATCAAAGGTTATAATCAAGTGTATAGGAAAACATGATTGTGGTATATGCCAAATATTGTAAAAATTTGAACAAGTTGAAAATGAGTGAGTGTCGATGGAGAATCTAGAGGTTAGATATTATTCCTATGAAAAAAAAATTATTTTCAAAATTGGTATTGTACATAAGGCAAAAGTTGTTAAATAGTACAAGTTAAGTAGGCTTTGAAAAATATTCCTGTTAGTTGGAGATTTCAAACATAACATTAGGTTTTGAAGATCAAGGTTTTATTAAAGATTTTTTTTAATAGTTTAAAGCATTATATAGAAAATCGTTTGTTACGTCAATAAATAAACAATTGAATTTAAGTTCGAGGAAAATATGTACTTTGTAAAGTTACTAGGTAATACAACAAGTTTTAGAAATCTTTAGTTTGTGCTAAATTATGAGGTTATAGTTTTTAAAATAAATAACATGTGGAGAAATGAAATAATATGATTTGGGTAGGGTGTTGAATATTTAAAAAAAATGGCTAAGATGGTAAGGTGAAGTGCGATTGTGAAATCCATAGATGGTTATGAAAGTATGAACTTGTAAGCAATATATGAAAATCGTGAAATACAAAATATTGTATATGAATCGAGAGAGTATTTTTGAAAAAAAAAAGCTTGCATAAAATGCTTGGAGTGCCCTTGTCTAGCTGTAAAGCCCAACAAGAACGTTGACTTTTCAAAGAAATTGAACCCAACGGTGATCAAAGAAGACATGCTTTAGCCTATAAGTGGACACTCACTCCAGGAATCCCCAGGTAAGCATAACAGGTCCGTAAATGGATTTATGCGCTATGCTTGCCTATGCCAGAAAACCCAGTGTACAGGCATCCACCCTTCCAGATTGCACGTGTCCTCATCACACTCATTAAAGTTCAACAACTTTGAAGGAGCAAAAATAAGAATAGGCATTATGCCTAAGAGTGTCATCATGAAAGGTACTGCTCCCGCTCCATGATGATGTAGACTTTCCACTCCTTGTAGGACACCATCCCTATGCACCATGATGAAAGATGAGGAGAAATGGAGAAGAAGAGAAGATAGAGGAAGGAAAGTAGAGGGAAATGAGGGGAATGATAAATTAGGAAATGTTGTACCTGAAAGTTGAAATTCGGTTATAGTCTAGGCTAAAAGGCATTCTAATAACCTAGTTCCCTATAACCATGGCTCTGATACCAATCTGTAACACCCCAACCGATGGCGGAATCATCGAGGTGCCACGTAGTGACGATTGTTCAAAAGCTCATGGTACTAAAATGTAAATATATGATTATTGAATATTGTTTTACAACATGTGAAATTAAATACAAGACAACAAGATAAAGATAGTTGATTGATTTAATCTAAGTCCAAAGTCCTATGTGAAGCGTCAAGTAGCTTATCCTGAAACATGCACGAAAATAATTTTGTCAACATATGATGTTGGTGAGTACTACTTAGCTTTGTACATATAATATAAGTTTGAAAAGGTAGTACAATTCATGTGTCTAGCATCACTAAGGCATTATGTAAACACGCAAGTAACCAAACAAGACAAAGATCATATGTAAAGTTGTACAATGAAATTGATAATGAGCACCTCAACACGTGTGAGTCTAAAAGAGCACCATAACATAAGTTATGTCTAAATGAGCACCGTAACATAAGTTACGTCTAAATGAGCACCGTAACATAAGTTACGTCTGAGTGTAAAGAGCACCATAACATAAGTTATGTCTAAATGTATGATTTTGTATGTAAGCTACGTTCATGTTCAAGCATAAGCACAAAGATAAACAAGACACGTATATGAATTGTAAATGAATAAAATGTATGTGTAAATGAATATGAACGGGTCTTGAAATCGTGAATTAAAGCTTGGACAGAAAGATTTGAGAGAAGGGAAATGATTTTTTTGGCACATTTAGTTGGTTGTGGATACCTCAATTTATACTATGTGGCTCGGGTTGGTGAAATGGAAGGTTTTGAAGTCTTGACCAAAGTCGGTCAAAACCGAGTTAAGGATGATTAATTCAAGCTGAAATCATGGATTATATTTATGAGGGTATGTTAGTCGGTCAAAGGGAGTTAAAATTCTACCAAAAACAAGGCTCGTAATTGTGGAAAGTGACTGGGTGTTGACCACAGTCTTCGGGTCGGGTCTGGGTTCCGAAAAAAAAAGACAAGGTTTTTGGGTTATGGTTAGGCTTTAGTGTTTTGGGTATAAGTTTGGTTATGGTTTAGAGGTGGTAAAATATAATGACTAACTTTATTATTATTATTATTATTATTATGAGGATAAAATGTGGCGTACAAGATAGGAGGTGCGAAATAAAAAAAATGTATATATATATATATAATAATAATAATAATAATAATAGTGATAAAAGTGACGGATGTCACACCGGGAAACCCTCCACTGAGGTATGTGTCATGTATTTTGCCAAGGGAGTCCATAATGGGAGCAGATGGATCCAATGTTAGGATTGAGGTGTGGCTTGTACATCACCACGTGTAACCTGTTTTAACTTATTAGACTTGCTTTTTGAATGATAACTTGTTTTGAGACGATAAACCTTATTTTAGAACTATTTAAACACACACACGGACTCACCAACATTATTGTTGACCCAAACTCTTTTAAGCATGTGTTCAGGTACCTGTTCTGGAGGTTCGAGGATTATGCAGCTGCAACTTAAAGTATCCCCGACGGACGAACCAGAAGGCAAGCGAGAACCTTAGTTATTACCTAGAATACTTGTGATAGAGATTGTACATTGCTATATATGTAACTAGATATTTATAAAAGATTAGTCATTTGTATTACTTCCGCTGTTTGCTTGCATTACGAGATGTTTGGTAGCAATCTGGAATTCCGTCTAGGCCCACCTAAGTCGGGGTGTGACACCCCAAATGAACCATGCCCTATTTGCAAAAAGGCATGTTTGGACAAGTTTGGCGAACATGCCCTTCAATGCAAGGACTTGTCGGGGTTCAAGTATCGCCATGACTGAGTTAGAGATGTTTTATGGGATGTACTTAGACGTGCAGAGATCTCGTCCAAGAAAGAAGCACCTGTTAATTTTCTGACTGACCCGCGTGAGGGGAGATCTACCCTGCGTCCCGCAGACGTCCTTGTGTTTGGCTAGGTGGGGGCAAGCATGCGTGTGTCGACCTCACTAGGGTGTACCCGTTGGTGGGATTATGAGACAGTGTCTTTCTTCCGGGGCATGCAGTGTTGAGAGCGGAGGCTAGGAAAGTCGCTAAGCATGAGGCAACATGTTTAGAGAATCAACACGTGTTCCTTCCGTTTGCCTTTGCCACATTTGGATCCTTCGCCCTTGAGGCGGTTCGCTTCTTGGAGCGAGTACAAAAGGTGGTCCATAGTAACTCCCAGAGCCTTAGGAACCAAGGGTTTGTGTTCAGTAGAATAGGTTTTTCGATCCAAAAGGGATAGCGGCGCAACTTGTTGCTCGCTTACCCACTATCCAAATGTAACTTGTTGTTTGTTTTATGAATATATAATGTTTAATTAAAAAGAATCTTTGAATGGGTTTACTGTCTTCGAAGAGAAGTAAAAAAAAATTAGAAATTTATTGAAGAAGTGGAACGGTGATTGGTCATAGAAGTTGTTCAAGGGGCTGGGTCTAATGCTTTGCGTATTGAGAAACGAGATACAGTAAGGAATATTCAAGATATGGATATTGTGAAATTTTTAATTGCTAGTCAGGAGGGGAAAATTAAATGGGGTGTCAAGGCGGATAAAAACCCGTAAGTTTTTTCATGATATCGTTAATCAAAGGAGACAGAAACTAATGATTCGTGGAACTAAAAAGGGAGCCTAGATCTCTAATCCAGAATCAATTAAGAGTGTTTTTCTTCATTATTATTGAGACAAATTCAGAAAGTTTGAGGGGTTTTAGATCGTCGCTCGTACAAATTTTTTAAAACTAAATCTTCAACCGAAATTGATTCTTTGGAAGATTGGTTCCCGGTTTCTAAGGTTAAAGATGTTATACGGGCTTGTGGTAGTAAAAAATCTCCCGGTCCGGATGGGTTCACATTCGGTTTTATCAATAGAATCTGGGAGTGTTTGAAAGCTGATATCTTAAAGTTCGTTGTGATTTTTTTTCAGGACTAGTAATATACTTAAGGGATGTAATTATTCGGTTATTAGTTGACACCCAAGGTGACAAGCCCTTTATTTGTTTCAGATTTTCGACCAATTAGTTTATTTAATTTGCAACATAAGATCATTACGATATTAATGGCTAGTCGGCTTGCTCAAGTTATTAGTTTGGTGGTTAGCTTAGAGCAATTTGCCTTTATTAAAGGGAGACAAATCCTTGATCGTCCACTCATGTTAAATGAGGTTGTTGATTATCACAAGAAGAGAAATAAAAAGATGTTGACACTGGTTTTCGAAAAGGCATATGATTCCCAAATTGGGAGTATTTGTTAGATATTTTGTCTTTTCTTGGATTTGGAAGTAAGTGGTTTTCATAGATTAGTGCTTGTTTGTCATCGACGAGGGCATCTGACTTGATAAATGAAAGTCCTACTCGGAGTTCCAATTAGAGCGAGGTCTTCGTCAGTGGGATCCTTTATCCCTTTTCTTTTGATTATTTCCATGGAAGGGTTACATGTGGCTATTGAAGATATTGTTCATGCAGGCCTCTATTCTGGGGCAGAATCAGTAGATGTAACTTCTCTTTATCTCATCTTTTTACGCTAATGATGTTACTATATCAGGGAGTGGTTGATGGGTAATATCCTTAATATAACGATGACTCATAACTGGTTCTATTTAGCTTCTGGTCTAGAGTCAAATTTTCATAATTCTAGTTTATTCATGGTTGGTGTTGATCAAATGGAAGTTGTTTTATTCGCTAATATTGTGGGATGCAAAGTTGAGAAGGTTCTATTTAACTACGGAGGTATCCTAGTTGGAGCTAATATGAGGAATATGCGGGGTTGGAGGCCGATTAATTAATAAAATTATAAATACACTTTCCAAATGGAAAGCTAATCTTCTTTTTATCGGAGGGATGTCAGTTTTCAATATCATATATGCTTGATTCAATAGGAAATTTGTCTCCTCTCAGTTATTGGTGCATATTAAAAAAGAAATAAAAGTCATTGAGGATTAGATTTTATTTATTTATTTATTTATTATTTTTTTTTGTGTGTGTGGGGTGGGGGATCAAAAAATTCAAAGGGTTAAATGGGAATCGGTGCTTCATGATAAAAGTAAATGTGGGTTGATTTATTTCGTGTATCAATTGAGGTATTTTAAGAAATAAGCCGCTAAATGAATGCTTTCAAATTACTCATTTGTTGAATTTTAATTAGGCTTTACAAATGGCATTGGAGGTCGTCAATAGTCTAGATTCGTTATGGGTTCATGTTCTTGTAACACCCCAACCGATGGCGGAATCATCGAGGTGTCACGTAGTGAGGATTGTTCAAAAGCTCATGGTACTATAATGTAAATATTTGATTATTGAATATTGTTTTACAACATGTGAAAATGAATACATAACAAAATTGAGATAGTTGATTTATTTAGTCTAAGTCCAAAGTCCTATATGAAGCGTCAAGCAGCTTATCCTGAAACATGCACGAAAATAAATTTGGTCAACATATGATGTTGGTGAGTACTACTTAGCTTTGTACATATAGTATAAGTTTGAAAAGTAGTACAATTCATGTGTCTAGCATCACCAAGGCATTATGTAAACACGCAAGTAACCAAACAAGACAAAGATCAAATGTAAAGTTGATAAGATGAAATTGATAATGAGCACCCTAACACGTGTCAAGTCTAAAAGAGCACCATAACATAAGTTATGTCTAAATGAGCACCGTAACATAAGTTACGTCTGTATGTAAAGAGCACCATAACATAAGTTATGTCTAGATGTACGATTTTGTATGTAAGCTACGTTCATGTTCAAACATAAGCACAAAGATAAACAAGACACGTATATGAATTGTAAATGAATAAAAATGTATGTGTAAATGAATATGAAGGTTTTGTATACTTGTGCATGAATCACCCCAAAAGTTGTAAAAGCGAAAAAGGGGATTGAATAAGTGTAATACGACGTTGCCAAGTATCACCCTATGTATAAGGTAGCAAATAAGTCTAAGTCTATCTAGTCTATAAGTATTTTCTAGGGTTTCGAATTGGGGATAAGTATTCGTTTGATTAATAAGTAAAAATGTTTAATAAATAGGAGAAATTCGATAAATAAATGAACAAAAGTCTTTTTGTAAATTTTATATTAAAATGGTCATATTATAAGGTTTTATGTATGAAAATAATTTTTATAAAATTATTTTCTTATAAATAGAATATTAAATCTATTTATTTCAATTTGTCAAAATATAACTTTAATATTTAATAATATTAAAATTAAAGAATTTTTAGATTAAAAATTGTATTTCTGTTCTAAATAAATAGAAATAATTTATATAAAATTTTGGTGCAAAAATATTGAAAAATGAATTTATTATGATTTATTTATGATTAAAACTAACAAAAATTGATTAAAAATATTAAATAAACGATTTTTCTGAAATAAAATTTATTTCAGAAATGTTTATTGATTTATAAACTTAGAATAATTCTTGTGGAATTTTACAAAGTCGTTTTGATATTTTTTATAGAATTTTACAATTATAAATGAATAAACTTGTAATATTTATAATATATATTAAATAAATTATTTTTGAAAAACTAAAAACTTGTATGATGAACTTTACCATTTGAATGACATAAAATAAATTTTGTAGAATTTATAATGCACTTTTAGTATTTTAAAACTATTTTAGAAGATTAAGAGGTTAAATACATAAATAAAAAAAAAGTAAAAAAAAATGTTCTCTTATGGGATTCGAACATGGCCTTAGGGCCGGTTCATTGATTTTGGCCAAACACCCCAACCACTGGTCTGTACATCAGATTTGAATAAGATTTGATTTCGAAAAGTTTTAAATAAACGTTAAGTGGTATCATCTTCCCCAATAAACCCTAGAACTCTAATCCGATCAAACACACGATAAATTCGTAATTAACCATAGGGTTATCAATGAACAGAGGCCGATTAACTTACTGGAACGAGGAATTGAAATCTACCAAGCTCTATGGATGCGAACAAGTCACGCGTATATATAAAAAAAAACCTCAACGATTTTGAACTTTTAAGCTTTGTTGCGTGCAATTTGTTGTGTGGGAAGAGTTTTCGGTGCATTAAGACTGAGGAAGCAGGTTCAATTTATAGTGTTCTCGTGGTTTTGGAAAGGTCATAACTGTTTGACCATATAGTCAAACACGCGTCTAATACCTTCAAATAAGGAATGATTTGGATGATTTCTCGTTGCTGCATTAACGTGTGATTGAATAGGTTCATAATCAGTCAAAATAGTTTCCTGAAATCGCGTCTTTGATTAAACCGAGTAGGGTCCTTCGTGGGTCGGGTCTGCTGGTCGAACGGGTAACAGGGAAGAAAAAGACAACGTTTGTTAGAAGGTGTTTTATACAAATCGAGTTGGGATTATAACAAGAACGAGCCGTAGCTCAGTTGGTTGTGTGTGTTGTGCTTGACATCAGACCGGCTGGGGACTCAGGTTCAATCCCCGGCCCGTCCATTATTTTTTTTTAAGCAGAGATGAGGGGAAGGGGAGATGGGCCTGTGCTGTGGGCCGCTGTGCTGGGCTTCAGCACACAAAAGAAGAAGTGGTTGGGTTTTGGTTTGGGTTTGTTATGGAAATGGTTATGTTTTGTCAAGGAATTTTTTTTTACTACAAAATAATTAAATAAAAATCTGATTATTATTATTATTATTATTATTATTATTATTATTATTATTATTATTATTATTATTATTTACAAAATGAAATAAAAGAAAAGTGACGGATGTCACAGTTCTAAAATATATTTATGGGTATAAACTACTAGCTGATTACCCCGGGAATGTCCCGGGGTTGAGAAATCTAATATGACATATCAATTTTACATACGAAATAGACTGATGCGCGTTACAGTTACATGCAGGAAAGATTCGGGTAGCAACTAACATAAAACAATTAACAATGTATCTCCAATGTTAACGTCTAACCTTAAGCAATGTATAACTCTAATATTAAAACCTAACCTAAATAATATACAACTCCAATGCTAACACATGTTGTAAATAGAATTCATATTTACTGGTTTGAACATAATTAATGACTTGCCTATACATGATTAATGAATAACCTGAACATTTTGTATTTTTTTTCCTGTATGAACAAAACCCCACAAATAAATAGTCGTTTTTTTCTCTGTTTTTTTATATAGCACTATCGACTCGTTAAAAGAATAATAAAACGCTCGTTAATTTGGTCGGTTTTTTTTTCCGTTTTTATATATCACTATGGTACTCGTTGTAAAGATAATAAAACGCTCGTTAATTTGGTGTAATTTTTTTCTTTAAAAAATCCCGTATATAAAAGATATTAACGTTTAAAAATTATGGGAGGAAACATGAGAAAGAAAAATCTAATTTTGTTTTTAAATTTTTTTTACTAAAATATCTCAATAAATAAATCTTTTATTTTAAATTCTAAGATATGTATTGTAACACCCCAACCGATGGCGGAAACATCGAGGTGTCACGTAGTGACGATTGTTCAATAGCACATGGACTAAATTGTAAATATTAATAGCAAATATCTTCCATTGTTCAAAACGAAATACAAAGAGTCTTAATATAAATCTCAAACATAAATAATAAATGTTCAACTTTTATTTAAGCACTAGGTCCAGCCTAAGCGTGAAAGCATATAAGATCAAACGTCACCTGAAACATGTACAAAACAATTTTGTCAACACATATAATGTATTGGTGAGTACACCCGTTTGATATATATAGTATGAAAATAAAAATGTTTCGCAATTCATGTGTTGTATACCGTTTGCAAATATGTAATAAGTAGTATCAGTCAAAACCAAACCTGAGAATAATGACTAACACATGACTAACAAACTGAATAATGAATTAACATGACAATGACCAAGATCCTCTCAAGAGAGTCTCAAGGGGGTATACCATAGTACTATTCACTGAAATGCTAGGCCGCCCAGCGGTTAATGATTAAGCATAATACATACCAAATCACATAAGGCAAACACACATGAGAATTGCATTAAGTATAAGAAATAAAATTTGATTAATAGGTACATGAATCATCCCGAAATAGTAAAACAGTAAGAAAAGGGAAAGATATACTCACAGTTTCGCTAAGTATAAATTCTGAGAATGTTCGTCGTAAGGCTTAAGAATTCCGAAGAATTCAACCTATATATAAAAATACTAAATAAGGAAAATGACTTAAAAATCTAAGACAACCAATCATCTAAGGTATTAGGGCTTGCTTGACTCGTATAGGAAAGATAAAATTGTTAGTATAATTTGAACGACAGTTTTTGAAATAAATATATTTACGATGAATTTAATAAATGACTAAAACTCTTATGTGTTTCACATATAGATATAAATTCCATTTTATAGAAAAATAACCTTGAAATAGAGTTAATGATTTATATTTAATTAAACAATTTATTATTATATCTAATTTAAATATAAATAGCATGAATAATACAAGGTATGATCCCAAAATGATATTATTATGAAAAATAATTATTTTATGATGTGGAATACCAAAATAATATTTCCATAATTTCTTTTAATTTATTTGCATTTAAAACATTTTTAATAAACTTAAATAGTGTTTTAAATGATTAAAAATAGTAAAAAAAATAATAATCATTTTCTGAGGAATTATATTTTATTTCAGTTTATTATTCATTAAAATAAATCTCCAGAAAATTTGAGGTTAAAATCTCTTAAAATGAATTTTTAATCATTTAATTATGATTAAAACGTTTAAATTCAATAAAAATATAAAATTGATACATTTTCCGGAAAATAAAAGTGTGGAAATCTTATTTTAGATGTCAAGATGTTATGTCTAAATTTTCATAATTTTTGGATAAATAATGGATTTATTATGAATATTATAAAGAAATGATGTATTTATATATTTATATATATAAATATTAGTTAATATAACTTCCACAAAAAAAAACCATAAACCCATGGGGAAGAGGGGTCTCGAACCCGGGTTTTCTGGTTCCCAAAGATCAGACCCGACCACTAGGCCAAGTCCCACTTTGTTGATTTTATCTAACCCAAATTTTATTTATATAATAACACCACATCTTCTTCTTCCCCAATTATCTAGCCCAAGAACCCTAACCTCAACCATTGTTTAATTAACCCGATTTAAGTATGATTGAAGCTCTGTAATAAGGGGGTTTTACCCTACAAGGCTCGACTAAGATAAAACAAGCAAAATTAAACACTTACAACTCGTTTTTAGGCCCCAACTGAAGCTTCTTTTCTCACAAATAAAGGACACGATTTGAGATTTTCTGGACGTTTTTGTATGAAATTTGTTGTGGGTTTTGTTGTTTGAAGATGCAGAAATGAAGTGGCAAGATCAATTCGTATATATATGCGAGCAACGAGCGTTTCACTTGGTATTTACTACCTCCGATCGGTTACCCACAAAACCCGAATTAAAACTCAATAAAAACGCGTAATGATAAGTTTAATCAGTCAGTTAATGATGAAGAACGTTTGAACTTATAATTAATCTTGAAACGGACGCAAATAATTGAATTTAAGGCCTCGCCGGAATAAATTCCGGCGGCCAGAATTGGATTTGGCCGGAAGATCGAGCAACAGCAGAGGAGGATTGTTTGTTTTTTAAACTTTTAGGATTTGGCAAAATTGGCCCCTCACATTTAACCTTAGTTAGTTTTAAGGTTTCCTTGTTATTTTTTCCTTTATAATGACTAACTAAGTTAACTATCTAACTTAAAACTTTTATAACTAGGAATTTTTATGATATATATATTTTTTTTCGAATAACGTTGCAACATACGCGTTAAATTAAATCGAGATCGAGATCCACAATACATGCAAATAATATAACTTAAGTTTCGCACATTTATTGAATTTGAAAACGACAACGATTACAAGAAATGTTTGAAGGACTAAAATTGTAAACTAGATGAAAGTCGAGGGTGACGGATGTCACATGTATATCTTGTATAGGGTTTTAATTAATTTTATTATTAGATTTTAATAATAAAAACAAAATAAAAAATATTTAAACACTTTCACCTCATTATGGCACGTGGCACATTCAAAGAAGAGTTAAGGCCACCTTTAAACTTTCAGGATTTGGCAAAATTGGCCCCTCACATTTAACCTTAGTTAGTTTTAAGGTTTCCTTGTTATTTTTTCCTTTATAATGACTAACTAAGTTAACTATCTAACTTAAAACTTTTATAACTAGGAATTTTTATGATATATATATTTTTTTTCGAATAACGTTGCAACATACGCGTTAAATTAAATCGAGATCGAGATCCACAATACATGCAAATAATATAACTTAAGTTTCGCACATTTATTGAATTTGAAAACGACAACGATTACAAGAAATGTTTGAAGGACTAAAATTGTAAACTAGATGAAAGTCGAGGGTGACGGATGTCACATGTATATCTTGTATAGGGTTTTAATTAATTTTATTATTAGATTTTAATAATAAAAACAAAATAAAAAATATTTAAACACTTTCACCTCATTATGGCACGTGGCACATTCAAAGAAGAGTTAAGGCCACCTTTAAATGCCACATCATCTAAGTTCAATTCCTTTATTAATAGTTATTATTATAGATGTCTACTAAAAAAAGGCAAATGATAGTGGTCTAAAATTATCAAATATGTTCATCGTTTGGATGAGGATGATGTGATTCCCATTTCTTCGATCCTATAAGAGTGTTAAAAATGGGAAGAACACGTTATTTTGGAAAAGATATTGGTTTTTTTTTGGAAGGTTAATTTCATTAAAAACACCACGAGCGGTCCTCAAAGAAAGGACCCCCGGGCCACAAACGAACTACATCATGTTTAACGGATATATACACCAACCATTCCAATCTAGATTTTTCACATTAGATCTATATTTAAACCAAAAATACGATGTCATCTTAATACTTTCAACGACTTCAGTCGCACGCCGCCTTTTGTCTTGGAAAATACGATTGTTGCGTTCAATCCAAATGATCCACATAGTAGTAAAAACAATGCCACGAAGGATGTATTTAGCTTGCTTTGAGAATGACTGTGAGCTCGTAATCTTCATCAGGTCAGGAACATCAAAAATAATCATTGGACTCAAACGACACCAAGCCTCCAACCGGTTCCAAACTTCAGCGGTAAAAAAGCACCCCGTGAAGAGATGTGTGGTTGTTTCAACATCCATTGCACACAGGTCGCATAGATGGTTCTGTAAGGTAACCCCACGTTTATTCAATTCGGACTTAGACGGCAACCGATTAATCAGGGATCTCCACACCAAAATTTTACATTTCAAGGGAACCCAACCCTTCCAATGCATCTTAATCTGGTTGTTATGGCTCGGGACAGCAGCTAACAGACTTCTGACACTGGAAACAGAAAAATCACCTGAGGGGCTAGCTTTCCACCTCCACTTATCTATGCCTCCTTTCCACACAAAATCGTATATGGCTTCCATCAAACTGAATAGTTCCGTAACTTCTGCAGCTGTCGCAGGATCCGAACTCCACTGCCAATGCAGGTTTTTGGTGCCATTCACAACCGTCAGTCTATCCGATATGAAAACCCATTTCTGCATCTCAAGCCTATATAAGTGTGGATAAAATAAACGAAGAGGGCCTTCATGGAGCCACGAATCCACCCAGAACCTGATCGCAGATCCGTCACCCACAATACCTTCGAAATAGCTCTCTAAAGTATTACCTGTCCAAATCCTTTTACCACAAACTTTAGTAATTTGTTTCCAGCAGCCACTTGCGGAAGTAGTACATGGGAGAGAAAACCAAGATCAACCAAGACCATGACATCCAATAACCACTTTCTTCCATAAACAATTCCCCCCCCCCCCCCCCCCCCCGATTTAAACCGCCATGCCCATTTTAGGAGAAGCGCATCATTAACTTCTTCTAATTTGGAAAGACCTAGACCTCCCGTTTTCTTTGGAGTCGTAATGACGTCCCACGCAACCCAATTGATCTTTTTATCCGTACTACAACCCGCCCAAAGAAAACGTCTCATAATCGCCTCTATACTCTCTATGACCGCCTTAGGAGCTTTATAGAGAGAGAGGTAATAAATAGGTAAGTTTTCCAAAACGGACTTAATGAGGATCAATCGACCACCCATCGAAAGATGTTTCGCTTGCCACCCGGATAAACGATTCTTAATGACATCCAACACCATACTCCAATTATTTATTCTAGTCATTTTAGCCCCCACTTTAATCCCTAAATAAATAAAAGGAAAAACACATCTTTTACATCCCAACACATCAAGCATACTATCCACCTCTCCATCTTCCGTACCAATCCCAAATAAATTAGACTTATGAATATTGATACGGAGACCCGAGCATAAATAGAAAATTCTAAGAATACGATCCGTGTTTTGGAGATTTTCTTTGGACCATTCACCAATAATTAATGCGTCATCCGCAAAGAAAAGGTGATTAAAATCCACCTTGTCTTCCGAAAACATAATACCTTTGAGAATTCCCATATTACTTGCTTTCTTCAACATCCACGAAAGGCACTCCATAACAATAAGGAATAAGAATGGAGAAATCGGATCACCTTGACGAAGGCCTTTTTCACTTTTGAATTGGAACGTTGGGGAGCCATTAACAAGAACCGAAGCATAAGCCGAATCAAGGACACCTTTAATCCATTTACACCATAATTCAGGAAACCCCATTTGATTCAGCAAAGACAATAAAAAACGCCAATTAACATTGTCATATGCCTTTTCAAAATCAATCTTCAGTATAAACGCCTTTTGCTTTCTTCTTTTTAGCCGCTCTAAAACTCCATTAACCACCAAAGGACCATCCAGGATAAAGCGATCAGAAAGGAAAGCCGATTGATTCTCCGAGATTAAACCACCCATCACCTTCTTAAGGCGATTAGCAAGGACTTTTGAAATAACCTTACTAATAGCCCCAATAAGCGTAATGGGCCTGTAGTCTTTGAGGCCAACATGCGATTTAACCTTTGGGATCAATGTTATGAACGCCGAGCCACAACCCACGTTTATTATACATGTGTCATGAAAATCAGACAAAATACGATGGAAATCTCCTGCAAAATCATCCCAGAAATATTTAAAGAAACTGAAGTTAAAACCATTAGGCCCAGGAGCCTTATTAGACCCACAACCAAAGACAGCCTCCCTTATTTCCTGTAAAGAAAATTTATCAATCAAAGTAGCCCCGTCTCGATCATTTAATCTTTGTATACCATCACAAATCAGATTCAGCCGAATCGGTACATTCTCTTTAAAATGGGACCGAAAGAAAATTAATACCTCCTTCTTGATTAAAGCCGGATTCGAAACCCACTCGCCTCTAATTTCCAACCCAGGGATCGTATTTCTAGCTTTACGGCCATTGACAACACTATGGAAAAAACTCGTATTCTCGTCTCCAAGCGCAACCCATTTTACTCGTGATTTCTGTTTCATGTCACGACTTCTAAAATTCTCTATCTCTTGAATACTTTTTTTACATTCCACCCAAACCCATAATTCTGCCTCATCCAATTCTTTTTCTTCCATAAGTCGTTCCATATCTTCTTTCTTTATGTACTTAATTTCCTAGAGTATTTAAACTAAAACCCCACTAAGATTGTGCGACTAAGGACGGTTTAGAAGCTTCACAGAGTTAAAAGTGGTGTTGGATAACGTTGATGTAGATTCAGATGATAAATGGGTGTGCGAGTTGGACCTTGATGGATCAATTCTCGTTTAAGTTTATTATAAGATGCATTGATAACATTTATCTTCCAGGGCCTCATGCTATTAGATGGAGTGTGTGTATCCAGAGGAAGGTTAATATTCATGAGTGGAGATTGTTATTGGATCGTCTTCATACTAGAATCAATTTAAGTAAAAAACGATGTGATATTCAGTTGTTTTTGTGTCCGATTTGCTATTGACGAGTGGAGTATACGGATCATGTTTTTTTTATGGAATGTATAGTCCTTTCTAGATATGGAGTGGCATTAGTCGATGGTTAGATATTCAATTTCCGATATCCACACTCCTGTTTTCGATTGTTTTTTTGTTGGATTCGGCTTCCCTATCTAAAATGAAGATTGTGATTGTGGCTCTAATTTTTACTACTTAGTGGATCATTTGGAGAAATCAAAACGAGGTGGTGTTCAATCATCAAGATCGCAAGCAAGATGTGTTACTTGGTTCGATTATTTCTACATCTTTTTATCATATTCATAGTTTTAAAGTTAGGTGGACCGAATGGATTAAAAACTAACTTATGTACTTGTAATTGCTTGTTTATTTCTCCCTGGGTTAGGTGTTGCTTGTTTGAGCTCTTAATAGGACAGATGTCCCAATTGGCCAGAGTCAGTTCATTCAGACTGTTTATTTCACGCGCAGATGTCTGAATCAGTTAGACATTTGCCTCTGAATGAGTAAGCAATATACAAAGTTTGAATGGTTGAGACTAGGGATGAGCATTTCGGTATTAAATACCGATACCGGTTCATTTTCGGTACTAATTCGGTATCAAGTTTTGGCAAAAATCGGTATCGGTATTTTCGGTTCGGTAGCGGTATTTTACCTTAAAATACCGATACCATACCGATAACGAACCGATACCGTACCATACCATATGTTTTCGGTATCGATACCAAGCTTTCCCAAAAATCGGTATCTGTATTTTCGGTATCAATACGATTTGGTACCGAGCTCATCCCTAGTTGAAACCTCTTACTGGCTCAGCGCTTAATGATTCAGACCTCTTACTAGTTCAACATTTACCCATTCAGAAGTTGCCAAACTACCCCTTAGTTTTTTTTTTTTTTTTTTTTTTTTTTGGGGGGGGGGGGGGGGGGGGACTAAAGGGTTGTTTGGTAAGGCTCTTAATGAGCCTCTGAATGCGTTGAATGATTCAGCATTCAGCTCATTCGCCACGTTTGTTTCAGCATCTGAATGGAATGGTTAAGGCTGAACTATTAAGACTTGGGATGTTGCTGAACCATTAAGCACTAAATGAATCCATTTTTACTTCATCTACCAACGTGAGACAAGAAGACTAACCATTTAGAGGTCCAACAAAACAACACTTAATGATTCAGCACTTAATCATTCAAACTTCTTTATGATTCAACACTTAATCAACCAAACAACCCCTAAATCTTTCTCCCATTTAATTACACCCATTTTTGCCTTTTATGATGTTTGAGTTCCCAATCTTTTATTTGAAACACCAACATATTTACCATCACACCACCAGGGGTGAGGCAAACAACCGCTTAGTTAATTGCCAATCCCCTTATGGTGGAGTGATACCCTTCTTACTTTCCTTACGGGAGGTGGGGAGTTTGAGTCCTACCGGCACCAAAATGCTGCTGGTGGGCCGGGTTTTACCGTAGTGGGCCTTCAGGCGACGGGTATTCCGCAGAAAATGGTGTGATATTACTGGTGGACCCGGATTACTTTCGAGGTACTCCTTTATCCAATAGATACTTTGAGAGTGTTCGAGATTGATTTGTTGGCCGTTAAAAAAAAGTTAATTGCTAACCGGGTAGATGGTTAATAAAAGTTTTCTTTTAAAAAATAAAAATAAATGAATAATAGAAAAACGTTTGTGACATTATTGAGACCTAGAGGTAACGCCAATCAACATTTTAGTGTCATCCTCTCGAATTTCCTTCATTAATAAGTGGTTAGACGTCTTTGTCTTGTGAGTCCTTTTTTATTTTATTTTTTCAATTCCATAAACTGAAGGTTCCATTTTATTTTGTCGTTAAAATTGTGTTTTAGATGTTCACAAAATTGAAAATACGAAACGTCAACGTATATGATATTTGTACACCAATCTATATATCGCGTATAGGGTTATACGAAGCATATAGGTGGGTGTACAAACTCTCACGCGTCATTATGATTTATGTCCATCAGTCACGAGTTTTGTCAGATCTATACGCCGCATATAGGTCTGACAAGTGAAGTATCGAGAGTCATAACGTTGTCATTATCGGACCTCCTATACGCAACGTATAGGAGGAGAGGCTGTGCGAATAAAGTTGAGGGTGTGCCAATACAAGAACCTTTTTTTTAATCTAAAATGATCAATAAAGTACCAAGGCTTTTAAGACACACCCATAATCTAAACCCACGATTGCCACACAGACGACTTGTTTGAGCTGGATTGCTAAATCCATGGCAAGATTAGGGTGCTCCCTCATGGTGGCTGATTGGTTGCAAATAGGGTGTTCCACTGGTCACACTTGTTGTTGAGATCCATACACTTTCGTACGAGCGAATCGGTGGTGCGGTTGTTTTCACCGACTAGTTGGTTGAACTCCTCCAATACGCGGTTCCAACACGAATTCCTTCCTGAGCGGCGACGGTTTTTTGGTTGATGAGCGGGGTTGTTTTGGACGTCTCTGTAGGACATCACCAGCGTGATCTCCTCTTCTTCGTTCCAACGTGTCATTTTCGGCGGCGATTTTGAGATGGTGGTAGTTTTTGGTAAGGAAAATATGGATGTATATTATTGTTTTTAAACGAAATATAAGTTATTAACTATAATTTTAAATGTATTTTTTTAATAAAAATAAATAAACGAATCAATGAAGTATTGTCTTTAATATTGTGTGTCAGTAGAGTGAATCAGATTGAACTTAGACAAATAAAGCAACGAGGGTCTTCCCATGTCCTTTTCATTGTTGGAATTTATCCGACATAACATAAATCATACAAAACTTGAGTAAAGATATTGGCACACCGTCTTACTTAACAAAACACCACCATTGAGTGATTGATTTGACATATTTTTAACATACAAATTGGGTTGATGTAATGCTTACGCCATATGTTGTACGGGCTCTACCTCAGTGTCATATTTAAAGTGTTTCTATTGCCTCATTCTACTAACACCCAGAAAATGAAAAGTTATATTTTTTTATTTAAATTCAGTAAAAGAAAATAATATTTAAAAAGATAAAAATACATAAAACTAAAAAAAACATAATATTAAAAATAAAAAAAACACAACATCAATATTAAAAACCACACATAAATATAAAAGGCACGATTATTGTTGTGCAAAGCGGTGTCTCATAATTCTCCAAACCGCAATGTTGGGAAAGTTATTGTTGTGCATGATACGGTACCCGATACGGGACGCCTCGATCGCCTCATCCTCGTTTATACCTTCTTGCGGTTCAACGCACTAATAAAGAACCTCTCAAATGTTACACACTTTGTTCGATGAGCAATAAACTTTTCAGTTATGGCATCTCTATTTTGATGATTGTTTCGTGTTTGTTAATGGAATCTAATCAGAACTGTATTCCAAAACTTTACCGTATAGGCATGTAGTCCTCCTTGCTCGAGTGTGGTAAACCAACTTGTGGCCAAGGCGATTTCCTCTTCCACAATCCAACGTCGATGTGTCATTTGAAAAAGGGAGGAAGTTGAGAGAGAGAGAGAGAGAGAGAGAAAGAGAGAGATAGAGAGGGGGGTGGGGGAGAGAGAGAGCATAGAGATGTAGAGAAAGATTGGGGGTTTAATATATATACATATAGGTAGAGAGTCTCAAAGGAGAGATTGCATAATATTATTGACATGTAGCCATCATGTTTTAGATTTAAGAATGATGTTTTGGGTTGTTTTAGCTTGAAAAACATAAACACAACAATTTAAAACAGAATACAATGTATGATTGTCATTAAATTGAAAACACAGCTAAAACACAATAGTTAACACCTAAAACACACTGATTAATGTTCTTGGTATGGTATTTTAAGTTTTAAACCTAAAATACATTGTTTTCGGTTTTGAATTGTTATGTTTGGTGTTTTTCTAGGGAAAACAATTTAAAACATCATGAAATAAGTCAAAAAATGATGCATACATATCAATTTTGAATCCTTCTCACAAAAACCTGTTTTTCTATACAATCCCTACCCTATATATATATATATATATATATATATATATATATATATATATATATATATATACTAGGTTATATCCCGTGTTATACACGGGTTGAACAATTTGATTTGTATAAGAAATAAAAATATAACACAAATAAATAATCAAAAAAATTGCATATTACATAATCATAATTTTCAAAATATCTCCCTTGTACACTACATTTATTAAGTAATTGAGTTTGACTTTACTTTGCGCTTACATTTGTTGCAGACATCATAATACCATGGCTTGTCGGTTAAAATACCCTTAACGGTACCCACAATCACCACCAGTTTCTCCTTGTTATATAAGGGGTGTTTGGGATTGATTATTCAAAACAGATTATGCGTTTTGAAAAAGCAGGGGTTGAGCTGCTTATAGATTATTGCGTTTTGGTAGCCTAAAAAACTGATTATCTGCGCTGTCGAAACGCAATCCAAACATAAAAACTAATTATCTGCGTTTTCAAAACGCAATAATCTAAAAATCAGATTCAAAACGTAATCCCAAACACCCTCATAATATAAGACATAAATGTAAATGTATTATATAACCACAACTATGAATTAACTAAACATCTCTTTTATACCAGTAGTAACATGAGCAATGGGAAAACTCAATATTGTTAAGAAATTAATCTTCAATATATGTGATCATGCACCCTTAATGATTCAATGATGTTGCAGTTAATGATTTTTAGAAATATAATAATAGAAAAATTGCAAAATATAATTAGATATATTATCCAGTACAAATATATATATATGTGTGTGACAATAAAACAAAAGATAATGCATGTTGTTTCCTAAATGACAAAACTATCAATAAGAAACTTGGTTGCATCAAATGAGTAAGAAACGTTTTGTTTCCCTGCAGTAAAATCACATTTGTACATCAATAGAAGTCAAATATATAGACAGTAGATGTCAATTTTTTTGAATGTATTAACATATCTAAAAGTAAATTATATTCAAAACCTTGGTATAACTTCATTTGACCAAACCGAATCGCTAAAACCACATGAATTTTTTTCCGTGACATGTATGCATGCATCTCCTCTGCTAACTATCCTACCCTAAGAGTCTCCCATGGTCATTAGTCATGAAAGGATAAACCAAGAGCATATACGTTTGAGTTACACAGTAACCAATCAACCAAAACAAATTTGATGAACCGCTAGGCTGTTGAGCTTAAATTCTGTCCGCAAATGTGATTCTCCATCCGACCCATTATCGTCTTTCTAACATGACTGCGGACATCATCTTGTCTCCTAGCTTTCCTATGTTTTATTGAACTGAAACTATTGCTTGTATACTAAAGTTCTTTGAAAGTGAAGCCACTTAAGTTGCCTAGGCTTGAAAAACATTTTCTTAAAGAAATACCATCATCTATCACATACCCCAGACCATGGTGGCTCTTTTTTTAATTTTGAGTCAAATTCAAATCTGAAACAGATGACGTTGGGAGACCATAGTCACTGGCAGGCTTCATCGATAATTTAGAGAATTGTTTGGGCAAATACGTATAAAAATATTAGCATAGTGATTATCAAATTTTGCAAATAATGCCAATCAATAAAAGAAAACATACAGTTTAGTTAATCCCTATGATTGTTTACTCGATATAAAAAAACGCATATTGGATATATTAAAAAGCAAAACATTATCACTTAACTATAACAACTAAGTTGTTATTCTGCTTCCACGGGATACAATCTAATGAATTAGGATTCTACTATTTAAATTATCTATTCACCACGTGCGTTGACACATTTAGTTAGTTATACTGTTTAAATCGTGGAGTGTTTTTTTTTTTTTTTTTTTTTTTTGAAAGGCAAATTTCACTCCTTGTGGGACTTGAACCCATGACCTCCCCCTTAGATGTTCCTAGAAGCTTTGCTTCTACCATTTGGCCACCACCCCAATGGCTAAATCGTGGAGTGTTAATCCAGTTTCCATAACCACGTTATCTACCCATATACATCATCAACACAAAGAAATACAAATAAGAATCCTGATATACACCATCTAAGAAGTGGTACTCTATTAATAAAAAAACTTTCACATGTGCCCCTTGTTAGGCATTTGTTGGGGTGTTGGTGATCAAAAAAATATTCTACAAAAGATTGAAAAAATGAATATAACAATTACTAAATATAACAAAAAGAAATGTTTGATACCAACCTAAATACTAAAATTCTAAATTTCTTCCCTTGGATTCACAATATCATCAAGATGCAATTCATGATCGGTATCCCCATTGTCTGCAATAAAAACTAAGCACCTAAATGAGTTTTTCCATCTTTAATCCAAACCTCAAAGTCAAAAATACATTAGAAATTAGTTAACACTTTATGAAAAAGAATTGCTTAATCGGGTAAAAAAAAACTAACAAAATTTATTTAACATAAGATTAGCTATATTAATCACATAGATTAGATTCCTTCTCCATTCCATGGCTAATAAATAAAAATTAAAAACAATCTTTAATTATGAACATATCACCTAATTATATATATATACAATTAGCAACTTGGGTCACCTTTAAGAGTCACAACCCTTCATCGTTACTTGGCACCGTTTCACAATTTAGTTAGTTGAGTCACCTCTAATAGTCACCACCCTTCATCATCACTTGACACCGTTTCACAAATTAGTTAGTTGGGTTACCTTTAAGAGTCACCACCCTTCCCCATCACTTGGTACCGTTTCACAAATTAGTTAGTTAAGTCACCTCTAAGAGTCACCACCGTTCCTCATCACTTGACACCTTTTCACAAATTAATTATCAACATTAATCTCCTCTAAGAGTCATCACTCTTTCCTGCAATTAACAACTTGGGCAAATTCTAAGAGTCACCACCCTTCCCATCCCTTCCCACCGTTAAAGTTAAGAATTTTCGCACTAATCTGATGATACTAAAACATTCATAATCAAAATCCCGCCGTAACGCGCGGGCAAGCGCAACTCGTTGTAACTAAAATATAACTTCATAGAATAAACAAAAAAATAAATAAAAGCAAAATGTTACCTTATAAAACTGTTACAACCTTTTAGCTCATCAAGGATATGATTCATTAAATAATGTATATATCTTCGTCTATGCACGTTGTTAATTGTTAAGCAAAAGAACCATTTAAAAGTAATTCAAACTAAGATGATGTTACTGTACTTAAAAATATTAACACTATTGAACTTTTTAAAAGAAAAAAAAAGATACCGACTAATATTACAATAATATTAATTGAAGAAAAAATTTCTAGCGCCACAAACTTTGGCCAGTAGAGATAATTACCTAAAAAAACCTAGTGAGATGCTAAGCGACTATTTGGTTGAGATGGGGTTTCGTCAATTTTAACCCGATTGCTTAGACCACTCTTACTGTTATTCAAACTCTGTCTCAACTTCAGCATATTTAACCCTAAATAAAAACAAAAAAAACATCCATTAAGATTACAAGTAAAATATTGCAAATAAAAAAAAATACAAAATCTATTGATTTATAAGAAAAAGAGGGCTACCTTCTTCGATGAGATCGAAGCAGCATATGTCGAGCAGAAGGTCAGAAAATCCAATAGACGCAGGCAGAGAGGAGATGGGGAAGAATTGTGTTTCTGATTAAAGAGGACCCGTGTGTTATCTTATTAGGGTCAACAGGTAGTGGGCTGGAAAATGAAAGTGAGGGGAATAGAGCATCGATTGAGAGAGAAGATCTGTTATTTGATTAGGGTTTGTTAGAAAAATGAGGAGGAAAGTAGAGTGTAAAGGAAGTTTGTTAAGGGTATTCAAAAGAAAGACGGGTTATAACAAAAATGGAGCACCGCATTTTGACCCAAAATAAATGAGCGGGAAAAAGAGTCCAAGAAGCCCTCAATATGTGCCAAGTGTCCCACAATAGGTTTTATTTATATATTATAGTAGTATATATATATATATATATATATATATATATATATATATATATTGCAAAACTAATAATCCTACATGTCATAATATTATGCAATCTCTCCTTTGAGAGATGCCACATAGGATGTGATGTGGCAACTCTAGACCAATTAAAAAAAATGAATCAATATGGTTTAAATATGGTTTAACCTAATCTTTTAAATACCTGATCTACTAAATGTAAATATTAAACATTTATTATTTTCTCTCTCATGTTTCCTCCCATAACTTTTAAACGTTAATATATTTTATATACGAGATTTTTTAAAGAAAAAAATTACACCAAATTAACGAGCGTTTTATTATCTTTCCAACGAGTACCATAGTGCTATATAAAAACGGAGAAAAAAATGACTATTTTTTGTAACACGACAGGTATTGTGTCAGGTTTGGGATTAGTTTAAAAAACATTGTGGGTTTGGGTCGGACCTGGGATTAGGTGATACCCGACCCAATGACCCTTTTTTTTATATATTAGAATATGATAACTTATGGCAGAGATTTGTTTAAAATAAATAATAATAATAATAATAATAATAATAATAATAATAATAATCATTAATCATATATTGGCAAGTCATTAATTATGTTGTCATATTAGATATTTTATTATGTCATATTAGATATTTCAACCCGGGACACTCGCAGGATAAAAACTAGTATATATATATATATATATATATATATATATATATATATATATATTAATTTTAGAAATTTACTTTTGTTTTATATTTGTTAAATGTATAAACGAGCAAAATTACCAAGGTGCCCTCACGTGGGGTCTACATGTAACACCCGAGGTGTTACGGGTCTCTTAAACGGGTCGGCAGAGGAGTTGAAAAACGGGCCTGAGGATTCTTGTATACAGGAACTTAGTGTTGTTGATGTTTCTCTTGGAAAGGTTTCTATATTGGCGTTATCTGCAGACTCATCAACGCTTGCTGCCTTTATTGCTTTGAATATGTATGTTTTTCTCAGTTGATGGTCTTCTTAATATGGTTTGTGCTTCTTTTGCTATTTAATTAACTGACTATATGACCATCGAAGTCGGCGTTTGCATACATTAATCAACATTTACATTTGTTTATAAAAAAATATCCTTTGATAGCTCATTTCTTGAAGTTGATTTATTGTTTCTTCATAGAGTCAAAGTGCATACACTAGACCCAATCCTAATAGGTGAACAAAGAATAATATTGTTTATGAGTTGGTGCAATGCTTATATGAATACGTGGCTCTATTAGTCAACTTCTTTGGCCATTTTTTTAATTTTTAGGATCATGAACTTTCTTACTCCAAATCACTTGATGGATCAAGTTACATCAAGGACATTTAGTGGAATCTAAACTTGAAGGCCCGATATGTTCTTACACGTGATGGTAATTTATACTGTGGAGTTGACCAAGGCGATCTTGATCATGTTATGGACAATGTTGATGCTGGTAAATTATATACTTTTTAAGTGTGCAACAAACAAAATAGCAAATTTCTCATATTAATATTACATTGTTTTTAGTTTTGCTTTGTCCAGTTAATTGGAGCATGAACGGTAAATTTATTGTTGTGGCAAAATTTATTTTTTTAAGCATTTTATCATCAAAGTTTGAAGAGAAGTTGCGGATAAAGCTACCGTTTGATTCATTGGTCGATGACGATCCAAATTGTGTTGTAAAGGGCATGTTAATATCCGAATCTCTATTCCTTTAAAGTAATAAGGCTTTATGCATGCAGTATACTTCTCATGGGCGGTTATGGCGCAAGCCGGGGAGGACATCCGGCTTGGGCTCATGTTTATCGAGGGCACAATTTTTTTTTTTTTAATAAAATTCCTAAATGTGTGTGTATTTTTAAAATAGAAAACACATTTAACGCTTAAAAGTTGGGCCAAATAATAATCAATTTAAAACTTAAATATTATTAACTCAAGCCCATAAAATTTATAAGCTCAATACCTATTTAACCTACCAAATAAAAAAACAACACTATTCTTTTCTACTCAGAGTTTAAGTTAATCGACACATCACAAAAGTTTAGCGACCCTACAGATGTTTTGGATGCCCTTTAGAATAAATTAAACTAAATGTTATGTACAATCAATGGTATAGCAATAAACATAACAATCAACAAAATAACTGTATTAGAATGAGTGAAATTACATACCGTAATAGGCTAGTATCTAACCGACAATTCATGAAGCTCCCCTAGCATTCTTGCTAGCCAATTGGTGGATTAACTCTTCGCAGTTTATAGAATCTAAGATTTCGTTCTTGATAGCTATCATCGCTAACCCGCTAAGTCTTTCTTGAGACATTGTGGATCGTAAGTATGATTTCAACAACTTTAATTTCCAAAAACTTCTTTTTGGAATTGTCAATAATATTCTATATGCAATGCATGCATTTGGGAAATAACATTCTTCTTTCATATGGTAGGTTTCCCAAATGCATGCATTGCATATAGAATATTATTGACCATTCCAAAAAGGAGTTTTTGGAAATTAAAGTTGTTGAAATCATACTTACGATCCACAATGTCTCAAGAAAGACTTAGCGGGTTAGCGATGATAGCTATCAAGAACGAAATCTTAGATTCTATAAACTGCGAAGAGTTAATCAACCAATTTGCTAGCAAGAATGCTTGGAGAGCTTCATGAATTGTCGGTTAGATACTAGCCTATTACGGTATGTAATTTCACTCATTCAAATACAATTATTTTGTTGATTGTTATGTTTATTGTTATACCATTGATTGTACATAACAGTTAGTTTAAATTATTTAATTTATTCTAAAGGGCATGTTTTTAACGGCTGGGTAAGGGCACGTAAATTCTCGGGGACGCCTCTAATACTTCTATATAACATGTTTTTTTTTAATTATGGTTATGCTCTGATCCAATGAATTTCTTTTTTTTTTGGTAAATGGTGTATGAATATACGAGGTTAGTTTAACTGGTGTGGTGGAAAAGGTAGACAGGCAGTGTTGTGATTGGTTGATGGGTGGAATGTAATTTGTTGGGTTCATTTGGATTACACTAATATGACCAGAGTAATAACATCTTGTTTGAATAAATTGCCAGCAAGCGTTATGCATCAAAAATGCAAATTGGGTGACTTTTGATCCATTTGACCATTTGACATATTTCTATTTTAGGTATCCTTTTCGATTTTACATATTTGACATGGTGGCTTTTTTCCGTCTTTTATGTTCATGCTCAAATTAATTGGAAAGAATAAGATTGAAGTATAAAAGTGCATTACTTGTATGTTCTATGCGAGTCAAGTCGAGGATTGGGTCACCATAGTGGATAGTCTACTCGGGAAAGAATAAGCTTGAAGTATGAAAGCACATTACTTGTATGTTCTATGCGAGCAAGTTAAGGATTCGGTCACCATAGTGGGTGGTCTAAGCTTGTAGGATGTCATATAAAACGAGTGCAACATTGTTGCCGCAACATCGCACGGTGTGTGGACATCTTAGGAGAGGTAGTGGTTGTGACGCATGAGACATTTGAATCTGGGAAGGTGATCAAAACCATTGAATCATAGATTGATATCTCCAACAACTCCATTGGTAAGTCATTGTCATCCTTCAAAATTTGTAATTTGTAGAGCTGGAAAATATGGGCGCCTCAAGGGTTTGTGTAAAAAGTCAAAAATGGAAAGTTTTGGCCTGTATTGAAACGATTCGGTTGGCACATAACACTTGCGGTGCAGAACTTTCTTTGCAGATCTATGATTATTTCGTGGGAACCTCGCGCGTTGCAAAAGAGTCAACAATACAGTTTGATATAGATAGTGGTTCAACTAGAAAAGTGTCATATCCCTTTAGTGTTGAAATGACTTAAAGTGAGGTGACACCTTCATATGAGTTGAATTAAAGAATTTGAAACTTTTTCCTTAAAAACCTAGCCAAAATTCACCCGCGGCAACGCGCGGGCATTCTCACTAGTCTTTAATATGAGTAGGATATTGGTACATAAAAATACAATATAAACGTGTTAACTGTGTCACTGTGCCTTCTGCTCTTCCATTCTGTTATCAATATCCGCATATGTGCTATAAATAAGTTCATTGTGTTTTTTTAGTTTGCACATGGTTTAACTTTGTCCATTATATTTTTAGTATACTTTTTCATTGTGTTTTACACCGTTCATTGTGTTTTATGCAACTGAGTTTTTTGTATTTTTGGTGTACATTGTGTTTTAATCTGTTTGCTCATTGTCTTTTAGTCTATTGTGTATTTTGTTTTTAGTATGACTTTCATTGTGTTTTTTGTTTGATGTTTATGGTGTTTAGTATGTTGTTTACTATGTTTTATACTTTATTGTCAATTATGTTTCTAGTTTGATGGTTATTGTGTTTTACGTTATGTCCATTGTGTTTTACGCAACTGAGTTTCTGATTTTTTTTCAAAAGTATAACTCGATTTTATGATATATATATTTTTTTTAAAATAGATCACATATAAAAAGTTATAACGTTTAAAGAAAATAGAGGAAATAATATGTGACTTGCATGTATATGTTTCTTGACATCTAAGAAACATGAACTTGTTTTTTTCTATTTGACAAAACTACCATTCTCATTTATTTATTCCTCGGACAAATATCACTCTTTGATGACTTCCCACATTTTTAATTTATTTTAGCATTTTTCTACCTATATCTTGAACGACAAAGAAACAGAGGAAAGAGAGTTTTCAAGCTTTGATAGTGAAATTTACATGATTTAAATATTTTAATATAGGAGGGGCACCGCACCACCCCTAACTTAACTAAACTATCATGATTTTTATAAATCCTGCATTCCCACATCACTTTACTAATTCACTGTCTTGCAACACAATTTTAGAAGCAACACTACCATCAAGATCGTCGACGGTATGAAGATCTCGTTCATTCAAATAGAAACAAATCACCACCACCGCTCATTTATGATGAAACGTGGACAAATTTGATGAAATGGTAAAAGAAATTGTTTAAATATGATGGTGTGGTTTGAATAAAGATAGTAAAATGTTTATAACTTTATACAGAGAGTTAATTTGTTAATTTTTATTTTTGGATGTAACCGTGTGTGTGTGTGTGAGGGGTGGGGGCGGTCTTGTACTCTTCTCCATATGTAATACTAGCTTATACCCCGGGAGCGTCCCGGGTTGAGAAATCTAAGTAAAGTGAATAAAATTAGAAGTATCTAAACTATAAAAATGACATCTATGTATCAACTTACATTAGATACTTTAAAATTTTTTTACCAAAAGATCCATTTCACCTTACAACATCAACACCTAAAACAGAATATTAAGATCTCAAGCACTTTAAGGGGACATAGATTGTTTAGCACCAATACATTTAGTCAAAGGTCTTTAACTGCATGCAATAAGATTTGAGCTATTTCAGAATATGGTAGAAAAAGAAAACATAGCAATTACCTGTTGGAGAGCGTCCCGGGTTGAAATATCTAATATGACATAATAAAATATCTAATATGACAACATAATTAATGACTTAACAATATATGATTAATGAATATTATTATTATTATTATTATTATTTTAAACAAATCTCTGCCATAAGTTATCATATTCAAATATAAAAAAAAGGGTAATTGGGTCGGGTATCACCTAATCCAAGGCCCGACCCAAACCCACAAATTTTTTTTAAACTAATTCCAAACCTGACACAATACCTGTCGGGTTACAAAAAATAGTCGTTTTTTTTCTTTGTTTTTTATATAGCACTATGGTACTCGTTGGAAAGATAATAAAACGTTCGTTAATTTGGTGCAATTTTTTTCTTTAAAAAATATCGTGTATAAAAGATATTAACGTTTAAAAGTTATGGGAGAAACATTAGAGATAAAAATCTAATTTTGTTTTTAAATTTTAAATTATTATTTTACTAAAATAAAGGTCTTGGCACATGGGATGACACATGACACACTCAATAAAGAGAATACCCTCTTTAAATGCATGTCATTAAAATAGCTTTAGTTTATTATATGTATAACTAGACTAGCTGATTACCCCGGGAAGGTCCCGGGGTTGAAAATTTTAATATGATTTAATAAAAAATGATAAAAGAAGAAAACCCAAATCACGAAAAGAGTAAATAACTTAAAGATAATTAATCTTAGTTAAAAAACATTTATTTAAAAAGTTAAAAAAAATAGAAAGCATAAACCATATTAAACATAATACAGTATTAAAAGGATAACATTCAACATATAATCATCTTCACGTAATTTAAAATATGTTACAATTTGACTTTGACTTATATAGATGTAGAATTCATGATGAGGGTTGAAAAATATAACCATTCTAATAATATTAATACTAATAGTAATAATTATTACTCTTGTAATTAAATAAATAAAAAAATAACCTTGCTATAAGGTGACACCATGTGTTGCACTGTTGCGCGATTCTTTCTCCTAGCTTCTCTTTATGAAGTATACCTATCCATCTTTAGAAGAGTAAAATTCCAATGATAGCATGGCGATTGGGCTGAATTTCAACATCGTAGATAAGAACCTGGTTTAAAAGAAAAAACATGATTAATGAATAACCTGAACACTTTGTGTTTTTTTTTCTGTATGAACATCACCCCACAAAAAATAGTCGTTTTTTCTCCGTTTTTTATATAGCACTATGGTACTCGTTGGAAAGATAATAAAACGCTCGTTAATTTAGTGTAATTTTTTTATTTAAAAAATCTCGAATATAAAAGATATTAACGTTTAAAAATTATGGGAGGAACATAAGAGAGAAAAATTTAAATTTGTTTTTAAATTCTTTTTTCTTAAAATAACTCAATTTAATTTTAGTAATTGAGAATTGAGAGATAGAGAGATAAATTTAGAGTTTTATGTTTATCTTTTTTTTTTAATTAAAAAAGGAAATAATTCAAAAACACTAAAATCTTTCAATTATCATGCCACGTGGCAGTTTCATCGAGAGGTTGAAGGCACCATTGCACGCCACGTCAGCAATGTTCAATTCTTTTATATATATTAATAGATTATACCCCGGGAGCGTCCCGGGTTGAGAAATTTAATATGATACATCAATTTTACATATGAAATAGACTGATGTATAACTCTAATATTAATATCCAACCTAAAACAAATTAACAATGTACAACTCAAATGCTAACACTTAACCTAAAAGAATGTAGAACTCTAATGTAACTCTAATATTAACACCTATCCTAAAGACTAAACAAATGTACAACTCTAACATACTAATATTGATACCTAACTTAAAACAATGTATAACTGTATTAACCTATTCGGCTCTGGTTGAAAAAAAAATCATATTTACTGATTTAAACATAATTAGTGACTTGTCTATACATGATTAATGATTTACCTGAACACTTTGTGTTTTTTTTCCTGTATGAACAAAACCCCACAAAAAAATTTCTCCGTTTTTTATATAGCACTATGGTACTCGTTGGAAAGATAATAAAACGCTCGTTAATTTGGTGTAATTTTTTTTTAAAAAAAATCTCGTATATTGAAGATATTAACGTTTAAAAATTATGGGAGGAAACATGAGGGTGAAAAATCCAATTTTGTTTTTAAATTATTTTTTGCCGAAAATATCTTAATGCCACATTGGATGACAAATGACACACTCAAAGAAGAGAATGTCTCTTTAAATGCCATGTCATTAAAATGACTTTGGTTTATTATATGTATAGATAATAATAATAATGTGCATGACCATGTTCTGTATTTCTCTTTTGTTTTATTAAGATGGGCCACTTGCTGGTTTAGTGGGCTCAATATAACGTGCTAAAAACGGGCTGTCAAAAGAGACTTGCAACTTTGCAAGTATTTAATCATGTCGTTAAGCCCAAAATAACAATTTGATCATCGCCTGGTGACATGAACATTGTCAGGAATGGCTTGCAAACAATCCAGTATTTTTCCCATAAATCTCTACTACCTTATTAAGGAGGAGAGATGGGTAAGAAGGTAATTTCACCATCATTTTAAGATGGCATACAAAAGGTCTCATGCATAAATCTGTAACTTTTACCATTTTCTTCCATCTATGCCCTTATGTATAAGTTACTAATACAAATCAATTGCACCATTCAATAAATTTAATTCATGTATTAACTTTTTTGTTACCTAGAACCATTACCAAGTAAAAGATTAATTCATGTAACTTTTTTTTTAATGGATTAACGTTTTGTTACCAATGGAATTTGAATTATCACCACAAGAAAAGGCTAAGCCTAATTTAACACTTTGTAAACAGTAGGCTAAAGGCTCTTTGGTTCATGTGTGTAACTAAATGTTGCAAATTGAATTATCACCACAAGAAAAGGCTAAGCCTTATTTAACACTTTGTAAACAGTAGGCTAAAGGCTCTTTGGTTCATGTGTGTAACTAAATGTTGCAAATAAAAATCAAGCACGGATCGGATTGGATAAATGACAGTGTGGTGTATAAAGTTTTGGCAATTTAAAATGTGAATAAAAATACATACCCGCGGCAACGCGCGGGCATTCCACTATATATATCTATACTATATTATAATGCATATAGGAAGGACAAAATAGTCATTTTACACCATTTTCAACATGTACAAACTTTTAAAGCATTTTGTACAAGCCTTTAAAGCCTAATATGTTGAAAGTATCTTGAAAGTCTATACGTCCCGCTTTCTATCCTGATCTTCAAATCAAAAAACCTAAAATCACATTTCAAATTTCGAACCCACCTCTTTTCCCCCTTCTCTCCCTCACATGTGCACACAAATTTCAGATCTGGATATTGGATCTCTCTCTCTCTCTCTCATACACACACACACTCAAATTTTAGATCTGTGTATGTAATTTTGTTTGTGGTTGTAGGACGAAGAATGCTTAGGGGTTTGCCTTTGTTAGGTCTAAGTATGCAGATGAAGCTCAGAAGGCAGTAGACAAGCTTGTTGGTTAGCACTGGATTTATATTTGTTTTGACGATATGGATTATGATTCAAATACATTAGTGCGTCTTTTTATGTTGGTTTTTTAGGAAGAGTTGTTGATGGCAGAAGTTAATGTTTCAATTTGCCAAATACAGCCTTGATGTTGAAAGGACGTGAGTTACTTGAGGTTAGGTTTGCCATGAGAGATGGTTGGTTTACGGATTATGGACATGTTGAATTTGCCATCTCTGATGTGGTACAAAAGGTATATTTAAATCTCTTTCTTTGATATTTTGTTCTTAATTATATTATCAAATATTTTTATAACTAACACACATAATTTTGTATGTAGGCCCTTCAACTTAATAATAATGAATTGTTAATCGACCGTGTTGTGATACTTGATTTCAGCAAAGGAAAGGGGCACATACACCCCTGGTAACGGGTTAAAATATTTTTTTATCTGTTGCACAGGTCAGGAGTAGCCTTGAGGGGTACTTTGGGCATTTCTGGAACATCATTTTTGTAACTAACTTTGGGTGGTTGATTTTGGTTCGTTTTGCATTTTGACAGCTTCAAGCTGGTTTCAGCCTGCTCCATGCGGAAATAGAAGATAAAATTCAGCTTCAAAACTGGTCCCTTTGATGGTTGGTGTCCATTGAGCATTTCAATGTTACATTCATAGGTAAAGGACACAATAAATTTTGGAATAAAACAATATGGTGTTCTATGTGATATAACATGACCAATCATGTTATTTAAGTTTGGAATCCTAACATTTACCAGAGTTACTGGCTTGGCCTGTATGTAATTTAAGGCGGTTACTAATATGATTGTGCAATCGTAGAAAACAAGTGATTAACTCTAATCCGAATATCACATAATCAAATTTTATGTAATTAAAAAAGATTGATAAATGGTTGATCCAACAATTGGCATATGGCATTTCATATTTAGATCAACTACATAAAAACAAGTAGAAAATGAGCCAACTTAAAATAGACATAGTTTTATCCATCTAAAATTACAGGGCTTGTGTACGAGTAAATATGGCGTAAACGGACTTTGTTATTTTAATATCGACTACATATCATATATCCAGTTTCCATCTCATATGGAGCCTGATTTTGACTTATACGTTGTTATCTATATTACGCGATTTTGACTGATTTTGTTTTTTTTTTAAGAAAAATATCTTAGTATTATTTAATTATAGCCAATGAGTCATAGATCAATTGGTTTGGGAGGAGGCAACCCTATGACTTTCTAACGTGGAGGTAATGGGTTCGAGTCCCACTTGGTGTAATTTGCTCCAGGTGGGCCATGGTTTTATTATAGTGTGTTTTTGGGCGGTGAGTTTCCCTTTGAATGGTGGGCGGACCGTGTCATCAACGCTGTCTGTGTTTACTTAATCGTATTGTTTTGGTGTGGTCGCAGATACGAGCAATGTATGCGTGTATGATTGGTGATACTAAGAATTCGTATAAATAATTATAAGGATATTCAGTATGATAAATTTAGAAAACAAAAACTTGTTGAGAATGGAAAGAAAGTGATCAAGTTGCCAGCTACAACCTTTGTCAATATCGAACAAACCTTGTTTTTGCCTTCCACGCAAACCGCAAACTTTACTATAGGTCTACGTGTCTACGTTATGTACATTTATTAAATCTAACCAACATAAAAAATACAATTTATGGAGTTGATAAAATTAGACATTGGTGACCCATTTCATTATTGTACCAAAAAGATATTGAAATGATTTTTGTAAAATATAAAAACATATTTTATATGAACAAGATTTATAGTCATTTTAGTGGCATACGTTTTATAAATGATGTAATAGGGTTATAGGGGGAGCACTGGCGAAGCTTAGTAGGGGCCGGCGGGGGCGGCTGACCCCCCCGAATTTTCGCGTAGAAGTGCCGATTATATAGTATTCGTATAGAAAATTTTGGAAATATAGGGTTTCGACCCCCCGAAACTGGTTTCGACCCCCGAAACTAGTGACTTCCGACCCCCCGGTGACTTCCGACCCCCCGAACCTTCGGGTCAAGCTTCGCCACTGAGGGGGAGGATTAAATAAAAACCCACTCAAAACGAAGAAACTCGGTAAACTCTGACTTCCCGAACTTTTTATCATCTGAAAAAATTACGGTATGTAATATACATGTTTTTAAGAGTTTTGAGCCAAAAAAAACAAAAAAGCGCCGAGTGGATATTTTTAAAAAAAATAAATAAGTTTTTTGTGTTACATATGTAACATGTCTGTTTTTGTGTAACATACGTAACACAAAAAAAAATTATTTATTTTTTTAAAAAATATCCACTCGGCGCTTTTTTGATTTTTTTGGCTCAAAACTCTTAAAATCATGTATATTACATACCTTAATTTTTTCAGATGATAAAAAGCTCGGGAAGTTAGAGTTTACCGAGTTTCTTCGTTTTAGAGGGTTTTTTGTGGATACTTAGCCATAGGGTTATAGTGTATTATGTATACTACAAAATACAATATCATCGCCCAATCAACTATTTTTCTTAAGAACATTTCATTTTTAATTTGATTTGATATTTCTTAACTTTCGCTAAATTTTTTTTTATAAATTCTAAATGCACGATTACATTTAATTTGTTGTCAAGGTTCCAATACGGTTTCTAATAAAAATAAAGTTGTAATCAAAGTAGAGTATGTTTTAGTATCGAACATTTTTGTGCATGTTCTTAGATAAAAATACTCTGGCGTAATATATTTACACACTTCGACTATCCAATGACGATAAAGAGTATATTATTATTATTATTATTATTATTATTATTATTATTTTGTATTTTATGTTGAGGCTTGGTAATATATAGTCTTGTTTGGTATCGTAAATGGCCATGTGCTTGGTTCGGTAGTTTTGACGGGATATGGACCATGGTTACGCACTTTGACTACATGACGACAATAAAGAGTAGATTTTGAAATTGTTGTGTATTTTAGGTTCATGTTTAGTAAAATCTTTTTAGGTAATTGCTTTAGAATTGTTAATAACTAGTGTTAGAGCCTGCGCTTCGCGGCGGTTCGTAAAAGGACATTGGCGAGGATGTATTGCTACATTTTATATTGATGTGTTTGTATAAACATGCGGGCTTTAATCTAAACAACGGTAACAACAAGTAACCAACATGGTTAAGTAAACATGTTTAGAATTAAAAGTTAACTTTAATTATAATAAGTAAAAATTAGAATTAAACTTATAAAAAAATAAAATAACAGATATTTGTTAAAAATAACTTTATTCAACTTTATGGGTCATATGATAACTCTATTAAAGTTTGGGGGTTGTGAATCGTTTATATAAGAACATTATTATTAAAGTATTCGTATGATATGGGCCGGTATAAACATAAATCGGTTTCTAATAAAATATTTGTTAGAGTTTAGAGGTTGTATGATAACTCTAATACTCTATTGAAATTCAGCGCTAACATAATTTTATTAGAGAAAAAATAAAAAATTAATTAAAATAAAAAAATTTCCACTGAACTAAGCCTTTAAAAAAAATTAAAAGAAAAGGAACAATAATGATGTGGGCAATTAAAGTTGGAACAATAATAAATTAATACTATTAACAACAATTGAAATCTATCTATATATATAAAAGAAAACGTATATGCTGACGTGGCGTGCAATGGAGGCCTCAACCTTCTCTTGAGAGTGCCACGTGGCATCATAATGGAGAGTTTTTGGTGTTTTTAAATTGTTTCCATTTTTAATTAAATTGAGTTATTTTAAGAAAAAAGAATTTAAAAATAAATTTAAAATTTTCTCTCTCATATTTCCTCCCATAATTTTTAAACGTTTATATCTTTTATATACGGGATTTTTTAAAGAAAAAAATTACACCAAATTAACGAGCGTTTTATTATATTTCCAACGAGTACCATAGTGCTATATAAAAAACGGAGAAAAAATCGACTATTTTTTGTGGGGTTTCGTTCATACTATAAAAAAACACACAAAGTGTTCATGTTATCACGTAAAATTAGATTTTGTGGGGATTATGAGTTATTACTGATTAGAATACTATGAACATGCAATGATTGAGAGATTTTGTGGTTAGTTAACTTAAGCCATTTGCAATAGGTTATCACTTAAAATTAGATTTTTCAACCCGGGACCTTCCCGAGGTAATCAGCTAGTTGTTGTTATATAGAATATCTCTGATCAATTATTTGATTTTTTTTCTAATAACTTTTATTTGCTAATCTAAATAAATAGTTATTTTAATTTGTCAATATTGTAATATGACTGCAATTGAAAATAAAAGTTGCATTCAAAATAAAGTTTTTTATATTGTAAATGACTTTCAGGCGTGTTTAGATTAGTTACTTTGACGGAATATAACTATTCACTCTGACTACTCGACGACGATTATATACATATTATGAACTAGACCGGTGTAATTTTGAAAGCACGATCGTTCATTTATAACCGTAATCACAAATGGCAGTTTAAATAATCAAATATATTACAACCCATCCCACTCTTAATTTGACTTTTATATATGTTTATTACTTTTGAGCCATGGGTCTCGTCGAAAAGTGTCTCTAATTTTAGGGATAAATGTAATAAGACTTACCTATATCTTATTCTTTTCAAACCCAACTAATAACTTAGCTACGAGTAGAATTATACCGAGTAATGTTATTGTTATACAAACCATTCCACTAGTAACAAATTTCTTCATTGTTTTACTCCATGAGTCCCACCTTTATTGCTCTCGTTACTAAAAGCTCAAAAGTTGTAACTTATTAACCATATCTTAACGGTTTTAAATTTTTAATTCCCAATGGTTGCAACATAAATGTGGTCTTTCCTATTTTAAACTAATATATACCTTTGTTGAATATTGAATTAATGTCCATGAATTCCACGTACGTGAATCCCCGTGATAATCATGTGACATCCATCTCCACATCCCATGCTGACAACCGTCGATTTCTCCAATCAAACGGTCCATACAACCCAAACGCACCTCCAATGGTCACCACACCCATTAATATTACATTATTCATTTTCTGTCACTATAAATACCCAATTTTCTCTCTCTAGCCGCTATTTTATTACTCCGTCCGATAATGTTCGGTGACGTGCTCTGTGACCGTCCAAAACATTCGTTATTTACGGGCCATTACAACTCACTGGCTCATCGTCGTCATGTATCCGATTGTAGTTTTCCTATAAAACTAGTTGTTCCAGCTAATAGATTAAATTTTTGTGACTCTTTATTATGGCATGATGATCAGCATAGTCCTAGCTGCCCTTTGGGTGAGGGTTCATGGAACGTTGCATGGGATATGCGACCCGCACGTTGGCTTCATCGCCCGCACACCGCGTGGCTTCTTTTCGGCGTTTGCGCTTACCTCGCGCCACCCCCGGTGGATTTTATGGACGTTGTTACAAATTCCGTCGATGCGAATAATGATCGCATCGATGGAATTTGTACAGCTAGTGTTTTGAACTCTGCTAGCTACAAAGTCACAGGTATTATAATACTTTTTTATTTGTTTTAAACTTTAGAAACCTATCTATGTTAGTAAATTAGGAGTAGGGATTATGTACCATCTGCCATTTAAAAAATAGTTAGTAATGAAAATTAAAAGTCATAAAATGATGGTTTGAGATAAGATATGATTGAAATTATTTATAAATAGTACTTTAAATAATGTTTTTAACTAAAATATAGGACATGAAGAGTTGAAATAAGAAAAATGGTTAGGCCCACAAAAATGTTACATGTGATGCAACCTGCTTTTTATTTTAGACTATAAGGAGTGGGGGGGCGGGAAAGAGGGGGATGAAGCGCCATGTGGCACTTGTGGGACCCTTGTGGGGGGGAAAATAATTGTGGGGAGTGGAAGGGGGGAAGAGGGGGGGGAAGGAAATAATATTATATTGTGTTAAAGTTAAAAAAAAAACAAAAAAAAAAAACTGACCAATCTGCTGCTGCCACGTGTCCCCCCTACTCCCCCCACGCCGGTGACTCTCTCCCCGCCCCCAGCCCCACGCCAGCCTTCCCGCCCCACCGGCGGCGGTGTTCCCGCCCAGGAAAGCCCCTCCCGCCCTCTCTCCCGCCCCCACTCCTTACAGTCTTATTAGCTATAGATTTTATACAATAGCAAACTATTATATATTTTGGGCATCAAAAACGGTTTATGCATGTTTCAATTCGATCACTAACTTATGAATAGAATTATCTATTCACTTTTGGTCATAGAGATAATCGTATATCTCATGTAGTTATATGAATAAAAATATATATTTTTAAATGACAAAATAAAAAGAAGAGTGTAAACAAATCTACAATGTTTTTTTTTTTTTTTTTTTTTTTTTTTTTTTTTTGAAATGCTTTGTTCAGTGGAAATCATTGTACAACCCTAACCTACCGGTCCCAAGTTCGAATCACTACCCACACACCGGTGTCCTCCTTGCCTAAGCTCAAATCGTCACGGGGAATTTTTTGTGGTGTGCATTGATCGAACCTGTGACCTACCCCAGGATGAGAACTCCTAAGGGAAAACTCACCATACCTCAAACCAATGTAACGGTATGAAAAGAATATAATCAAGTTGGGAAAAGCCTTAATTTGGGGCTTTATAAATTATAACCATATTTATTGATGGAATTCCTTACAGACAATTACAATTAATATCAAATTAGATATTTTGTTGCATTGTGTTTAAAGATTTTATGACACGGCACATAACATTACCTAAATACGGTGTCACGTCACAATTTGTAAATTTGAACGTATGTTATTAGAAAATAAAACAGTTTTTTCCCCTTACAATATCGAAAGTAATTAACGTTTACTCTTTTTAATTTAGTTTCTCCATTGGGAAATTGTTATGATCATCGGGCCTTTTGTTGTGTGACAACTATTGTTTTTGTGTATGTTTGTTATGGAAACAATTGAGGATATGGAACTAAAAGTTGAAATGAAACATAGGTGTTCCAGCCGATGGAAGATGCTTATTTCGAGCAATAGCGCATATGGTTTGTTTACGAAAGGGGGAAGATGCTCCTGATGAGAATCGTCAAAAGGAACTTGCTGATGAACTACGAGTCCAAGTATATAACATCCTTTGTTTGCTAGCTTGTTTGATGATTTAACAATTTGAGCTTTATACATGATCCATTCTATTAAATCTAACATGGGCTTGTGGCCGTGACCATGCAGGTCGTTGATGAGCTCGTAAAGAGGCGAAAAGAGATCGAATGGTAAGTTAATCTTGACATAGTTTAATTGTTTAAGGGCTTATATATATGTGAAATGAGGTAAATGGGGTTTTTTCTTTCACAAGGTTTATTGAAGGAGACTTTGATGCATATGTCAAGAGGATTCAAAAGCCTTTTGCTTGGGGTGGAGAACCTGAGTTGTTGATGGCTTCCCATGTTCTAAAGTGAGTTTGATCATAAACACCAATATCTTCGAGTTTTTTGATGAATTAGCGTTTTTATTCAAAAAAAATTTTGACTTTGGAGCATGTCAGAAAACAATTTGTGAGTTTGGTACTTCCGCAATCTAAGATTGCGGAAGTGGTTGACGTGGAAGTTGAGTTGGACAAAATCACTTTGCTAAAACAAGATTTGACTTCCGCAATCTAAGATTGCGGAAGTCCCATGTCAGCAACTCAATAAAACGAATTTGATATCACCTGTCCACGTCGTTAGCCATTGTCCACGATGTACAAGAACCACTGCCATGTCAACCACTTCCGCAATCTTAGATTGCGGAAGTACCAAACTCACAATTTGTTTTTTTGACATACTCCAAAGTCACAAAAAGTTTGAAAAAAAAACGCTACTTTGTCAAAAACACTCGATATCTTTCTTATATTAGTTCTTCACATGAAAACCATTTGATGCTAAAAGTTTTGAACATGGTCATTTTAACCTACCTAGGCTATAGAATATTACAATGTTCATGGTTATGGTTATGGTTGTGTTTATAGGACTACTATATCCGTGTACACATTTGAGAGGGGTTCCATCAATTTGTCAAAGATTGCAACATATGGCGAAAAGTATGAACAAGATGAGATTAGTCCGATTAAAGTGTTGTTTCATGGATATGGTCATTATGATATTTTGGAAGATATGTTTTAGCAAACTCGCAACAAGTAACAAGTAGATAAAACTTATTAGTTATGTGTTCCATTTGGGTACTAACATCATGATTCAATTATCGGCACAAGATCCATCTTTTTGCCCCTAAGGTTCACTACTTAAATGTCGATATATGATCTCTTTATGAAGATGTTATATGTCATTGGTTTTCTGTCACTTCATTTTAGTGAAAATCAAAGTTTGTAGGCAAAATACTGTAAGATTAATCTTTCATTGAAGAGTTTGTTGATTGACTCAAGAAATATAAGAGGCTATATGAAAGAGTTAGAGGTTCGAATCCCACTCGTTATGGGGGGGGGGGGGGGGGGGGGGGGGGGGGCTAAAGGCACATTCGGGTAGCCCGGGGATCGATCTTGCGTGGGGTTGTTGTTCTTATGGGTGTTGCACCATTCGGCTATTCAAAAAAAAAAAAAAGACTTAGCGAGAACGGTCAATACATGTTGGAAATAAACAACGGAAAAAAAAGAAAGAGAATTAAAGAGATAAATATAGGTTGGAGATATACAAGTTGGATCTAATGTGGTATTCATAGACGCATGATTGACCATAAAAGTGTAACGTATCGTATCGTGTCGCAGTAATAATAAAGAAAGTAGATACTAGGCTTTCGTTTAAGATACCAACGATTTCATTCTTTTTAACCCCCTTCATGGACCAATTTTCGTTTTTTGGGCCCAGTTGAATACATTTAGCGGGCTGCCAGAGTGGATCAAAACAAATTAAATAAAACTAGTAGTTCACAAACCATTTAAGTTCATTTAACTCTAACATATTTCTTAGTTTTCCTTTGTTTTTTTTCCTTTCATATAAACCATCAGATTGTATGGGGGCACAATCAGGAGCGCACCTTCATAGGGGCGGGAAGGGGCGCCCACACACCACTACACACTTATTTTCTTATAAAGCCTCATTGAGTCCCTTCTAATACTTTATAATATTTTATTCTCAATAAAGCCCATAGAGACCCATGAAGGTCTCACATTGGTTGAAGAGGAGAACCAAGACTTCTTTACAAGGGGTTGAAACATTTTCAACATGATACGTTTTGCGTGGGTGAGCAATTTGTCAAGTAAAAACAAAATCGTGAGTTCATGAATGTTTACTTGGCGATTGCATCCCATTTCTTGGTGCACAATTGTTCTTATTTCTTGATTTGTTTTTTTTGCTGCGTATTTGTTTTATTTTAAGTTCATTTGTCGATAGTGTAACTGCTGACTGCAGTTTTAGGCCACTTGTTTTCAAATGTTCATATTTATTAAGTACTAGTAAGAAACCCGCGTGATGTGGCGGGAGTGACACTTTTTATTTCAGCACTTATTTCAAATTCGTATAATATTTGTTGTAGCATCATTGCAGTGGATATACGTTATAAGTGTTACACATGTCTAGTAACAAAAAAGATTTAACATTTAAATTGTAAAGTACTTTTAAGAAACATTTGATAAAATAAAGTAACATACGAAAAGAAAAAATAAGTATTAATAAACATAAAAGTTGAGAATAATAAAAGTTAGCGAACTACTTGAATCATGAGATCAATTTAGTCATACACGTTCCAAGTCTGCATAATCTCATCTATATTGTCTGTCCACCATTCGTCATCAAGAACGATCACTGAAATTTCTTGTATATCTCCATGTTTGATTATTACATCTTTTGGCGACCACAAACCCGTTCTACGTCAGCGATGCTCCTGCCGCCCGACGCGTGCATTTATATTCACGATCCACGTCGGCGGAACACCTGGCGTCCACCCGCCCGTTTTACGTCAGCGGTGTACCCGACGCCAGGCGCATGAACTCCCGCCCCTTTCACAGGGGCGGGCCAAATGTACCTCAAGGCTTCCTTGACAAGCGTCACTACAAGTGGAAGATACCTTTTGGGGCAGCCTTGGGACTCACCCCTGCCCCAAGCAAATATCTCTGACACGGCAGGCAGCCCGTCAGAGTTTCTCTCCAACCAGAGACTTTCCCCAGTCTGACGAGCAGAAAAGGCGATGACGTGGCAGCCTCTCAACCAAGATATCTTCCTGACAAAGCAGACTTTCTCTGTCCATCTTGAAATCCTGGAAAAGTATAAAGTGTCCACCGCCTGGATGCACCAATGGGCGAGCACCACGTGTCAACCGCCCATCAGCGTCCACTTACTGGGCGCCACGTGTACGTGCGTCAGGACGGTAACATCTCCCCTAGCTTCCCACTTTACTAAAACCCACTTGCACCAAATGGGCCTAAAGGCTTGGGCCGGATTATGGAGACTCCTCTACCTGGGCCGGGCCCCATTAAAGGTAGAGGATGGGCTGAGAAAGTAGGGCAGCTCGGTACTATAAAAGGAGGACTCTCTTCTCCTTTTATTGGCATCGAATACCCAATACACTTTCACTCAAGAAGAATACGAACTCTCGTACCTTCTTCACCCCCTGTTTATTATACTAACGATTAGAGGCTCGGCTCTTCTAATTGGTAGTCTCGTAAATCCCTGGTCTTGCCTACAGACCCACACGTATTTTATAATCACACTCTCTTTAGAAAATACAGTAGAATCACCGTACCGATAGTTCTCTTTTCAACTATCTTTACACACGTGTTTCTTCATTGGCGCCATCCGTGGCCTTACCACAACCGCTCCAACCCAATAAACTTTTAGGGCCAGAATTGTAAAAATGACCTCACCCCCACGAGCGTTCACTCCATCCGGGGCCGTCGAAGATATCACCAACGCCACCCCATCCCACCCAACATCAGGGGACCATAACAACCAACTACAACCACTTATAACCCCCAGAAACCTCGAGCCCCAGCTCGTAGATATAACCCCTCCAACGGAGGAGGAAATCGAGGCACTAAACAATGACTGGTATGACCGCCAGCGACAAATCCTCGACGCACAACTAGAACGCCGCCGGCGCACCGGCAAAACAATCATGGGCTCCTCCTCTAGGCAACCTGCAAAAACAGCAGCACCCGCCCGTCACGGGGAAGGTCCAGGGCAAACCCCTGAGGACCAGGCCCGTGCAGAGCACAATCGGTTCGACGCCGAAGACTATGACGAAAGCTCGTGGGAGGATGACGCCTCCCGCGACTATCGTCATAGCCCTTATTACAGGAGCGAGCGATTAAACCGCTACAACAACGACGCCACCACCGACCTATCACTCCCATACAGACCGGCCGCATTCGCGGATAGGTCTAAATTTACCAGGCGCATTTCTGAGGCACCAATCCCACCAAGACAACGCCTACCCGCCAACGTCAAAATCTACGACGGACTATCCGACCCAGATGACCACCTGGGCATATTCAATCAAGCCGGGGCCGTCATCGGTTGGACCCTACCTGTTTGGTGCCACATGTTCGCCCAGACACTCACCGGAGCCGCCAGGGTCTGGTTCGATAACCTCCCCACCGGAAGCATCGACAGCTACGACCAGCTGATCGAAAAATTTTCTCTCCACTTCAGCCAACAGCGCCGCCACAAGCGCGACAAAAGCCAAATCTCCCTTTGCAAACGCAGAGACACTGAACCTCTCGAGGACTTCATCGTACGGTTCAACAAGGAGGCCCTCCAGTTAGGAACCGGCGACGAAGCAACACGAACCTCCTTTTTATCTAACGTCAACGATGATGGCCTACAACACACGCTGCAAGGGAAAGATGGCGTCCCAGACGCTTGGGAAGAGGTTGTCCGCATCTCAAAACTCTACGCGGGCAACCAGAAAACCATGCGCCAGAACCAGAGAGGGAGTTCCAGCAACAACCGCAGCCGCGGCAATAACCGATCATCCGTCTGGAACCGCATATCCGGCTCCACCGATGAAGGACGATACTCAACTTCTGGCGACGCCAGAAACATCATCGGCAACAAACAAAACCGCGAACAGCGGAACAGCGGCCGCCGAAACCAAGATTGGACACCCCTCACCAAAACGCCATCTCAAGTCTTATCACAAGTCCTCTCCACCGGAGAGGTAACTTTTAAAATCCCCAAGCCCATGGGGGCAAAACGAAAAAATGTTGACACCACCAGGTTCTGCGAGTTCCACAAAGACGTGGGCCACGATACCGACAACTGTTATAGCCTCAAAATGGAAATCGAAGCGGCCCTACGCTCCGGGAAGCTCGCCAACCTGGTAAAAAACGTCCGCGCAGGGGCCCGCCGACAAGACGAACCTGAAAAAGCCATCAAAGACATCAGGACACACTACATCCGCGGTACCCACAGCAGACAGATCAACATGACGAGAAGCACCAAACGAAAAACCAGCTTCCCTAATACAGCAACTACATCTGAAACCTCAAATTGGCGAGAGGCCCAAGTCCTCCTCCCGATAATCCCAGGGGGCGCTCAATCAACGACCCCCCTCACCATCACAGCATTGTTCGGACACTACCGAACTTACAAAATGATGTGCGACGGCGGCAGTAGCTTCGACATCATGTACCAACAATGTTTTGACCAGCTAGACGAAGAAGACAAGGCACGCCTACAGCCAGACGCGCCTATTGCTGGCTTCTTCAACGAAATAATCCATCCCATTGGCAAGTTCGACTTTACGGTCACACTTGACGACGGCATTCACAGCCGCTCCGAGGTATGCACCTTCCACGTCATCCCAGCCACCTCCTCATATGATATATTGTTAGGAAGACAGGGTCTGGCGAACTTCAACTCCACCGCCTCAACCCCTCACCAAACCATGGGCTTCCCAACGCCCACCGGGATCGCATACATCCGAGGCAATCAAGAATGCCTCATGACAAGCCACCCGCCAGACGATACGGCAGCGCTTCCATCAAGCCCACCAACTGACGAAAGCTGGGTCCTCAACCCAGCCTTCCCTGAACAAACCATCACCTTGGGCCGAACCTTATCCCCCCAGGTAAAAACGCACCTAAAACAGCTACTGGTGGCAAACAAAGACGTCTTCGCATGGCAATCGTCAGACATGGTCGGCGTCCCAAGACACATCGCCGAGCACCGCCTCAATACAGACAACACGGACAATGACAAAGAGCTACGCCTCAATCTAGACCTCCTAGATGACAGGCGCGATATCGCCGCCATACGCGAAGCAAACTACAAAAAACAATTAGAACGCTACTACAATTCAAAGGTCAAAGTTTGCGAGTTTGACATCGGCGACTATGTTCTCAGGGACAACTACGCCTCCCACGCGGAACGCCCGGGAAAGCTAGCACCCAACTGGGAAGGGCCTTACAAAGTCCAACAAGTGCTAGGAAAAGGCGCTTATGCGCTAGAAAAACTAGATGGAACACCCATACCTAGATCATGGAATGTAGCGCAGTTGCGCAAATGCTACTTATAAAAAAGTTCCGGTTCTTTTCTCTCTCTTTCTTCCATCTAAACACTTGTGAAGTTAATCTACTCTTCACAAGTAGCATGACGCACCAGTCACTTGTGAAGTTAATCCACTCTTCACAAGTAGCACGGCGCACCAGTCACTTGTGAAGTTAATCCACTCTTCACAAGTAGCACGGCGCCCCAGCCACTTGTGAAGTTAATCCACCCTTCACAAGTAAAATGGCGCACCACTCACTTGTGAAGTTAATCCACTCTTCACAAGTAACTCGGCGCACCTATCGCTCACTCATGAGGCGCACTCCTCACTTGCTAAATCCACTCAACAAATGACGGATACACATACCAGACAGAACAAGCAAGACGCAGAACAGAAATAAAATCCTCTTTCATTCCAACAAACGATACTTACAAACAAAAGAAAAATACAAACTACTGAGGAGGCTCATGAGCCGTCCCCGAGCTACCAGCCTTGGACATCGCCTTCTCTGCACGCTCGCGGCCCACACGATCAGACTCCTCCACCCACCGCTTAAATTTGCCGATAGGATCAGGGTCGGACAGGCACTGCCGCACAACCTGCAACACGGGAAACTCAATCTGCTCTAACTTCTGCAGCTGCTCCATCAGCACCTGATCCGTGTTGACATCGCCAAACGGCTGCTCTTCCACAGGCGCGCCATCCTTTGCGGCCAAGTATCCTTCCAACCACCCGGTATGAACACCCGTGGTACGAGCAGCGTCAACCACTTCGGCGATTTGCTCGCCCATCTTCGGCGCATTCCAGCAGCGCTCATATACCTGCACAATTAAACAAATGTTACAACAAACACGAAACAAAAAAGCGCAGAACAAACTTGGAGAAAAATCTAAAAACTTACGGCGGAGATCCCGTCGGACATCACCCACAGCGACTTCTCAACATACCCCCTTTGGGCATCAAGCAGAAGCGTCTTCTCCAACCCCCACGCTTCCCGCTCCCTCGCCATCGCCGCAACCTGCTCCTCCAGCTCGGACACCCGAGTGGTCATCCTCACCACATCGGCGTCCTTCGCCTTCAGATCACCAACGGCGGTGGCATACTTCGAGGACAGCTCCTCCAACTCCTTGCCCTTAGCCGCCGAGACCTTCTTCTCCTCAGCCAGGGCAACCTCGGCCTTTTGTATCAGTTGACGACGGCGCTCCAACTCCGTGTTGACAACCGCCGACGACTTGGGCCATGCCTTCTGCTTTTCAGCAGCATCAGCATCCTTCTGGCGCAAGTCGGACTCTAACTTCCGAACCTGCTCCAGAAGACGTATACGAGCCGTCTCGTACACCTCCTTCTCCCTAGCAAGACGCTCGGCCTCACCAGCAACCGACGCCCGCTCATCCAAAAATTCACCCTCTCCTCTGTGCAAGGCATAAAGATTGCCCAAGGTCTGCGTAAGGTTCATGCACATCTCAGAGAAAAGGGTGCCACGGTCCTGAGCCCGATGATGGGCACGCTCCGCCGGAGGCAGCGCATAGCTCACAAACTCCTCAGCCACGAAGGGATTGAGGAATCTGCAGCTTTCGGTTATACGCCACCCAGGCGTATAAACCGGAGAATCAAGACGGAAGGCAGGTCCGCTGGACGACGCAACCATGCCTTCGGCCCTTTGTGATTTTGGGGCCTCCATCCCACCACCAGGAAGTGGAACCTCAGCGACATCCTGCTCGCTCAGGTCCACAAACACGGGCCCGCCCCGCTGGCCCTCTCCACCCTGAGCACCCGCACCCTCGGCCTGCTCCTTCTTCATGTGCACCAAATCCTCGTGCTGCTTCAACAACACGAGGCGGCGCTCCTCCGCCTCCTTCTCCGCCGCCAGCTCGGCCAAGCGAGCCTCTTCAGCCCGCTTCCGTTCAGCCTCAGCTAAACGGGCATCCTCCGCCCGTTTACGCTCCAGTTCCAACTGGCGGGCGGCAGACTCCTCCTCCTGCTTCCTCTTCAACTCAGCTTCGGCCACGCGCTTCTCCTCCTCCTCCTTTCGCGCGGCCTCCGTCAGCTGCGCCCCCTCGGCTAGGAGGCGCTCCTCCTCGAGCTTCTTCTTCCGCTCCTCCTGATATTGTCGAACAGAAGGAGGGATGGAACCTACAAGGAAAGAGAAAGACCAAATTCAAAAAACAAAAAAAAAAAGAAGAAGAAGAAGGAACAGAAAAGACATGACAGACACTCACTGCTAAGCTTCTTCAATGCCTTCATATAAAAAGGCTGACGCACCGGCGGCGGCTCAAGCTCTAGGTCACCACGCTCATCCCCACCAAGAGCCGCCCGCTTTGGCGACGATCCACCAGCCACGGTCTCCTCAACCGTCTCCGGCTCCTTGCGCTTGCGCGCTGCAAACAACATCAGACGTCAACAAAACAATAAATAAAGAGAAAAAAGGAGGTAAGAACAAAAATACTTACTGTCAACAGGCGCGTCCCCTGTCGGGCGACCTTCAGCAGTCGCAGCACCCCCTTGCGCCGTTGCCGAAGAAGACCCGCCTCCGGCACCACCTGTAGAGCGACGCGAACGATGGGCCAGATCAGATGAGGGATCACTCAGCTCATCGTCAGATAAGAACACATAATCAACCCCCTCCGCCGTCTTGACGGACAGCGGATCAGGGTTGATCAAAAAACCTACTTCAAGGTTAGAGCGCGCACCTTGAACAGGGGCGGGGAACAGGAAGTTCTCCGCCAAAGCCTCCATCTCCCAGACACCGCCCTCTGGCACGGCCACATACACGGTCTTTACAGCCCGGGCGGCAAAGTAGTCGAAGAGTAGATCACCTGCGACGACATACAAAGATATGAGACGCAAGACAACATAGCAATAATAGAAAAATAAAAAAATACTACTACTTACCCTCCACAGAAAGCGCATCACCATCACCAGCAGGCGCCACGTTATAGCCCTCCCTAACGCCTAGACGGCTCAAACCCAGCAACCGCATGATCCCCTCATCCAACTTGTCCAAGTCATCCAGACGACTCGGATGCGCGGACAGCTCCTGAAACCACGCCTCCTCCTGGAAGTCCTTCACAACCTCGAAGGACGGTACCTTCTGCCCAGGACGCAGCTCCAGCATGGCCATCTCCACCGGGATGACCTCCTTCTTTACAAAAAAGAAGCACCTCTTCCAGTCTCGAAGAGTCTTTGGAGAACTCTTCGGTACAATCAAGCTCACGCTCTTGGATCTCTCCACAAAAGAGACCCAGCCTGATTCCTTGACTTCAAGCTTGTAGAACACATTAAAGTGCTCGAACTCCGGCTGCCTCCTCAGGGCCCGACAGGTGGCCTCGAAGTGCATCACCCTCATCACCCCGAAGGGGCTCATCTGAGAGACGTGCACCCCGTACCTCTGAAGGACAGAGATATAGAAGCGAGAAACCGGCAGCCGGAATAACCCCTTCTGAAAATATGCCTCATACAGGCATATTTTTCCCTCCGGACAGTCTACCGGAGTTTGCCCCTTCTCCGGCAACTCCGGGTCCCACTCCCGAAGAATACCAAATCTCTTGACCAAAGACCTGAATTTGTCTTTGGACCAAGAGATCTGGGCGTCTTTCATAGCCAGCTCCGCCTTCTTATCTTCGGACGACATCTTCAACAAACAAACAAGAAAAACCTAACTTTTTGATCGGAGAAACAAAGAGAAGAGAGGAACTTAGAAGAAAACTTCGAAAAGATGAAGAAGATAAAAGAAATCAACAGGAGTTGGACGACTATTTATACCCATCGCATTTAATGCAGGTAATTATGATGGGCAGACTCTTCCACATAAAGGCCCAATCACAGGCAGACACGTCGCCCAGCCCACGTGCTAAAACGGCCCACGCGCCGCGCGTGCATCACTCGCGAGACGGTCCTCCTACCCCGACTGGCACCGGCTGCCGATGGCTGACACGTGTACGCCCACGTCCAAAAAAGGATGACGATGACTGACACGTGTACGCCCACGTTCAAAAACCATCATCAACAGCTGTCCCCACTCACCAGATGTACGACACGTGGCGACCTAGCAACTCAACAGTCGTACTAATTGTCAGACACGATCTCCAAAGTAGGTCTACCAACCGTCAGGCACGTCTTTTCAAATTCAAAACATTCCCGCCTTTAATTCACACAAATCCCAAAGAGACAAATTCAATGCGGAGTAAATGCAGGCGCAGACCGCGACAAAAAATGACTTTTCACAACCTCCGGCCGCGCAAACAGGGCCAACGCCTATCCTGGCTCAACGCCTGCGCGCCAGAGCGAAAATTTTGAAAAAATCAAAATTCACAACCTTTGGCCGCGCAAACAGGCCCAACGCCTATCCTGGCTCAACGCCTGCGCGCCATAGCAAAAATTTTGAAAAAATCAAATTTCACAACTTTTGGCCGCGCAAACAGGCCCAACGCACATCTTGGCTCAACGGCTGCGCACCAAACACAATCTATGCGCATCCCGTCATACGCCCACAGCTTGATCTCTGTGCGCGCACCAGTTGACGAAGAATAAACAAAAACACACGTCCACTTCGGTACATGAAAACCCAGTGACGACTGGATGTCACTGAAAGTACACATGTGAAATCAAGTCCAGCACTCCCCAAAGATACAGGTCAGCACTGGACTGGGGGGACTTGAAGGGATATGGTATTAAAACATTACAAATACCATACCATCGCCCACTTAGAACAGGCTTCGCCAGACGCTTACCCGCCCGTTCTACGTCAGCGGATCGCTTCGCGCCCATCCGCCCGTTTTACGTCAGCGGAACGTCTGGCGACCACAAACCCGTTCTACGTCAGCGATGCTCCTGCCGCCCGACGCGTGCATTTATATTCACGATCCACGTCGGCGGAACACCTGGCGTCCACCCGCCCGTTTTACGTCAGCGGTGTACCCGACGCCAGGCGCATGAACTCCCGCCCCTTTCACAGGGGCGGGCCAAATGTACCTCAAGGCTTCCTTGACAAGCGTCACTACAAGTGGAAGATACCTTTTGGGGCAGCCTTGGGACTCACCCCTGCCCCAAGCAAATATCTCTGACACGGCAGGCAGCCCGTCAGAGTTTCTCTCCAACCAGAGACTTTCCCCAGTCTGACGAGCAGAAAAGGCGATGACGTGGCAGCCTCTCAACCAAGATATCTTCCTGACAAAGCAGACTTTCTCTGTCCATCTTGAAATCCTGGAAAAGTATAAAGTGTCCACCGCCTGGATGCACCAATGGGCGAGCACCACGTGTCAACCGCCCATCAGCGTCCACTTACTGGGCGCCACGTGTACGTGCGTCAGGACGGTAACATCTCCCCTAGCTTCCCACTTTACTAAAACCCACTTGCACCAAATGGGCCTAAAGGCTTGGGCCGGATTATGGAGACTCCTCTACCTGGGCCGGGCCCCATTAAAGGTAGAGGATGGGCTGAGAAAGTAGGGCAGCTCGGTACTATAAAAGGAGGACTCTCTTCTCCTTTTATTGGCATCGAATACCCAATACACTTTCACTCAAGAAGAATACGAACTCTCGTACCTTCTTCACCCCCTGTTTATTATACTAACGATTAGAGGCTCGGCTCTTCTAATTGGTAGTCTCGTAAATCCCTGGTCTTGCCTACAGACCCACACGTATTTTATAATCACACTCTCTTTAGAAAATACAGTAGAATCACCGTACCGATAGTTCTCTTTTCAACTATCTTTACACACGTGTTTCTTCACACATGTCTAGTAACAAAAAAGATTTAACATTTAAATTGTAAAGTACTTTTAAGAAACATTTGATAAAATAAAGTAACATACGAAAAGAAAAAATAAGTATTAATAAACATAAAAGTTGAGAATAATAAAAGTTAGCGAACTACTTGAATCATGAGATCAATTTAGTCATACACGTTCCAAGTCTGCATAATCTCATCTATATTGTCTGTCCACCATTCGTCATCAAGAACGATCACTGAAATTTCTTGTATATCTCCATGTTTGATTATTACATCTTTTGGTGAGGATGAGTTTCCTCCATTTTCCCCTATCTAAAGTGTCATCAAATATGTCTTTGTTTGTCATTTTCATCAGAACTATCTAGATCAATAACTTGACTCCATTTCCATTAAGAGAGCCTCTTGAATCTCTTCATATTAATTTCATGCAACTGATCCTTAAAATAAATTAAAAATATTTAATACACAAGTTAATAGAAGATGAAATAAATGTTGATATTACCTATTCACTAAATTCATGTTGAAGATCATATTTATAAGGACTAAACATTGCACCATAGCAAATAATCTCAACACTATTATCACCATTATCCTGCAATAAAACACATACAATATACCACATAAAATAATAGCCATGTTAATATTAAAAAAGTTAAACATTAATAAATACAACCTTGGTCGCTACTTTAGACGCTTGTATGGCTATTGGTTTGTTCATCTCCATATGTTTTTCATCTAAATGAATCTGCAAAACCAAGAAGTTAACACTTAAATGATTAAGATATGTATAAAAAGGTATAATTAGTAAAATGAGACGAATGAAAACATAAACTAACAAATAACCAACATTAGAAGCTTCAACTTTTGAATTATGTATCCATGCCTACGTATTTTAGCAAGTGAAATAGGTGTGCATTAGTATGTATTTATAGAATAAACTTTAGTAGGTTAGCACATGGTTTAATTTTCAAATTCATGATTTTTCCACCCCTTTAAATTATGAAATTTTGTTACACTTTAGTAGGTCAGCACATGGTTTAAATTTTGAAATTGATGATTTTCCCATCCCTTTAAATAGAAAATTTTATTTATCTTTGACTAAAGTGCAAAAAATTATTGTGTTTTCTGTGAATACCAAATTCAGTGCATTTATCTTCTTCTTCTTTTTTTTTTTTTTTTTTTAACTTTGTTAAAAAGAACCCCTTCAAATTAGGGAGTTTTTTTTGTTATTAACATAGATGTTCATATCACATGGATATATAATATGCATCATGTATTTTCAACCAAATTGATGGAGCTGAGGTTTTTGAAAAAAATTTACCTACAATTAATATCTACAATGCATTTTTATATTTGTTTCTAAATTAATTATTTTAAAGTTTTATATATTTATGTATATTTAAAAGTTTAATGAGATTTCTTTTAGTTAATTATATTTATGTGTATACCTATTAATATATGAATGCATACCCATATACATATGCACATATTGCTAATGTTGATTATTTAAATAGGGTACTACAATTGAAGCTATCCGTAACAAACGTGATAAAGCATTCTTAGAGCCTAGTCTTGTGTTGCAGTTTTGTTATCGTGTGACAAATTATTTGTCTGTCAAAGCAAGGATGAACCATAATGCTTAACAATATTATCATATTTTAAGAATCACCAAAGCTGATATGTAGATCTCGAGTGCCCTGTTTGGTTTTTTAAATCATTGGATTTGATTTATGTGAATTTTTCATTATTGGGCGTAACAGTATTTAACTCCAAATTCAATTTTACATTTTTGAGTTTTATTTGATCATGAAATGGTGTTATGATTCAACATCCATATTAACAATAAATCCATATTATATTTCATCTAGTTAGACCATGTGTAGTGGGAGGCTTTATTTATAAAGCCCCTGTTTCTGATTGGTTCACGTGGCAGCTGAGTCAGCATGGGGTTTGAAGTGAAAATGTGGGTGTAGTGGGGAAAAAAATTGGGGGCGCTATTAAAAAAAAAAAAAACTCACGTGGCTGAATTTTATTGGATAAGGCAAATGGTTCGAGCGTTATTTTAATAACGCCAAGAGTGGTATTTGCAATATAAAGCCCCCCCCCCCCCCCCCCCCCCCCCCGGTAATGGTGTGGGGGCTTTATTTTTAAAATAACGCCCCAAATGGATCCCCACTACGGTAGGTCTTAGTATTTAAAACATAAAATGCAATAATCACTTATACATAAGGCATTATTTCTTGTACATTTCAATCTACACATTGGTAATGACTTCGACAAACACTGACACGTCAACAAAAATGTGCCGGTCGTAATGGTATATTCAAATGTTTTTAAAATATAATAGTTTTAAAGTTATGATAGAAATTATAATTTTATAGGGAAGGGGAGGAAAATGTAATTACTAACTAAAAATTAGGGAATTAAAGTGTAAATAAGACAGGATATCAAATTGTAAATAATGTATGAATGACTATTTTACCCTCATTTTAAGGTTGTTAATGAAAAATTAGTTCTTAACTTTTGGGTATCTTCAAATACCCCTCCCTCATACATTATAATATAGTATAGATGTGTTTATAAATTTAGACTGTAATTTAAGACTTTTTCACACGATGCATCATCAAAATATATTGAACTTAATGGTGCATGATCATGTGGTGGGGAATGAGAGAAGGGATTAAAGACAAAATAGAGTAAATGTGAGAGATTAATTACTTTACAACAATAAAAGCATTTTGTATATTTTTTTTATTCTTTGAAGTACTTTTGGTTCTCTATACTTGTATTATTCTTTTTAGATGTCAACACATATTATCCTATATATTAATATAGGAACTTTCATGAACAGTAGCTGCCACGTGTGGCAGGTTGCTGTTGTTTTTTTTATTCCACTGCTGGATGAAGTTTCTGTATTTAGAGGGTGTTTGGGATTGAGTTTTAAAACAACTTATTGACTTATTGGCTTTTTCAAGAAGCCAATAAGTCAATAAGCTGTTTGTGTAACCCAAAAGCACTTTCTGTTTTGACTTTTGGCTTTTAAGGGTGAAAAAGTTGTTTTTGAAAAGTTAGAAATTCTGGCTTTTGGCTTTTGACTTTTGGAAAAAAATTGCAAATATACCACCCATACAACTAATATTCACAATAAGTTACGCGAAACACTTAAAAAAACAACAATTTATTGACTTTTTGACGTTTCTCATCCGAAAAGCTAATCCAAACACTTTTTTTAAAACTCCTTTTCAAAAAGTCATAAGCCAATAAGCACTTTTGACCAAAAGCACTTTTGTATCTCCAAACTCAATCCCAAACACCCTCTTAGTATCGTGCGTTTGATTTTCGTTTGGAAAGAAGTTGCAGTCTAGCTGGTTAAATTATTGTGTTGTTAGCTATTGTGCCCGGGTTCGAGTATTGTAGCAGTTTTTTTTTTCCTCTCATAAAACGTGGTGAGGTGGATGTTATGTGGTTGTCTCTGAATGGGTGATTTGGGCGGTTGTCGGTGGAAGACAGCTGTCCGACCTAATTGGTGTGTCTTCTCAAGGTACACGCGTCAGCTTACCCCCACCCTCATGTTTTCTTTCAAAGCCTTTGTTGGCTTATTTTGAAAAATTGACTGCCTTTTTATTTCCAGAAGAGAGAAAGAGAAGAGAGAGACCGGAGGTGTAGAGGCGAAGTTGAGAGAAAGAAGAGAGACCGGAGGCGGTGATGGGGCTGCGACTTCCCTGTTGGCCTTCATCCAGCTTGCTCATTCCGGTTACCCACTTTGGTCGTGTGGGGGTGTCTGCAGGCGATGACCGAACGAATATGAAGAAGAACCGGCGAGTCTTCGGTAAGCGGCGGAGACAAAAAAAACCTAGGGTTCCGACTAATGAAGAAGAACCGGTGTCTACGGTGAGCTTCAGGTTTGTTTTTTCTCCTTCAATTGTTTACAAACAAATTGTTTCTGCAACTTCAATTGTTCCCCTATATCTACCTTTTTTTTTATTATTGTGAAAAATTATGGCTTTAATTGATGAACCTGATTGTTGCGTAGTAGAATGATTACCATTTTGTGTTTGTGGTTGCTTTTGATTTTGGGGCAATTACATATATCCCCCTACAAACTTAATAAATTACATATTTACCCAAGACAAAAATTCAATTACATATTTCCCCTCTCTAAAAATGAAAATTTCAAATATACCCATTTCATTAAAAATATATTAGATAATGACTATTTTATCCTTTTTTTTACTAAACCATAAAAAAATCACATATTTACTCATTTAAATTTAAGTAGTATTTTCTTCCATGAATTACCCTAACAATTCAAGTGGCTAGAACCACCACCATCTAAAACCTTTTGTATACCATTTTTATACCGATTTTTTTATCTTCAGGTATGCTTTGGTAAACGATTTGTTTTTTTTAAGTATACAATCAAAATAGAACAACAAAGAATCATCATCCAATCAAAATTAATACAACAAAAAGTTTTACGATTCTTATCTTCATGCTTTGGTAAGCCGCCACAACAAATTGTTTTATAACAATCCTTATCCAATCAATATAGAACAACTTTATCCTACTTGTTTTTTATCGCAAAGACAACAAGCATACCTAGTTACGAATTAGGGATTGTTGGAGGGAGGGAATGATCTTAAAGAATGGTGTTGGAATAAAAGAAACGACAATAGGTTTTTTTTTTTTTATGTTTTGAAGGGTATTTGTGTCCTTTTGTTTTATGAAGGGGAAATATGTAATTTAATTTTTGGGTTGGGTAAATATGTAATTAGAGTTCTAATTAAGGGGATATATGTAAATAATCCTTTGATTTTTGATGCACAAGGAATTCCCCACTTTCCATTTTTACATCAGGAGGAAAAAGGTTTGGAGCATTGATTCCTTCTTAGATAAGCCATGATGTTTTTTTTCTTTAAATAATTTTTAAATAACTTACAATTTTCATATAATTCAAAGTGAAAAAAATCTACGTTTTATGTACAGAATGGTTTAGGATTTATAGGTTTTACGGATATATAAGATATGGAATCTATGCTTATAACCATTGATTTTGAAAGGGTGAGTCTTACCATGACAAGCATATATAATTTACCAATCATCAAATAGTTTAATTGTTCTTTTTAATTTGTTCACAATTTAGCTTTTCATTTGTTCAATGTTCCATTCAAAACTTAGCTGTTGTATATTGTTAACTTTGTGAACCTCTTTTAATGCCTTTTTTCCCAAGTTTATTGGACATAATATCAGTAATTTAGGTTGTATTTTAAATGGTCAAATGCTATTTATTTGTGCTTATGAATCAGTAAATTAAACTGCAGATGTTGATCTCCGGTTTCGCTGTAGTTGATTAACAAACTTGGTGATGATGGCAGTGGCTCATGCTCTTCCAACATCCATCGACATATGTGGCTGTGCAAACTAATTTGTGTTTGTTATTCCAACATCCATGGACATATGTAGCATTGTTCTTGATAGGTAAGCATGTATGTTTGTTGTATTGATGACAGTCAAAAAACATGTTGCACATTTGCCCAGTAAGAGTACACTTCTATTAACAAATTGAATTTTCTTTTCAATTTACACACATATTAGTTAATTTTAATATGCCGCAAGGCTTTATAGATATGAAAGTGTTGTTTCTATGATTAGTATACACACTATACGGCACCTTTAATTGATGAATGAAATGAATGCGCAATACCAGTATTACAGTCGCGCTACGCGCGAACCTAAAACAAAATGTTGTTTATTTTTGCTTTTTTTTTTTTGCTTTGGATGCTAACAAGTAATAATCCTCTCTGTTTATGTTTTGTTTTGTTGCAGGATACACAACCTTTTGTTATCTCTTAAGAGGTTAGCATTTGCTTCTGTTTGTATGGTGTTGCTGCTGAATTTGGTTTTACTCTTGTACTACCTATATACTTGGATAACATATGTGTTTTTTGTTGAGAAAATAAACTTATCTTCAATAAAATATTGTAAAAGTCAACCAACATGTCTGTTACCAAGTATTTTGCAAGTAAATTATCATATCACAATCTTTGATCTTGAACATATAATTGTAAACATGAACTATGACACTGAATATGATCTGCCAATGATTTGACTAATATAGTTTTTGTGATTCTTTTGAAACGCCTCAACTATATTAGTTTAGGTGTTTCAAAAGAAACGTCTAAACTAATATAGTTTTGGCGTTTCTTTTGAAATGCCTAAACTATATAGTTTTGGCGCTTCTTTTGAAACGACTCAACTATATTAGTTTAGGTGTTTCTTTTTCATATATGTTTGTCGTACTCTATGACAAATGCTTTATGCAAAGCACATTTGATTTTTAATTTTTGTTGGAATTTTTTTAATTACAATTTGGTATTCTTTTTACCCAATGGATTTGTAAACAAAAATTTTGTTTACAGATGGTGGCAAATTATACAACATCATGGTGCATCCCCTATGTGGTCATTAACCCCTTCAAAGAAGACGTGGCCTAGGTTAGTAATTTACCTCTCCATCCGAGAATGAATTGAACTTCTTTTACTAAATATTTCTAAAAACAGGTTGGGTTGTTGCCTGCCTCACCAGACCTGCACATGTAAGTGAAATCGATCCATTCGTTGAGCATTATAACAACAATCATAGCACGCCTGCAGGTACAGTGTCTTGAATATTGTAGCACCTTTTGTAGTATTAGTTATGCAGATACCTTTGTTAACTTCTACTGAAACTGAGTTTTCACTTCTGTGTTTTTTTAAATTAGTACTTTTTTAGTTTTTTATAGCCAATTGCTCTCTATGTACATCGCATATCAGGTATGATTGACTTTAGTTATAATCATATTGAGGAAGTCTGAATTAGATCTATTACAGATTTGTATACAAACTATATGTGAGTCTTAAATCACGAGGTTTAGGCTTAAATCACGAGGTTTAAATCAATGGTGTTGGATATGATCTTTTGATTAAAAAGAGGAAAGACGCAGGTTAAAGTTGCTACACAAGCGCGAAGATCAGTTCGTTAACGGTGTTTTCATGTGTTAGTTGCAGCGCACACTTTTTCTAAGCTCTAATTTGATCCTCGAACTACAATTTCTTGTCTTTTTGTTGCTTATTTATTTGCTTGCATTAATTATTTTAACCTCTTAATCAATTTCTTTATTCTTCAATATATTATGGTATTTGCAGATTTTGCTTGCTGATGTAGGCTATCTTTTTATCATTTTACTTGTGTGGTGGCATAGAAAGTAGGTTACACTTTTATTTGGAAACTTATTATGTTTTACTTTGTTCATGATTTCAGTGTTGAGGCCTGTGTACCAATCAAACTCGGATGGTCATCGGCTTTTGAGCCCGAAAACGTCTTGGACGGTCAAGATTCTTATTAAATCAAGACAGCCTCTTATGTAACCCACTTATACTACATGAAATTTATATAAGTCCTCATCAAATTATACATAGAACATTGGTATTCGGCTTGAAAAAGAAAACTTGGAAGTCTCAAATCTAAACTTTTAGTAGCTGAAGACTACTTTCAAGAATATAAGCTTGACTTTTGAGGTTCAAGTCGCCTAACTTTTGCAACTTTTGTTTTATCTGCATGTTAATCGCCTGCCGTTTTGAAGCGCCCCGCGCACTGTAACACGTTTTAAACCTCTAGAACGACAGCTTGATGTATGACTGTTTTTAGGTTAAGCTGCAAGTCAATGATCCGATATATAAGTGTTTTTTTTGGTCCATAAGACACCTTTATTATTTGTTCTATTTGCTCATAAACATACTCAAAGGTTGCGCAACGCGCAACACAGCATCCACCTAGTTACATATGAAATTTAACCAAAAAAATGTTATAGGAAGGTATAAAGCCCTAAGAAAATTTACGTAGTTTTTCTAATGCAAATATGCAATTTTTAAAAAAATATAAGACTTTATTGTATTTGTTTAAAACTTCAAGCGGTAAATGCAATCGGTAAAAATAAAAGAATAGGGAGTGCATTTAACAACATCCTTATCTATACTATATATAATGTATAAAGGAAGAGTATTTTAAGATGGGTTAAGAACTTTTTTCTCATTAAAGCATAATGTACAACCCTAAAATGGGAGTAATATAATACAGTCATTCAAATACTTTTATACTTTAATACCCCATCTTAATTACATTTTAATTTTCTTAACTTACTCAACTTTTCTTTATCTACATAATAGTTACTTTTTTTCCCCTTATTTTAAGACAACTACTTCACGAATTTTTAACGACCATAATTATTTCAAACACTAAAATATTATTTTTAAAAAATATACATCATAAAAATGAACATTTTATCCTCTTTAACATGAGTATAGTATTGCTATATTTTTGTAATTTAAAAAGATTGATGTATTACATGATTAAGAATATGCAAGATGAGCAATAATCGAACTGTTAACCAAAACGAACAAAAATAGACGAAACTAAACTAAAATCAATCGAAAACTGAATAATCAAAAACTAAATTAACATAAATCGCTTATCATTTTTTTTATAAACGTATTTAACCATAATTAACCAAACTGTAACCAAACCATTCATATATTCGTATAATTTTAACTTTTATACCTCAAATCCATGTATTTCAAAGCAAAATTTTGATTTGGTTTATTAATAAAAATAACTGAAACGAACTGAAATTTGACAATATAACCAAACAAACCGAACCAACTAACCGACTTGTTAATAAGATCGAATTACCCAATGACTTCGGTTTCGGGTCCAGCTGAGGCTAATAACTGAACAGGACCACGCACACCCTCGAAAGTGTCCGTATTCCCCGTTATATCACATGGGCACCCATTTTAGAAGAAAATTAGAATGGTCAAAGATAGCCACAATAGTTTTAATATAAATATTAAAAGATATGAAAAGGAAAATTAGATGTAAAATCATATATCATATTATGGGGGTGTTTGGGATTGATTATTCAAAACAGATTATGCATTTTGGAAAAGTAGGGGTGGAGCTGCTTATAGATTATTACGTTTTGGTAGCCTAAAAAACTTATTATCTGCCTTTTCAAAACGCAATCCCAAACACTAAAAACTGATTATCTGCGTTTTCAAAACGCAATAATCTAAAAATCAGATTCAAAACGCAATTCCAAACACCCTCTATATTATATATACTATATTATAAAGCCTTTTGTGACACCTGACAAACTCAGGTTAATAACTTTTATCAAACTTATAAGTCTACATTAGCAAAACATTCATAAAACATACTTAACTAGGTTAGTTACACTAAATAGCACTACTTACATCTTTTTTTTATGTAATATCTAAAAGTCTAGAACTAGTACTTAGGAAAACACAAACATGCATACAATATACATAAATAATTCTCATATATCCGCCTATAATTTCTCATTAATGATATAAAATAAGTTAATACTAGTGTTATTCAACATGATGCCAACTACGTTTAAAATTTAGATTACTTATAAAATTAACTATTTTAAATAATTGTTAAACTTCACAAATGAACCGGGTATTCTAGATAACCGGGTATTCTAAAGTACCGGGTACGAACTGGGTACGGGTTCGGGTTTAGGTTTTAGGTGAGCTGTGTATACCCTAACCATACCCTACGGGTAGGGTCGGGTACGGGTTCGAGTATGAAATACCCGGGTTTTAAAATACCTGGGTTTGGGTATTTTTCTTCGAGTTCGGGTCCGGTTTCTGGTATTTTGTACACCACTAGATTGCAATACCCGAACCCAACCCAACCCACCACCTATCTGTGGAGAATCTGTTTTGGACAGCATGTATAGTATAATTAAACAGCTGGGCTAGATATAGTTTGACCCAATAAAGAAAAGTAGTGGGCTGAAGACACAAATTGCAGCCCATTAAGAAGAAGAGCACAGTGCTTATTACCTGGGGTTTTATTAAGGGTTTGATGCACCAATAACCATGGGTAGTCGCAAGATGAAGAAGAAGAGCAGAATCACCATGGATGGTCGCGGGTGGTTACTTTCAAGGTTGTCCCCCTTCAAGAACAAGAGGAGCTGGTACGTAATAGTAATAGTAATATATTATATATTCTTCATTCAATTCAATTCATATCACATGCGTTTTTCGCTAATTTGTATTGTTTTTGATCCATCAGTAATAAGGCATCTCCACCAACGTCTAAGAACAAGAGGATGAATGTAAGAATACTTGCTATAGTTTCATTATCATACAATATTCAAATTCATCTAAAGGAATTTTTAGTGCATGCATGACTTCTGATTTTGAAAAAAATATAAATAAATAAATAAATCTATTATCTTTTCTTCACAAAGATTATGAGTAACTCTACATGAGATCTTTTACTAAATTTGAATTGAATTACAACTTAGCATTGATGTATTCAGAAGCTATTTGTGACTTGAAACAAAGCAATGCTTGATAATTCAATTGCTTTATTTGTTTAGCTCGAGTTGAAGGACATGAAGAAGCTTAGTTCTAACGACGAGACTTTTCATCTTTCATGGGAGGTGATTACTGATATTATACTCATTATTCGCTCACTGACGACGCCTACTCCTGAGGAATATATGCAGTGGGATGAGTATGCCATATCATTCTATCTTAAAATGTGCACCTGCCATGGTGTTGATTATCAGCATTTAGAGGCCACTTCTGAGGATGATTGTGGGAACAAACCGCCTTTAAGCTCCACATCATTCAAGCAACAGGTTTTGTTATATCTAAAAATTTATAATCACATAAGCCTATTAATTGATTTGGTTTACAGGAATTCATATGAAACAAGGGTTTTAGGAAATTATGCCCTTGATATAGCCAGCTAGCTAAGCTTGTGCTCTATTAATTTGGCATGAAGCATAGTGTTTATCTCTTATGATATTCGAATCAATACTCGCCATTTAGAGGCCGATGCTATCATTCTGATTTAATTGCGCTTATTGTTTAGGAAGAGCATACTGAGTCTAGTGGTGTGAACCAGCCCTCTAAAGAAGAGCATTTAAAAAAGGTACCGCTATACTTCAAGTTGATAATCACCTAAACCTAATTATTGATTTGGCTAATACTCACCATTTAGAGGCCATTGGACTTTGTTGACTTTTCAAAGATGACCGATGCTATCATTCTAATTCATTTGTGCTTATTGTTTAGGAAGAGCATCCGGAGTGTAGTGGCGCGAACCAGCCCTCTAAAGAAGACCATTTTAAAAAGGTACTGTTATACTTCAAGTTGATAATCACCTAAACCTAATTATTGATTTGGTTAAAACAAAATATTGATATGAAACAAGGGTTTTAAGAAATCATGTTTTTACTCTAATTTATTTGCCCTGATTGTTTAGTTCAAGCGCATGAAGATAGGTTTCTGCAGGCCAGTCCTTATAGGGCCAATTGAATTCGGTTCTTATAATCCTGGGACTTCACCTGACCGTGTTCCCTATCATCTGTATCTGTTGCTTAAGGAAGCAGTTGATATCATGATGCGTCCTGACTGGAAAAACAACACTAATGATCTGATAGATTTGGCAAATGTTGAGGGCAAAATTTATTTTTTTTGCAACTACTTCCAGTCTCACCTGCCAACTTGCTGGGACTAGTATGGCTTTTCTCTATTCCAAAGAATCTTCCCTTGTCAATTTAAATTTTCATGCACATATTTTTGGCTTTTCTTTATTCCAAAGAATCTTCCCTTGTCATTTTAAGTTTTCACACACATATTTTTTCTTTTTCCAGCAAACGGGACGATGCCAAATATGTTGTTGCCAACTATGACCCCACGCGTAAGCCTAGATACAAAATGGCTGGTTACTTTCCTTTCCCTTTCAAAGACCTGGATGTGCAGTTTGAGTATCATGAGGGCAGTCGTATCTCGCGAAAAGAGATGGCTAATATAATGAGTATTATTCACTCACGGAGAACACCTGATTTTTGGAAAATGGGCTCGGAGAAGATATCATTCTATTGTAAACTATGTTCCTGCTTTGGCATTGATTACCATCGTTTAGAAGCCGCTGCCGAGGATGACGTGTGTTTGATGAATGTGGGAAGTTAAAAGAATTTCACCATGGTGCTAATGATATTTCTAGGTTATGGTACTAATGAAAAACTAGATCTTATCTTAAGATGTTATATTCAATGGTACAGTTTCATGTGACTTATTAAGGCTTTTTGATTGTTAATCTTCTATCCCGAAGCTTAGAGTGTTGACTATCATCATTGAGATACATTTTGTTCCAGAAACATGTAATAACAACACGTGTATGCATAATGCTTATATTAGTTTTTTTTTAACGGCAAATTTCTACTCCTTGTGAGACTTGGACCCATGACCTCCCCCTTAGGTGTTTCTAGAAGCTTTGCTTCTACCGTTGGGCTTACGACATGTTAAATATTCGACCACCTTATCAGATAAATTTGTTGTTAAACAAAACACGTTTGATTCACTACCGACATGTAAGTTATAGATTGCACATTTGCACCACAGCATGTTTACACAAACGTATTGAGATTCACTCCCCTCTGGATATAGGGCTGGCATAACAGGTTACACGAACCTGTTAAGACACGAACCTGTTAAGACACGAACACGAAACTTGTAAACACGAACACGACACGAAATCTAATCATGTCATTTTTTTTCAAACACGAACACGAACCTGTGTATGACAGGTTAACACGATAAGAAACACCTAGTAAAATAAGTTAACACGACAAGACACGATAAGACACGACAAGACACGATAAGACACGATAAGACACAATAAGACCCGACAAGACATGATAAGAAACACGATAAGACCTGTTAAGACACGTACACGATAAGACACGAACACGAAACATGTAAACACGAACACGACACGAAAATAAACAGGTCTTAACGTGTCGACTTGTTATAGACACGAAACCTGTTAAGGCTAAACACAAAACCTGTTAAAATCGTGTAGGTTCGTGTCAGGTTATCGTGTTCGTGTCTAAATTTCCAGCCCTATCTGGATATATGTAGTTTTATACATAAATCCTTATGATAAGATTCAATGCATAGAAAATAGAATTTCCAAGTATAGATCGAAGTAAGATTTTGAAAGGCACTCATTAACGTAATAACGTTTATTTGCAAAATAAAATGCCAAAACGTTTTATTTTTTAAAATAACATCCATGATGATGGTGGAACACAATTACACAAACATTATCAAAAGTGTGCTTCTAATAAAAAAACCCTAGCCGGCTCTCTCCATGAGAGAACCAAGGAAGCCTATCCTGGAGGAGATACAAAGAAGAATAACCAAGTTTTTTGTCACCAAACTTCCGGAGAGATGCAGCGGAAGCGATTTGGCCAGTGTTTTACGTGTGCATGGAGTTATTTTCGATATTTACATTGCCAAAAAGAGAGATAAAGGTGGGAATAGGTTTGGTTTTGTGTCCTTTCTGGATGTCAAAGACAAGGATGAGATGATTCGAAACATGAAGGATTTGAGGCTTGGAGATTATAAGTTATCGATTAATGTGGCAAGATTTGTTCTTGAAGATGGCGAGATCAGGGACCCCCCCCCCCCCGAAGATGTTTCCGAAGACTACTAAGACTTTTGGTTCTCAACCTATCGGTGTTAGCACTAGTAGGTTTGAGAAAGCAGGTTCCTTCTCTTTTCGAGAGGCGTTAACAGGTGAAAGAGACAACAATAGCTCCTATGCTAAAGTCCTCCAGTTTGGGGATAGGCCGTCAAAGCTATTGGAGTTTTCAGGCAGATCTCTCGTTGTTACGGTGGCTTCGTTCAATCTTTTAAAGTCCTTCAAAGATGAACTGGTGGAGATGGGATTGGCTGAAGGTGTTATTCGCTACCTTGGAGGTTTGAAGTTCATGGTTACTTTTCTTAATGCCGAGCATGCGATTATGGCGAAGGATGAGTTGATTGGTAGGGGGGATTTCTTCGAGCATGTGGAGGTCTGGGAAGGGCAGTTACTCGGTTTCGAGAGGATTGCTTGGATCCAGATCTGTGGCATGCCTGTACACTTGTTTTCTGATGAGAATTTTGAGGAAGTGGCGTCCTTGTTCGGAAAGGTTGTTCATAAATGTCAACGGGATGAGTCTGGGTATGACGTCTCTGAATTCTTTGCAGGGATTATCGTTGACAAAGGTGATAGTATTAAGGGTGAGGTTTCTATCCTTTGGAAAGACAAAATGTTCTCAGTTTGGGTTAATGAAATTGCGGAAGATAGAGTTCCAATTCTAGTCGGCAGGGATTCCAATGTGGACAAAGAAGATAATGGTGATGAGGACTCGTCGGCGCCGGACGAGGATTCCATGTCAGAAGATCAAGGCAGCGAAGCTCAAGACGACGGTGGAATTGAAAATGTTTTTCCGGTCAACGCTCCGGCAAGGATTAATGTTGAAATTAATGCGTCTAAGGAGGATTGCGATAATCAAGGTGGGAATAATCAGGAGGCTTTTTCGACTCCTATAATTTCGGAGGGCATTAATGATACAGCTGCAGTTGACCAAGTGAAAGGAAACAACAAACGAAAGAAAAATAAAGGTTTGAAACCGTTGGGCCAGGATATTGGGTCATACACCAGTAGCAACGACAGGCCCACCAAAGAATCCAGGCTTGAAGAGGATGATCCGTTTGGGCTTGCTCCTATTATTTTGGGCCGAAATATCACTTTTCGTAGGAGTGGGCCAGACCTAGTTGATGCCTCTTTGGACACTTTGTTTGGCGATATGGAGAAGCAGAATACACAGTCATCTTCCCCTGTTAACTATGGTAACGTGGTTGCTCATGAGCCAGGCTCTACAATCCCAGGTAACAAAATAGAGGAGGAGATTGCATGTACTTCTAAATTGGGGTCTATTGTGGGGGCCGATTTGTCTAAATTTCAATCTTTAGTTCGGAATTCCATTATCGATGAAGGGGTACAATCAGGTATCAAATGAATTTCCTTTCATTTAACATTAGAGGGGTTGGTGGTGTTGGTAAAGCTAGTTCTGTTAAACAATTGGTAGATAAACATGGGGTGGGTTTCTTGGCTATTCAGGAAACACACTTGACTGACCTGGGTAGTTTTGATATTCATAGTATTTGGGGTAGGGGTGCTCTTGATTTTGATGTGGTGGATGCTAATGGGAGATCAGGGGGTTTGATTAATGTGTGGAATCCAAAAGTGTTCAAAAAATCCTCCTCTTTTTCAAATAGGAACTTTTTGATTACTTCGGGTTTTTTGGTTGAAGACGGTTCGGTATTAAACTATGTTAATATCTATGCCCCTCAGAAACTGGGCGAAAAAAGAGATTTATGGGTTACGCTTGTTGGTTTGATTTCGGGTCTCCAGGGGATGGTGATTGTCATGGGTGATTTCAACGCGGTTAGACACCCGGATGAGAGGAAAAACTCCCGTTTTAATCATCGTTGTGCTGCTAATTTTAATAGTTTTATTGACAGGCTTGGTTTTTTTGAATATAGCATGAGGGGTGGTAAATTCACATGTCTGACAGTTAAGGATGGGAATTTCAAGTTAAGCAAGATTGACCGCTTTTTAGTTTGTCAAAGCTTTTTTAACAGGTGGTCTGCTGCGGTGTTGAGAATTCTTCCTAGGGGTGGATCCGATCACACGCCCTTATTATTATCCTTAAAAGATGTTAATTTTGGTGCCAAGCCTTTCAGGTGGTTCAACTCTTGGATCGACAGGGAAGGGTGTAAAGAGGAAGTAGTCAAGGTGCTTGAAGATGAGTCGTTTGATGGGCCTCCTGATGTCAAACTCAATCTTAAATTCAAAGCTCCAAAGTCAAAGTTGAAGGCTTGGTGGGAATCTCTAAACAAAAAAGAAGGGGAGGAGCTGGCGATGTTGAATGAAGATATAGAGAGACTTGAAAAGGTTATGGAAAATAGAAATCTAGAAGAGGAAGAGCTATGGGTTTGGGATGAATGCAAAAAAGGTGTGGATTTTCTCAACCAGTGTAAGAACAAAGACTTAAAACAAAAATCGAGGGTGCGGTGGGCTATGCAAGGAGATGACAACTCTTCTTTTTTCCACGGTATGGTCAATAATAGGAAAGCCAAAAATGCTATTCCGGGATTGTTGGTTGATGGTCGTTGGGTCTCGAAACCTGCATTGGTCAAATGTAAGGTCCTGAAACATTTCCGAAAGTTGTTTTCTGATCAAGTTCGGGTCAGACCAACGTTAAAGTGTTCGGAGATTAAAAGGCTATCCTCGGAGAGTGCCGGTTCTTTGGTGACAGCGTTTTCTAAAGAAGAGATTCTGGAAGCGGTTTTCGGGTGCGGGCCTGACCGAGCCCCAGGCCCGGATGGTTTTAACTTCATGTTTGTCAAGACTTTTTGGAGGTGGCTGGAAGCGGATTTCATCCAATTGATGGCCTCTTTTTTCGATTCGGGGAATATAGATAAATCTTGTTGCTCCGCGTTTATTACTCTCATCCCTAAGTCCAACAATCCAGTGGGTTTATCCGACTACAGACCGATCACTTTGATCGGTATCATTACTAAAGTCATCTCTAAAGTCCTTGCGAATAGAATAAAAAAGGTGTTGAATTCCGTGATCTCCGATACTCAGTCGGCTTTCTTACGGGATAGATTTATCCTGGACGGGCCTTTGATGCTTAATGAAGTTTATGGGTGGTTAAGCAAGAGAAAGAAAAAAGCCTTCATGTTAAAAATCGATTTTGAAAAAGCTTATGATAACGTGAATTGGGGCTTTTTGTTGTCTATGCTTGACCAAATGGGTTTCCCGGATAGGTGGAGGAAGTGGGTGTGACACCCGGCAAATTCTGGTTAACAACGTTGTCTAGATGAAAGTCTACCTTAGCGAGTCACGCGTATATTGTACTTAACTGGGTTAGTTAAGTCGTGTTATGGTTCGGGAACTATCAGTTTAGTATAGAGGATCATCGGATGTTAGTCTAGAGGTTCATTAGATGTCAGTCCTTAACCAAGTGTACAAATGGTGACGATTCGTAGAATCGTCAAGTCATACGAAACATACAAGTCTCGAGTCCCGGGAATTGGTGAACGAGTGTGAATATGTTTGTTTGCAAGTGTTATGTGTTTACAATCATTATGTGACTTGCCGGTATGTGAAAATGTGTTAACATATGTTAAAACGGGGTTTAACGCGCAAAATACACGGAACCAACCCCTATAGGCGATTAGGGTTGGCTAATCGCCTATAAGGGAGGCGATTGGGCCTCTTGGGAGGCGAGTAGCATGCTAATCGCATGCTACAGGGGGCGATTAGCCCCTAAATGCATGAATGTCATGCGATTAGCAATGCTAATCGCGTGTAAATGCTGCACAATCGCGTGTTACGTGCTGGACGACTAAAAACGACTATAAATACAATGCTTGACCTCCTAAACTTCATAATAACAACCCTAGTCGTCCCATAAACCGCCCCAACACACACACAACCTCTGGAACGTGATTTTGGATCAAAACACAAGGTTTCAAGCTTATTTCATCAAACCATCACAATCTAAGGTGTGATTCTCATCCATGAAATCTTTATAAACGTTTTTATTAAATCCCTAACGGTCCAGACCTGTTTTAAAACGTATGAGTCTTCTGAAAATCGTTAATAATCATTGTTAATTGGATTCTAAGTAGCATGCATGATGTATGTGGGTTTTCAATCAAAAGCTAGGGTTTTTATGATTTAAGATGGATGATTACATGTTATTAGGTTAGTTTCAGATTAATAATGATGGCATGATGATAGAATCTGAGTAATTGTTCATTAGGGTTATGATTATGCATGTTAAGATGATGTTTCATGCTATGTGCATTATGTTTGGATTACATGGTTACATGCAGGGCTGATAGAACGATGTTAAACGAAGGATTTTGGTTTAAACATGTTTGGTATAGTTATTAGATTGATATTTGATGTTTACACACGTTCTGGATCTGATTTGGAGTGTTAAACGCGCGAAAAACCGGAACAGCTGGGTTACTGGCGATTAGCAACCCTAATCGCCTATGTTATAGGCGATTAGGAGACCAATCGCCAGTAGGGATGCCCTAATCGCCTATATATCATGCGATTGGGGGCTAAATGCCTCTATTACATGCAATTGTGATCCTAAATGCTAGTTAAGTCCTGAAATACATGTCTTATGAGCTAATTGCTAGTAGATGCATGTCTTATGACTTAATTGCTAGTAGATACATGTCTTATGACCTAATTGCTAGTAAATGCATGTCTTATGACCTAATTGCCTATAAACTCCTGAAATGCATGTCTTATGACCTAATTGCCTATATTATATGCAATTAGCCTTCCTAAATGCCAGTTGACCAACCTAAATGCTAGTTGACTTTTCCTAATCGCGTGTACTGCTGCTGTAAGTGTAAATTAGCATCCCGAGACCCGATTTGACATCTAGGAACATGCTAGGAACCCCGTAACATATCTAATAACTTGGTAACATATGTTTGGATTTAATTATGTGATACGTGAACTACGTGCTATAACTTGTTGGACGTTAACGTATGTTAAGTGTGATTGCATGATTGTATGTTTGAGAGTGTAAGCATAACACGGGGAGTCTCGGGTCACCAATGGGATGTCGAGTCTTGTACATTGGGTCAGTTAAACAGTCACGGTGTTTTCAAACGAACTTGGTTATGGTCTGGTCATCTAGGGACTAACTAACCTGCGGGTTATTAGTCTAAGTACTTGTAACTGTCATATGTTAGGTCGCCGCTTTACGGGACTAGCATAGCTACTGAGTTTATTCGTATTACGAAGTAACGCAATTTAAGGTGAGTTTACGGCCCCTCTTTTAACTGGTTTCACTTTTCGGGGGAGAAAACATGTGTTAAAACTTATGTTTGGCAACTACTGTCATACTATGGGTTTTCTATGGTTTACTATACGATCTTTGGAAGTCCCGGGGGAACCATGAATGTGCGGGTTTGCACAACGGGGAAATGTGAATAGCGCTATTGGGAGTGACCAACCCCGCTCGTCGACTTGGAGGGTCGGCGGGTGCATATTGTCTCAAACAGGAACAACAGGTTTACTACATCGGGCACAACATCTGGTTTGCGAGTTAGTAATGGTTTTCCAATCGTAGTAGTAACAAAACATACGCCTAGCTAGCGTACTTTGGTTTTCGATTTGTTATAGTATGGACAGGTTGAACTTGGTACTTGGATTACAAACCTGTAAACTCACCAGCATTTTTGTGCTGACGTAAACTTTTACATGTTTTCTCAGGTCGCTAAGGTAGCACAATGGAACTAGGGCGCACGCGTCTGCACGGCGTCTAGTTAGGATTGCATGGTTTTCAAACGTTGAACACTTGGTTTACTTTGGATTATGTTTTGAATAAGCTTCCGCTGTATTTGGGGAATTTTAAACTATGTTTTTGAAATTGCATATGTTCATTTAGACTTGTTTATTGTGATCGTTGGTTTGGATCCTGGTTTGTCATGCGCCTCGCGGTAAAACTCCGCAAGTGGATTTTGAGGGTGTGACAGATTGGTATCAGAGCCAGGTTATAGTGAACTAGGACTGCATGTAAGTCGTGTACTCTTGAGATTTGTCCAAGGCTCGGGCATCTCCCTTTCATACTCCAATAGAAACACTTGCCATAAACTACCGTAGCATTACGGTGTATAGCTAAGAGTCTATGTCTGGTGATTTGAACTTTGAACTAGGAGAACACTTGGAGGACCATGTAGAGCGGTTTATCATTTTGGGTGCACACAAAATCATAAACCGAGATGCATGGAAGCCCTAGTGAGCTCTGGGTTTGAAGGGATAGTCCTGGATTGGATCTAGCTTTGATCATGTGAACGCTAGTGGTTATCATTAGCTGCGAAACTAAAATTTTCTCGTTCTTTCTGCCAGAATCATGTCTGGAGTACGAGGAGGACGTGGAGGTGGCCGCAATGGTGGACGTGGTGGTGGTCGCGGTGGTGGTGGTGGTCGTGGAGGTGTGAACCTAACGCAAGATGACCTGAACAACTTGCTGCAAGCTGCCTTTCAGCTAGGGCACAATGGTGGCGGTAAGTTGACTTATCCACTTTTGCCTCATTGGCAAATTTCGTTTACATCTTTCGTGTTTTCTCATGTGTTTCATTTCAGGTGGTCCTGTTAACCCACCCCCACCTATGTGTACCTACAAGATGTTTCGGGATTGTAAGCCTCAGGAGTTCTCTGGCACTGAGGGTGCGGTGAGCTTGCTCAGGTGGCTGGAAAAGGTGGAGTCAGTGTTTCTGATGTGTAACTGTCTCCCAGAGGATCGAGTCAAGTATGTTGCTGCGTTATTCCAGGATGTTGCTTTGACCTGGTGGAATAACATCACTCAGAACATGGGTATTGGGGAGGCTTATGCTATGCCTTGGGAGAATTTCGTCTAACTGCTGAAGCGAGAATACTGTCCAAGGGAAGAGGTGCAGAAGTTAGAGCACGAGGTGTGGAACCTCAAGATGACTGGGTCCGAAATTGAAAAGTATACTGTAAGGCGTAATGAGTTGGCAGTGCTGTGTCCTGATCTGCATGTGCCAGAGTATAGGAGGATCGAACACTATATCTCGGGGCTAGTACCAGAGATCGCAGGGTTAGTGGCTGCGGGAAATCATCCTACATACTCCGAAGTGGTCCGATCGGCTCACAGGATGACAAACTTGAAGGTGAATGAGGGTATCTTGCCTGCTAAGGGTTCGACTGTCAAGGCCCCGGAGAATAACAAGCGTAAGTGGGATAACGAGGGGAAAGGATCTGGGCCAGCACAGCAGGGTAAGAGGTTTGATAGTGGGGGTTCTTCTTCTACTGGTAACAAACAGGGTGGTTATGCGGGGAAATTGCCCAAATGCAACAAGTGTGGGCGTCATCATCAGGGGAACTGCGACAGTAATCGTTGCCATCGCTGCCAGCGATTTGGGCATTTTGCTAAAGATTGTCGGGCTACACTTCCATCGACCCAGGCCCCAAGCAATACCCCGGCTCCTGCTGCTCAAGGAACTGCGGGAAAACAGGGTTGTTACAACTGCGGGGAGACTGGGCATTACAAGAAGGATTGCCCGAAACTGAAGCAGGGCGGGAACAACGGTAACGGGTACAACGGGGGCGGCGGCAGGAACGCACGTGCCTTCGTCATTGGAGCCGCGGAGGCTAGACAAGATCCTGACACAGTTACCGGTACGTTCCTTCTCAATAATCGCTCTGTTAGTGTTTTATTTGATTCCGGTGCCGATAAGAGTTTTATATCCATGGAAGTTAGTCGACTGCTAGATGTAGTACCCGTACCATTAGAGGCTTATGTTATTGAGTTGGCTGACGGTAAAAAGATTGAAACTACTTGTATCCTTCGGGAGTGTCAACTAGAGTTATCGGGTTTGTCTTTTCCCATCGATCTTATGCCAGTGCCCTTGGGTAGTTTTGACGTTGTGGTAGGCATGGACTGGTTGTCTTTGTATCGCGCTGAGATCATCTGTTATGACAAGATTATTCGGATTCCCCTTCCTGATGGAGAATTCCTTTCTGTGTACGGTATCAAGGGTGGTGTTCCGCTAAATATCATCTCTAGCATGAAAGCCCTTAAGTATCTTCGAAAGGGTTACTCGGCCATTTTGGCACTTTTATCTGTTTCCTCTAGCGATGAGAAGAAGATCGTCGATATTCCCGTTGTACGCGAGTTTCCTGATGTTTTTCCCGATGATTTATCTGGTCTTCCTCCCCATCGTCAGGTCGAGTTCGGTATTGATCTTGTACCAGGGGCTGCTCCTATTGCTCGGGCCCCCTACCGTCTTGCACCTCCCGAGATGCAGGAATTGTCTAGTCAGTTACAGGAACTCTTGGACAAGGGTTTCATCAGACCAAGTTCTTCCCCTTAGGGAGCCCCAATTCTTTTCGTCAAGAAGAAGGATGGAAGTTTCCGATTGTGTGTGGATTACAGAGAACTGAACAAATTGACCGTCAAGAACCGTTATCCTCTTCCACGTACTGATGATCTATTCGACCAACTCCAGGGTTCTAGTTACTACTCCAAGATTGATTTGAGGTCCGGTTATCACCAGTTGCGCGTAAGGGAAGCTGACGTTGCAAAGACTGCCTTTCGTACACGTTATGGCCATTTCGAATTCTTGGTCATGCCTTTCGGTCTCACGAACGCACCGGCGGTTTTCATGGATTTGATGAACCGCGTTTGCAAACCATATCTTGACAAGTTCGTCATTGTGTTTATTGATGATATTCTGATTTACTCCAAGAACAAGACCGAACACGAGGAACACCTGCGTTTGGTTTTGGAACTTTCGCGACGGGAACAGCTTTACGGGTGGCTTGCACTACTTCGCACGGTGCCGACAAGCACCTCGAGAAAAGGCCGGTGCCGACAAGCACCTCGAGAAAAGGCCGGATGGCCTGCACTACTTCGTAGAACGCATATGGGTTCCTTTATTCGGGGGACTTCGGGAGCTTGTCTTAGATGAGGCTCATAAGTCCCGGTATTCTATTCATCCTGGTTCGGATAAGATGTACCAAGATCTAAAGGTGCTTTACTGGTGGCCAAACTTGAGGTCGGATATAGCCTCATACGTGAGTAAGTGCTTGACCTGTGCTAAGGTCAAGGTGGAATACCAGAAATCCTCGGGTCTCTTGCAACAACCTGAAATTCCGGAGTGGAAATGGGAACGGATTACCATGGATTTCGTCACACAACTGCCTAAGTCACCGAGCGGGAATGAAAAGATATGGGTGATTGTTGATCGGTTGACGAAATCAGCCCATTTTCTCGCTATTAAGGAGACCGACACCATGGATCGTTTGGCTCGTCTTTATCTGAAGGAAGTTGTTTCTAAGCACGGGGTGCCGGTTTCTATTATCTCGGATCGTGACTCTCACTTTACTTCTCACTTCTGGAAATCCTTGCACAAAGCTTTGGGTACCCAGCTGGACATGAGTACAGCTTATCACCCACAGACTGACGGTTAGAGTGAACGCACGATTCAAACTTTGGAAGACATGCTGCGGGTATGTGTGATCGATTTTGGCAAAGGTTGGGAAGCTCATCTACCGTTAGTAGAATTCTCTTACAACAACAGTTATCACACGAGCATCAAGGCGGCTCCGTTCGAGGCACTGTACGGGCGGAAATGCCGTTCTCCTCTTTGTTGGGCTGAGGTGGGTGAGAGTCAACTCACTGGGCCTGAACTTGTGTACGAAACTTCGGAAAAGATCGTACAGATTCGTAACCGGTTGGCAGCGGCACGGGATCGGCAAAAGAGTTATGCCGATCAGCGTCGCAAACCACTGGAATTCCAAGTTGATGACAAAGTACTTCTGAAAGTTTCACCATGGAAGGGCGTCATACGCTTTGGGAAGCGTGGCAAACTCAACCCTCGGTATGTCGGTCCATTTACGATCCTGGAACGGATTGGACCGGTGGCGTATCGTCTTGATTTACCGACGGAGCTCGGTAACGTACATAACGTCTTCCATGTGTCAAACTTAAAGAAGTGTCTGGCTGACGAGTCTTTCATTGTTCCACTGGAAGAGATCAAGGTTGACGATCGTCTTCGGATTGTGGAGGAACCTGTTGAGATTCTGGATTACAAGATTCGTAGCCTACGTCATAGCAAGATTCGCATTATGATGGTTCGCTGGAACTCGAACCGCGGACCAGAGTACACTTGGGAACGGGAGGATCAGATGAAGTCTAAGTATCCGCATCTCTTTCCTAAGGAAGCGTTCGAATCGAGATATGTCTCCACTGCTGCTGAATGAATCTCGGGGCGAGATTCCTTTTTAACGTGGGGATGATGTGACAACTCGGGTAAATCTCTCTTTTGGTTTCTATCTTTTGTTTGTTTCCTTTTGTTATTCCTTTTGGTACTTGTGCAATTTTCGGGACGAAAATTCTTTTAACGTGGGGATGATGTGACACCCGGCAAATTCTGGTTAACAACGTTGTCTAGATGAAAGTCTACCTTAGCGAGTCACGCGTATATTGTACTTAACTGGGTTAGTTAAGTTGTGTTATGGTTCGGGAACTATCAGTTTAGTATAGAGGATCATCGGATGTTAGTCTAGAGGTTCATTAGATGTCAGTCCTTAACCAAGTGTACAAATGGTGACGATTCGTAGAATCGTCAAGTCATATGAAACATACAAGTCTCGAGTCCCGGGAATTGGTGAACGAGTGTGAATATGTTTGTTTGCAAGTGTTATGTGTTTACAATCATTATGTGACTTGCCGGTATGTGAAAATGTGTTAACATATGTTAAAACGGGGTTTAACGCGCAAAATACACGGAACCAACCCCTATAGGCGATTGGGCTCCCCTAATCGCCTATAGGGGTTGGTTCCGTGTATTTTGCGCGTTAAACCCCGTTTTAACATATGTTAACACATTTTCACATACTGACAAGTCACATAATGATTTTAAACACATAACACTTGCAAACAAACATATTCACACTCGTTCACCAATTCCCGGGACTCGAGACTTGTATGTTCCGTATAACCTGACGATTCTACGAATCGTCACCATTTGTACACTTGGTTAAGGACTGACATCTAATGAACCTCTAGACCAACATCCAATGATCTTCTATACTAAACCGGTAGTTCCCGAACCATAACACGACTTAACTAACCCAGTTAAGTACAATATACGCGTGACTCGCTAAGGTAGACTTTCATCTCTAGACAACGTTGTTAACCAGAATTTGCCGGGTGTCACATCATCCCCACGTTAAAAGAATTTTCGTCCCGAAAATTGCACAAGTACCAAAAAGGAATGACGAAAGAAACAAATAAAAGATAGAAACCAAAAGAGAGATTTACCCGAGTTGTCACATCATCCCCACGTTAAAAGGAATCTCGCCCCGAGATTCATTCAGCTGCAGTGGAGACATATCTCGATTCGAACGCTTCCTTAGGAAAGAGATGAGGATACTTAGACTTCATCTGATCCTCCCGTTCCCAAGTGTACTCTGGTCCCCGGTTTGAGTTCCAGCGAACCTTCACAATGCGAATCTTGCTATGACGTAGGCTACGAATTTTGTAATCCAGAATCTCCACAGGTTCTTCCACAATCCGAAGACGATCATCAACCTTGATCTCTTCCAGTGGAACGATGAGAGACTCGTCAGCCAGACACTTCTTCAGGTTGGACACATGGAAGACGTTATGTACGTTACCGAGCTCCGTCGGTAAATCAAGACGATATGCCACCGGTCCAATCCGTTCCAGGATCGTAAATGGACCGACATACCGAGGGTTGAGTTTGCCACGCTTCCTAAAGCGTATGACGCCCTTCCACGGTGAAACTTTCAGAAGTACCTTGTCATCAACTTGGAATTCCAATGGCTTGCGACGCTGATCAGCATAACTCTTTTGCCGATCCCGTGCCGCTGCCAACCGGTTACGAATCTGTACGATCTTTTCCGAAGTTTCGTACACTAGCTCAGGCCCAGTGAGTTGACTCTCACCCACCTCAGCCCAACAAAGAGGAGACTGGCATTTCCGCCCGTATAGTGCCTCGAACGGAGCTGCCTTGATACTCGTGTGATAACTATTGTTGTATGAGAATTCTACTAACGGTAAATGAGCTTCCCAACCTTTGCCAAAATCGATTACACATGCCCGCAGCATGTCTTCCAAAGTTTGAATCGTGCGCTCACTCTGACCGTCAGTCTGTGGGTGATAAGCTGTACTCATGTCTAGTTGGGTACCCAATGCCTTGTGCAAAGACTTCCAGAAGTGAGAAGTAAAGTGGGAATCACGATCCGAAATAATAGAAACCGGCACCCCGTGCTTAGAAACAACCTCCTTCAGATAAAGACGAGCCAAACGATCCATGGTGTCGGTCTCTTTAATAGCGAGAAAATGGGCTGATTTGGTCAACCGATCAACAATCACCCATATCTTATCATTCCCGCTCGGTGACTTAGGAAGTTGCGTGACAAAATCCATTGTAATCCGTTCCCATTTCCACTCCGGAATTTCAGGTTGTTGCAAGAGACCCGACGGTTTCTGGTATTCTACCTTGACCTTAGCACAGGTCAAGCATTTGCTCACGTATGAGGCTATATCCGACCTCATGTTTGGCCACCAGTAAAGCACCTTCAGATCTTGGTACATCTTATCCGAACCAGGATGAATAGAATACCGGGACTTATGAGCCTCATCTAGGACAAGCTCTCGTAGTCCCCCGAATAAAGGAACCCATATGCGTTCTGCGAAGTAGTGCAGGCCATCAGGCCTTCGCTCGAGGTGCTTGTCGGCACCGTGCATAGTCTCAGCTTTAAGGTTTTCCTCCTTCAAAGCTTCTAACTGAGCAGAACGGAGTTGGTCAGGTAGAGAGGAATGAATGGTGAGTTGCAACGCCCGAACGCGACGAGGTTTAGTTGATTCCTTCCTGCTCAAGGCGTCTGCTACAACATTCGCCTTGCCAGGATGGTACTTAATAGCGCAATCATAGTCATTCAGAAGTTCAATCCAACGACGCTGTCGTATGTTCAAATGTTGTTGGTCGAAAATATGTTGAAGACTCTTGTGATCGGTGTAGATGGTGCATTTGGTACCATACAAGTAATGTCTCCAAATTTTCAACGCGAAAACCACTGCACCCAACTCCAAGTCATGGGTGGTGTAGTTCTTCTCGTGCACCTTGAGTTGACGAGAAGCATACGCAATCACTTTCTCGCGTTGCATCAACACGCAACCGAGACCATGAATAGAGGCATCACAGTAAACAACGAAATCATCAGGGCCTTCAGGTAAGGACAAAATAGGAGCAGAACAAAGTTTAGACTTTAGTTCTTGAAATGCCGACTCTTGTGGTTCACCCCAGTCGAATTTTCTATCCTTCTGAGTAAGAGTGGTGAGGGGTTGAGCGATCTTCGAGAACCCCTGAATGAAACGACGATAGTAGCCCGCAAGGCCTAGGAATTGCCGCACCTCAGTTGGCGTCTTTGGTGCTCCCCAGTCCTTGATCGCTTCGATCTTAGCTGGATCGACATGAATTCCTAGTTCATTAACCACATGTCCTAGGAACTGAACTTCGCGTAACCAAAAGTCACACTTTGAGAACTTGGCGTAAAGTTGTTCCCGTCGCAAGAGTTCCAAAACCAAACGCAGGTGTTCCTCGTGTTCGGTCTTGTTCTTGGAGTAAATCAGAATATCATCAATAAACACAATGACGAACTTGTCAAGATATGGTTTGCAAACGCGGTTCATCAAATCCATGAAAACCGCCGGTGCGTTCGTGAGACCGAAAGGCATGACCAAGAATTCGAAATGGACATAACGTGTACGAAAGGCAGTCTTTGCAACATCAGCTTCCCTTACGCGCAACTGGTGATAACCGGACCTCAAATCAATTTTTGAGTAATAGCTAGAACCCTGGAGTTGGTCGAATAGATCATCAATACGTGGAAGAGGATAACGGTTCTTGACGGTCAATTTGTTCAGTTCTCTGTAGTCCACACACAATCGGAAACTTCCGTCCTTCTTCTTAACGAACAGAATCGGGGCTCCCCAAGGGGAAGAACTTGGTCTGATGAAACCCTTGTCCAAGAGTTCCTGTAACTGACTAGACAATTCCTGCATCTCGGGAGGTGCAAGACGGTAGGGGGCCCGAGCAATAGGAGCAGCCCCTGGTACAAGATCAATGCCGAACTCAACTTGACGATGGGGAGGAAGACCAGATAAATCATCAGGAAATACATCAGGAAACTCGCGTACAACAGGAATATCGTCGATCTTCTCCTCATCGCTAGAGGAAACAGATAAAAGTGCCAAAACGGCCGAATAACCCTTTCGAAGACACTTAAGGGCTTTCATGCTAGAGATGATATTTAGCGGAACACCACCCTTGATACCGTACACAGAAAGGAATTCTCCATCAGGGAGAGGAATCCGAATAATCTTGTCGTAACAAACGATCTCCGCGCGATACAAGGACAACCAATCCATGCCTACAACAACGTCAAAACTACCCAAAGGTACTGGCATAAGGTCGATGGGAAAAGACAAACCCGACAACTCTAGTTGACACTCCCGAAGGATACAAGTAGCTTCAATCTTTTTACCGTCAGCCAACTCAATAATATACTTAGCCTCTAATGGTACGGGTACTACATCTAGCAGTCGACTAACTTCCACAGATATAAAACTCTTATCGGCATCGGAATCAAATAAAACACTAACAGAGCGATTATTGAGAAGGAACGTACCGGTAACTGTGTCAGGATCCTGTCTAGCCTCAGCGGCTCCAATGACGAAGGCACGTGCATTTCTGCCGCCGCCCCCGTTGTTTCCGTTACCGTTGTTCCCGCCCTGCTTCAGTTTTGGGCAATCCTTCTTGTAATGCCCAGTCTCACCACAGTTGTAACATCCTTGTCTTGCCGTAGTTCCTTGAGCAGCAGGAGCCGGGGTATTGCTTGGGGCCTGGGTCGATGGAAGTGTAGCCCGACAATCTTTAGCAAAATGCCCAATTCGCTGGCAGCGATGGCAACGATTACTGTCGCAGTTCCCTTGATGATGACGCCCACACTTGTTGCATTTAGGCAGTTTCCCCGCATAACCACCCTGTTTGTTACCCGAAGAAGAAGAACCCCCGTTATCAAATCTCTTACCCTGTTGTGCTGGTGCAGATCCTTTCCCTTCATTATCCCACTTGCGCTTGTTGTTCTCTGGGGCCTTGATAGTCGAACCCTTAGCAGGCAAAATACCCTCATTCACCTTCAAGTTTGTCATCCTATAAGCTGATCGGACCACCTCTGAGTATGTAGGATGATTTCCCGCAGCTACCAACCCTGCGATCTCTGGTACTAGCCCCGAGATATAATGCTCAATCCTTCTGTATTCTGGCACATGCAGATTGGGACACAGCACTGCCAACTCATTACGCCTCACAGTATACTTCTCAATTTCAGACCCAGACATCTTGAGGTTCCACACTTCGTGCTCTAACTTCTGCACCTCTTCCCTTGGACAGTACTCACGCTTCAACAGTTGAACAAAGTTTTCCCAAGGCATAGCATACGCCTCCCCTATACCCATATTCTGGGTGATGTTATTCCACCAGGTCAAAGCAACACCCTGGAATAACGCAGCAGCATACTTAACTCGATCCTCAGGGAAACAGTTACACATCAGAAACACTGACTCCACCTTTTCCAACCACCTGAGTAGACTCACCGCACCCTCAGTGCCAGAGAATTCCTGGGGCTTACAGTCCCGAAACATCTTATAGGTACACATGGGTGGGGGTGGGTTAACAGGACCACCTGAAATAAAATGCGTGAGAAAACACGATGAATGTAAACAAGGTTCACTAATGAGGCAAAAATGGATAAATCAACTTACCACCACCATTGTGCCCTAACTGAAAGGCAGCTTGTAGCAAGTTGTTCAGATCCTCCTATGATAGGTTAACACCTCCACGACCACCAGCACCACCGCGACCACCACCACGTCCACCATTGCGACCACCTCCACGTCCTCCTCGTACTCCAGACATGATTCTGGCAGAAAGAACGAGAAAATTTAGTTTCGCAGCTAATGGTAACCACTAGCATTTACAAGACCAAAGCTAGGTCCAATCCAGGACTATCCATTCGAACCCAGAGCTCACCAGGGCTTTCATGCATTTCGGTTTATGATTTTGTGTGCACCCAAAATGATAAACCGCTCTACATGGTCCTCCAAGTGTTCTCCTAGTTCAAAGTTCAAATCACCGAACATAGACTCTTAGCTATACACCGTAATACTACGGTAGTTTATGGCAAGTGTTTCTATTGGAGTATGAAAGGAAGATGTCCGAGCCTTGGACAAATCTCAAGAGTACACGATTTACCCCAATACACCACACTGCCTAGAAAGCAAGTAACTCGACCTAGGATAGAACGGATGATGTAACGTAGGAAGATCAGATGATTTAGAGACACCCCGACAGCCCATACGTAATCCATCAAAATGTTTAGTACTATGTGATCGTCTAGTGTGTGCGACTCGGCTATAGACTAGACTCTACATGCAGTCCTAGTTCACTATAACCTGGCTCTGATACCAATCTGTCACACCCTCAAAATCCACTTGCGGAGTTTTACCGCGAGGCGTATGACAAACCAGGATCCAAACCAACGATCACAATAAACAAGTCTAAATGAACATATGCAATTTAAGAAAACATAGTTTAAAATCCCCAATTACAGCGGAAGCTTATTCAAAACATAATCCAAAATAATCCAAGTGTTCAACGTTTGAAACCATGCAATCCTAACTAGACGCCGTGCAGACGCCTGCGCCCTAGTTCCATTGTGCTACCTTAGCGACCTGAGAAAACATGTAGAAGTTTACGTCAGCACAAAAATGCTGGTGAGTTTACAGGTTTTGTAATCCAAGTACCAAGTTAAACCTGTCCATACTATAACAAATCGAAAACCAAAGTACGCTAGCTAGGCGTATGTTTTGTTACTATCACGATTGGAAAACCATTACTAACTCGCAAACCAGATGTCGTGCCCGATGTAGTAAACCTGTTGTTCCTGTTTGAGACAATATGCACCCGCCGACCCTCCAAGTCGACGAGTGGGGTTGGTCACTCCCAATAGCGCTATTCACATTTCCCCGTTGTGCTAACCCGCACATTCATGGTTCCCCCCGGGACTTCCAAAGATCGTATAGTAAACCATAGAAACCCATAGTATGACAGTAGTTACCAAACATAAGTTTTAACACATGTTTTCTCCCCCGAAAAGTGAAACCAGTTAAAAGAGGGGCCGTAAACTCACCTTAAGTTGCGTTACTCCGTAACACGAATAAACTCAGCAGCTATGCTAGTCCCGTAAAGCGGCGACCTAACATATGACAGTTACAAGTACTTAGACTAATAACCCGCAGGTTAGTTAGTCCCTAGATGTCCAGACCATAACCAAGTTCGTTTGAAAACACCGTGACTGTTTAACTGACCCAATGTACAAGACTCGACATCCCATTGGTGACCCGAGACTTCCCGTGTTATGTTTACGCTCCCAAACAAACAATCATGCAATCACACTTAACATACGTTAACGTCCAACAAGTTATAGCACGTAGATCACGTATCACATAATTACATCCAAACATATGTTACCAAGTTATTAGATATGTTACGGGGTTCCTAGCATGTTCCTAGATGTCAAATCGGGTCTCGGAATGCTAATTTACACTTACAGCAGCAGTATACGCGATTAGGAAAAGTCAACTAGCATTTAGGTTGGTCAACAGGCATTTAGGAAGGCTAATCGCATGTAATATAGGCATTTAGGGTCATAAGACATGTAAATCTTGAGTTTATAGGCGATTAGGGCTATAAGACATGTATTTCAGGACTTAACTAGCATTTAGGATCACAATTGCATGTAATAGAGGCATTTAGCCCCCAATTGCATGGTATATAGGCGATTAGGGCATCTTTATAGGCGATTGGCCTCCTAATCGCCTATAACATAGGCGATTAGGGTTTCTAATCGCCAATAACCCAGCTGTTCCGGTTTTTCGCGCGTTTAACACTCCAAATCAGATCCAGAACGCGTGTAATCATCCAATATCAATCCAACAACTATACTAAACATGTTTAAACCAAAATCCTTCATTTAGCCTCGTATTATCAGCCCTGCATGCAACCATGTAATCCAAACACGATACACATAGCATGAAACATCACATTAACATGCATAACTATAACCCTAATGAACAATTACTCAGATCCTATCATCATGCCATCATTATTAATCTGAAACTAACCTAATAACATGTAATCATCCATCTTGAATCATAAAAACCCTAGATTTTAATCATAAACACACATAACACATGTATGATAGATAGAATCCGATTAACAACACTTATTAACGATTTTCAGAAAGCTTATTTGTTTTAGAACAGGTCTGGACCATTAGGGATTTAATAAAAACGTTAATAAAGATTGCATGGATGGAAACCACACCTTAGATTCGTGAAAGATTGATGAAATAAGCTTGAAACCTTGTGTTTTGATCAAAAATCACGTTCCAGAGGTTGTGTGTGTGTTGGGGCGGGTTATGGGACGACTAGGGTTGCTATTATGAAGTTTAGGAGGTCAAGCATTGTATTTATAGTCGTTTTTAGTCGTCCAGCACGTAACACGCGATTGTGCAGCATTTACACGCGATTAGCATTGCTAATCGCATGATTGTGCATGCATTTAGGGCTAATCGCCCCCTGTAGCATGCATTTAGCATGCTACTCGCCCCTGATGTTGCCCAATCGCATACCCTATAGGCGATTGGGCTCCCCTAATCGCCTATAGGGGTTGGTTCCATGTATTTTGCGCGTTAAACCCCGTTTTAACATATGTTAACACATTTTCACATACCGACAAGTCACATAATGATTTTAAACACATAACACTTGCAAACAAACATATTCACACTCGTTCACCAATTCCCGGGACTCGAGACTTGTATGTTCCGTATAACCTGACGATTCTACGAATCGTCACCATTTGTACACTTGGTTAAGGACTGACATCTAATGAACCTCTAGACCAACATCCAATGATCTTCTATACTAAACCGGTAGTTCCCGAACCATAACACGACTTAACTAACCCAGTTAAGTACAATATACGCGTGACTCGCTAAGGTAGACTTTCATCTCTAGACAACGTTGTTAACCAGAATTTGCCGGGTGTCACATCATCCCCACGTTAAAAGAATTTTCGTCCCGAAAATTGCACAAGTACCAAAAAGGAATGACGAAAGAAACAAATAAAAGATAGAAACCAAAAGAGAGATTTACCCGAGTTGTCACAAATACAATGCTTGACCTCCTAAACTTCATAATAACAACCCTAGTCGTCCCATAAACCGCCCCAACACACACACAACCTCTGGAACGTGATTTTGGATCAAAACACAAGGTTTCAAGCTTATTTCATCAAACCATCACAATCTAAGGTGTGATTCTCATCCATGAAATCTTTATAAACGTTTTTATTAAATCCCTAACGGTCCAGACCTGTTTTAAAACGTATGAGTCTTCTGAAAATCGTTAATAATCATTGTTAATTGGATTCTAAGTAGCATGCATGATGTATGTGGGTTTTCAATCAAAAGCTAGGGTTTTTATGATTTAAGATGGATGATTACATGTTATTAGGTTAGTTTCAGATTAATAATGATGGCATGATGATAGAATCTGAGTAATTGTTCATTAGGGTTATGATTATGCATGTTAAGATGATGTTTCATGCTATGTGCATTATGTTTAGATTACATGGTTACATGCAGGGCTGATAGAACGATGTTAAACGAAGGATTTTGGTTTAAACATGTTTGGTATAGTTATTAGATTGATATTTGATGTTTACACACGTTCTGGATCTGATTTGGAGTGTTAAACGCGCGAAAAACCGGAACAGCTGGGTTACTGGCGATTAGCAACCCTAATCGCCTATGTTATAGGCGATTAGGAGACCAATCGCCAGTAGGGACGCCCTAATCGCCTATATATCATGCGATTGGGGGCTAAATGCCTCTATTACATGCAATTGTGATCCTAAATGCTAGTTAAGTCCTGAAATACATGTCTTATGAGCTAATTGCTAGTAGATGCATGTCTTATGACCTAATTGCTAGTAGATACATGTCTTATGACCTAATTGCTAGTAAATGCATGTCTTATGACCTAATTGCCTATAAACTCCTGAAATGCATGTCTTATGACCTAATTGCCTATATTATATGCAATTAGCCTTCCTAAATGCCAGTTGACCAACCTAAATGCTAGTTGACTTTTCCTAATCGCGTGTACTGCTGCTGTAAGTGTAAATTAGCATCCCGAGACCCGATTTGACATCTAGGAACATGCTAGGAACCCCGTAACATATCTAATAACTTGGTAACATATGTTTGGATTTAATTATGTGATACGTGAACTACGTGCTATAACTTGTTGGACGTTAACGTATGTTAAGTGTGATTGCATGATTGTATGTTTGAGAGTGTAAGCATAACACGGGGAGTCTCGGGTCACCAATGGGATGTCGAGTCTTGTACATTGGGTCAGTTAAACAGTCACGGTGTTTTCAAACGAACTTGGTTATGGTCTGGACATCTAGGGACTAACTAACCTGCGGGTTATTAGTCTAAGTACTTGTAACTGTCATATGTTAGGTCGCCGCTTTACGGGACTAGCATAGCTGCTGAGTTTATTCGTATTACGAAGTAACGCAACTTAAGGTGAGTTTACGGCCCCTCTTTTAACTGGTTTCACTTTTCGGGGGAGAAAACATGTGTTAAAACTTATGTTTGGCAACTACTGTCATACTATGGGTTTTCTATGGTTTACTATACGATCTTTGGAAGTCCCGGGGGGAACCATGAATGTGCGGGTTTGCACAACGGGGAAATGTGAATAGCGCTATTGGGAGTGACCAACCCCGCTCGTCGACTTGGAGGGTCGGCGGGTGCATATTGTCTCAAACAGGAACAACAGGTTTACTACATCGGGCACAACATCTGGTTTGCGAGTTAGTAATGGTTTTCCAATCGTAGTAGTAACAAAACATACGCCTAGCTAGCGTACTTTGGTTTTCGATTTGTTATAGTATGGACAGGTTGAACTTGGTACTTGGATTACAAACCTGTAAACTCACCAGCATTTTTGTGCTGACGTAAACTTTTACATGATTTCTCAGGTCGCTAAGGTAGCATAATGGAACTAGGGCGCACGCGTCTGCACGACGTCTAGTTAGGATTGCATGGTTTTCAAACGTTGAACACTTGGTTTATTTTGGATTATGTTTTGAATAAGCTTCCGCTGTATTTGGGGAATTTTTAACTATGTTTTTGAAATTGCATATGTTCATTTAGACTTGTTTATTGTGATCGTTGGTTTGGATCCTGGTTTGTCATGCGCCTCGCGGTAAAACTCCGCAAGTGGATTTTGAGGGTGTGACAGTGGGTTCAAGGGGTGTTGGAGTCGGCTAGAGCTTCTATCCTAGTCAATGGAGCGCCTACTTTCGAGTTCCAATGTGAAAAAGGCATCCGTCAAGGGGATCCTCTTTCACCGTTTCTCTTCTTGATTGTTATGGAAGCTTTCACGTGTATCTTTAATATGGCAAAAGACGAAGGTGAATTTATGGGCATTAAAGACACAAGAACCGGTTTGGATATTTCTCACTTTCTTTACGCCGATGATGCTCTAATTATTGGGGAATGGTCGAGGGAAAATATTGAGAAAACGGCTCGCTTGCTTTGGATTTTTCACTTATGTTCTGGTCTTAAAATTAATTTAAAAAAGTCTCACCTTTTCGGGGTGGGTGTGATCGCTGATGAAGTCGAAGAGATGGCGAATATTCTTGAGTGTAAAATTGGCGCTTTCCCATTCGAGTATTTGGGTATTAAGGTGGGAGCTAACATGAACCGTATTTGTCACTGGCAAGCGGTTGTGGATACGGTTCGTAATCGGTTGTCTACTTGGAAAGCTAATACGTTATCTATGGGGGGCCGTCTTACCTTAATAAAAGCGGTTTTATCTAACCTCCCTATATACTACTTGTCTTTGTACAAAGCTCCCATGCAGGTTTTGAATCAAATAGAACAATTGATGAGGAATTTTCTTTGGGCCGATTCTAACGAAGTTAAGAAAATGCATTGGATGGCGTGGGACGTGGTTACTTTAACTAAAGCTGATGGCGGCCTGGGCATTGCTAGACTAGAAGATGTTAATAATGCTTTGTTAACTAAATGGGCCTGGAGGTTCAAAAAGGACCCGAATAGTTCGTGGCGTCGGATTTTGGAAGCGATTCACGGCGGGAATGGGAAATGGGACTTCCTTCCTGTGAATAGAGGTCTCACCGGTTGCTGGAAGTCGATCGTTTCCTGTGTTAGTAAAGTGAGGCTTGGTGGCAAAGATGTTAATAATATTATAGTTGCTAAGGTTGGAAATGGGTTACTCACATGTTTTTGGTCCGACAAATGGTATGGGGCTTCTTTACTCATGCACAGATGGCCAAACTTATATAGATTGGAGTCGCATAAACGCTGCTGCATTGTGGAGAGGATACGATACCATAACGGTGAGTACCTCTTCGTAGACGAGTGGCAGAAAGGTATTAGCTCTGTGGAGGAAATTTCGGAGTTCAGCGACTTGCAGAGAATGCTCCAGGAATGCAGCCTTTCGGTGACCGTTGACAGGTGGAGCTGGGAAGCGGCTTCGGACGGTGATTTTTCAGTCAAAAATGTTAAAGATGCGCTTCGTAAGGACAGGGATAGCTCCAGAAATCAGAAGATGATATGGACCGGGTGGATTCCCCTGAAAGTTAATCTATTTTTTTGGCGATTAGAGATGGACAGGTTGCCTACTCGAAAGGCGTTGGAGTGAAGAGGCATTAACGTGAATAATGTTATGTGTCCTTATTGCCATTCGGTGGAGGAAACCTCCTATCATCTCCTCACAGGCTGCTGAATTTCGAGTGGCATTTGGAGTTTCATAGAAAAGTGGTGCAATTTAGATCCGGTATTCTTCTTTGATGTTCAAGATATTATATGCATGGATAAGAAGGTTGGCGGTTCTAAATGGAAGAAAATTATTCTAAGGGGTATAGCTATGACTGCTTCTTGGGTGATATGGAGAGCTCGAAATAAAACGGTCTTTGAAGGCGTTCCTCCTAGGGTGTGTGACATGATAGCTTGTATTAAATCTTGGTCTTTCTTGTGGTTGAAAAACCGCTCCAAGTTTAAAGATATAACTTGGAAGGATTGGAGTAGGTTCCCTATGTATATGCTGTAATCTTGTTTGGTGTGGCGGTCCTCGGTTTTTGAGGGCTTAGCCGTTTTTTAATGAAGTTTTCTTTTCAAAAAAAAAATCAAAAGTGTCCATATTTTTTTTTTGGGATAATACACATTCACCTACACTACTCCTAAATTATACCTTTATTTAACGTTGAAACTTAGTCTTCCAATACAAAAATTTTTTTTATTTTACCGTTGGGACACAACACAACCAATGTGACATCACAAGTATACATATGATTGAGCTGTGAATTTATATTATAAATTTAGAAAATTGAATTTAAATACTTCAAACTATTGCCATTTTGACAAATCAAGCAAAGTGTAAAGTTTGGAGTACTGGTAGTCAAAGTGATAGTTGGGCGTGATATAGGCCAATGAACAATAGTTGTGTAAAACACAATGAAAAGCATACTAAAAACACGATAGACAAAGTTAATCATATGTGGATTAAAAAATACAATGAACATATTTATAGCACACATTTGCATACTGTTAATACAATGGACGAGTATAAGACACAATGAAGTAAAAAAAAAACACAATTAACACATTTATATTTATTTTTTTTACACAATATTAAACGCTTGTTAATATGGCCAATTTTTTTTTAAATATCGTATAAATTTTTTTAGACATTTCAAAATGATGAGAGAATTGGCATGTGACGTGCATACGTAGAGAGAAAGTCAATAATTTTTTTTTCTTTTCTACCCTTCCCTTAATTGAATATTTTATTTTTCAATCAGACTAACCTCAACTCTTTAGATATAAAATCAAGAAACTAGGGATACCAATGGATGGTGTGTATTCATATATCTATTTATTTTTATTTTTAACCACTCGTAATCCTATCCATATTTAGGCCTCATATCTGTATTTATATATATTGTTAACCACTCGTAATCCTATTCATATTTAGGCAGGCTATGTGTTGTGAAATAACAATTCACCTTGTTAACTAGTAAAAAGTGATGCCACATCAAGGCCAACTTGGCAGTCTGCAAATAACTAAAGTGTTCAATAGCTAAGCGTTGTGGAATAACTACACTGCAATCGTTTAATAGTCATTTTTTATATTAAAATAAAAACATACAATATATTAAAGTAAGGGTATGGATTTTAAGAGAACCAACCTCTATTTGAGAACTGAGAGAATCATTCTGGACCACGCATTTCTTATAAAGGCAAAACAAAATTTTTTTCTTTAATCGAACGTTTTTATGCAAAAAAAAATTTTCATTTATACATATGTGTATATTACATTTTTAGCTATACATATGTGTATATTGAAAAAAAAATTAAAAAAAATTCCTACCTAAAAAGCAGTGATTAAAGCAAAAAAAGCTTTTTCTTTTTGCCTTAGAAAAATGTGTGGTCCAGAATAGTTCTCTCAGTTCTCAATTTAGCTAAAGGTTCTTATTTGAACCAATTCCATTAAATTAAAAACATACATACATGATTATAATTAAAATATGCATGATTAAAATTAAAATAAAACATACGTAATTAAATAAAAAGCAGTTCAATAATGGTTAGCTCACCAGTCACAGGTTCTCAATATTCGCCTAGCCGGAACGTGGCGAAATTGCTTGCTGTAGAGGGCTTGGTACTGTTGACGAGCGGCGTTAATCACTTATCCTCCATTACACCCGCGTTCTTCATCGTTTGGTTGAAGAATCACTCAAATTTTATAGATTTGAGCCGCAACATAGTAAACATTGAAACAACCTCATGAATCATGCGTAGGTTTTAACCCACATGTTGGTGAAATAGTGTAAAAACAGAGTTCTATCATGTCAAAGATGCTTGAATCCCTCCCCCCCCCCCCTCCCCACGTTCAAATTCATCATCAGAATTTACGCCCCAATGGCTACACTAACAATAATGATCGTTAACCCAATATCAGGACTCTTGATAATGTCTCCGAATAACAATGCAACAAGGTGTTTATGTTTGTTAACGGCTTAGGTTAACCCACATGTTGGTGAAATAGTGTAAAAACAGAGTTCTATCATGTCAAAGATGCTTGAATCCTGCCCCCCCCCCCCCCCCCAACGTTCAAATTCATCATCAGAATTTGCGCCCCAATGGCTACACTAACAATAATGATCGTTAACCCAATATCAGGACTCTTGAAAATGGCTCCGAATAACGATGCAACAAGGTGTTTATGTTTGTTAACGGCTTAGGTGGCACCCTTCGCCAACCCACAACGCCCGGTCTTAATTAAATTAAATTAATTTCATCTGCATATGTTATATCAACCAAATGAAAAGAGCAAATGAATATCCATATCAGGAAATGTTTTCCTGTAAAATAATCAAAGATTTAAATAATTTGTGAAACTCGTTTGTGTTATGAACATAGATCAAATAAAAAACTAACAAATAGAGAATCATTCAAAGCATCACAAATTTTAAAGAAATGTAAATCATAAAAACAAAAGTGAGAAATAAATAAACAATTTGAGTCCAGGGGTGGTCAAAAGTTTAAGTTTAGGAAATGATATATTTCGTGTAAAATATAATATATATAACATTAAATATTAAAAAATGTATTCCAATTGCGGTGGAGTGGTTAGTTTTTTTTAAAGGCGAATTTCTTGCTCCTTGTGAGACTTGAACCCAAGACCTCACACTTTTAGTGTATTAAAAGGCTTTGCCTTGCCATTGGACCACCAACCCCAATGGTGTGGTGGAGTGGTTAGTCAGCCGAGGTTCTCCTTGAGAGACCCAGGTTCGACCCCCTCAAACACCACTTTGGTAATACATGTTAATGAAGGTGGTAAAATCCCTGCCATGCAGTGTGGTTTCGATCTTGAGGTGTCCCGGTTTTTATCCGGCTGTTACTCGAGTGAATTATACTCATGTGGAGGTAGTACGGTTTTTGGGCAGACGACCGAAGCCCCACCGCACCAGCGTGGACCCGGTTCAGACAACATAGTCTGAGCATGTGAAAAGGGTTAGGGTCTGTCAAGGTGGCAGGTGTGATGATCTTTGCCACAAATCTGTCTAGAAGAAAGTCATCGTTCAAAAAAAATAATTGTTAAAAAAATAATTTAACCCATCGATCTTTCCCACTAAATATTAAAAGATTTCAAATAAATGTTGATTTTTCTTTGCACATTAAAAAGGTATATCAAGAGGAAAAGTGTGCCAAGATTTATATTATTAATCGATCCTTTCCATTAATATTAGAATATTTAATATTTGGAGGCATAAATATGTCCTATCCTATGTATTCAAGGTGTGAGTATCTATCTAACAATATAATAACTAATAAATAAATATATAAATAAATATTATATGGTGCAAAAGATTCACACTCTACAATAGCCGACTTACTTTGAAACTATCTTCCCCACTCATTTAGCTTGACTTTGTTGCAGAAGAAACAAGAAAGACAAACATGGCGACGGTGGCTCCCACCTCCCGCAATCTATCTCCGCCTGACGCTACCGAACCTACTCCTCCCAAGAAGCTTGATGCTGGAGCTCTATTCGTTCTCAAGTCTCGAGGTATATATGATATATAACTTTTTGTATGTATATTTTTGTATGCATACTACATGTAACTATGTAAGCATGGTATGTGGGTTTGGTTTGATAAGTGTAGTTTACAAATTTCAAGTGTAGTGGTTAAGTGTAGTTTACAAGTTTAAAACATGCAAAGGTGTTTATGTATTTATTCTAGAAAACTTAAGAATTGCTACGAGTTATTAGTTAATATCAAATCAGACTAAGAGGGTGTTTGGGATTGAGTTTCAAAACAACTTATTGATTATTGGCTTTTTCAAAAAGCCAATAAGTTAATAAGCTGTTTGTGTAACTTAAATGCACTTTCTGTTTGACTTTTGGCTTTTGGCTTTTAAAGAAGGAAAAGTTATTTTTGAAAAGTTAGAAATCATGGCTTTTGGCTTTTGGAAAAAATTACAAATTTACCACCCATACAACCAATATTCACAATAAGTTAAGCGAAACACTTAAAAAAACAATCTATTGACTTTTTGACGTTTCATATCCCAAAAGCTAATCCAAACACTTTTTTTAAAACTCTTTTTCAAAAAAGTCATAAGCCAATAAGCATTTTTGACCAAAATCACTTTTACCTTTCCAAACTCAATCCCAAACACCCTCTAAAGAAGGTTTTAATCGTGTTGTTTTATTTATAGGATAAATTATTAACAATTTATGCATTTGTTACTTATGATTTATAAAGTTTGACACGTAACTTTTTACGGGACACAAAGTCGGAACACAAACCTTAAGTTTTGACTTTTGGACCTCATGAATCCGTTTATCTATCAACCTGTTTGATCGGCTGATATTATAGCATTTAGTTTAGTTTAAACTATATAAATAAAAGTAGTGGAATTTCCTGCGTCATACCGCATAAATTCGGTATACACATAACACAAAATAATTTTTATAATGCTATAAGACCCAATCAAACAAAAGTTTCCGACACAACGTGACAAGTTACAAATGAACAGAACAATACCGGTATTGTACAAATTACCAAAGCCAACTCGTATAAATAGAAACATAAAACCATAAATTTGATGTGAGTACCTATGTTGTTCGGGTTGGTAAAAAAAATGCACATAAGGCTAAGGTATGTGATATTGGGCTCACCAATGTCACATCACCTTCGAATTGGTTGTTGTTGTTGGGGGGTTTCCTTCGGGGGAGGGTGCCACATAGGCTCCTCGATTCCTTTCCCCAAACCACACCCTATGACCTAAGTCATTAGAGAAAAATAAAATCAAAATGATAAGTAAAATATTACAAAAAATAAATAAATTGTTAAAGGTGTATATTATTTACGTTACAAGATGATAAATGGCAAATTATGGTTGATCAAGTTACTAGCCATGGTTTGTGAATTTGTTATATATTTAATTGCAGTTAAAAGGTTCTATGAAGTGTGTGTTTAAAATCTATATGTCTACCCGTTGTAACGGTTTGCACATTACTGAAAAGTGAAAAGGCTTATTTAGGACCGTTTTGTGACCAGTTTGTTCATCCATTTAAACCCTTGTCCCAATCGATGTTAACAACTGTATTTAGCGACCAAATTTTCATCTCAAAATTATCAACCGAATTTCATTTTTAATAAATTGTGAAAGTCTTTGATGACTGAAATTTATTTTGTTTTGTAAATATATTTGTTACCGGTTTTGCCAGTTGCCACTATCATGTTAATTCACCTTTTTGTGGTACCATATATATAGGATCATGGTTGCATTGTGGGTACCATTTGACAACCGCAATTGTAGCACCAGCACTACTAAGTCTACCATTTGCCTTGGCATTGTTGGGGTGGGAGGGGGGTGTCGCGGTGTTGGCGCTAGCCGGAATCATCACCTTCTACTCCTACAACCTCCTATCTCTAGTATTGGAACATCATGCCGAGCTAGGCCACCGTCAACTCAGGTTCCGTGACATGGCCCATGATATTCTAGGTGTACAACAAAACCCATGTTAACCATACATAACCAAGCATTAAAGTATGAAACTAATGGTTTTATTTTGTTCAACAGGCCCGGGATGGGGTCGGTACTATGTGGGCCCACTTCAGTTGGGCTCGTGCTATGGTGCGGTTATCGCTTGTACTCTACTTGGAGGGCAAAGCCTCAAGGTGAGCCAACATTTGATACAAGAACATAACTTCTTGAGGGTCTTGTTGTTATGACATTAACATAACTAAAGTCATGAATATTTATAACATTTGCTATGCAGTTTATATACTTATTGGCAAGACCAGATGGGACCATGCAATTATCCCATTTTATTGTGATATTTGGAACCTTTACACTCATTTTAGCACAAATTCCATCTTTTCATTCCTTGAGGCACATCAATCTTGTGTCACTCATCTTGTGTTTTGCTTATTGTGCATGCACAACTGCTGGTGCAATTTATATAGGTAACTTGAAATTTATGCATACACGCTTCCATATCTATAATATATATTGAGGGAGTGTTTGACATCGCGTTATAGTGTCAAACGCCCCCCTTAAGTTAAGATAAAGTAACTTAAAAAACGGAACAACTTGTAGGAAAGTCGAGTAAGGCGCCTCCCAGGAACTATTCCTTGACCGGAGTTGGAATAAACAGAATTTTCGGCTTTTTCAATGCGATTTCAATCATTTGTACGACTTATGGAAACGGGATTATACCCGAGATCCAGGTATTTTATTTTGTATTTCTTTGATGATTAGTATAAAACTTTAATATATAGTCATTTATTGACACATATATATTTTTTTTGGGGGGCTGGAGCAGGCCACAATAGCAGAGCCAGTGAAGGGCAAGATGTTCAAAGGGTTACTAGTGTGTTACACAGTTGTGATCTCAAATTATTTTAGTGTAGGGATATCTGGTTATTGGGCTTTTGGTAATCAAGTGGATAGCTCCGTTCTTCAAAACTTTATGGTGGGCTCTAACCCATTGTTGCCCAAATGGTTCCTTCTTATGACCAACGGCTTTACTGTTTTACAAGTTGCAGCTTGTACTTTGGTAAGTTTTTTTTTCTGGACAATTTTTGCCACGTCATACGCCACGTGGGTTGCCACGTCAGCAGAAAACTAACTCAGTTAACCATAGTTAGTTTTGGTCAAATGGAATAAAATCCATGAAAAGTTAGGTCTGTTAAATTCCAACTTTCAAATTGGGATTATTGTCTTCTAATCCAGCAAAGTTGGGATTATTTAATTATAATTCTCCTATATTAAAATGTACTGCTTAATTGTCATGAACCTAATCTCAATTTATATTGTTGACTTTCTAATATCAGGTTTACTTGCAACCATCAAACGTGGTTTTAGAACGAAGATTCGCAGATCCAAAGAAGGGTCAGTTATCGGCTAGAAACTTTGTGCCCCGACTAATAACAAGATCGTTGTCGGTGATCATTGCAACCACTTTTGCTGCAATGTTGCCTTTCTTTGGAGACATAATGGCATTATTTGGTGCATTTGGTTGCATACCTTTGGACTTTATTTTGCCCATGGTTTTCTACAACTTAACTTTCAAACCATCCAAAAAAGGTTTAGTTTTTTGGCTCAACACAGTGATCGGCGTTGGGTCAACGGGTCTCTCATTGATAGGGGCCGTAGCCTCGGTGCGACAAATCATTCTAGATGCTAGAACATATCGTCTATTTGCTAACATGTAGCTTTTGTCATAATTTGTAGGGTTATTGGATTTTAATAACATTAACTATCACATGTTGGCCGCTACCAGCCCACCACTCTCAATTAACCATTTGATCACTACCACTCTGAATTTTCAACTTATTTTCCTCTACTACTTCTAAACTAAATGAACCCTAACACAGATAGTTTTTTTTGCTGACGTGACACTTTTTAGTAACGTGGCAGTTGCCACATCAGCATATTGTGTCACTAAAAAAACGACCACGTCACTACAAAGTGTCATATCAGCAAGCCCCGTCACTTGAATATATACATGTCAGAAAAAAAACTAATTGGAGTAGAGTTCGGTTAGTTTGGGAATGGTAAAAGAAAATAAGTTATAAGTTGGGAGGGGTGGTGGTTAAGTGGTTAGTTGGTAGTAGTAGCAGCCAACATGTGATGGTAATAACCCTAGTTTGTATGTATCATAAGTAGTAGTTAGTTATTAATATGTATTTTTTTTTCAACTGTATGTGTACGAAGATATGCTATAGCCTATTGGTGCATGAAAATCTTGTGATTTGTGAAGCGCCAAACGTTAATGGATATCTTTGTTTGATGCACTTCGTTATAACTTATATGCTTAGAATTTCATGCCAAAGGTTTTAGTTCATTTGAATCATTAGCACCTGTTTGTTTATGTTACTTAAATATGATTAAAATATATGCTTATCGTAAAATAGTGTTGATGTGTTTTGACATTTCCTTATGAATAAACTCTCAACTCTTAGTAAGTGACGGATCCATAATTTTTTTTCTAGAGGATGTAACCAAAATTTTGTTAGGGTGATTCGGTATTTAACGTATAAATAAGATTTACATGATTAATCTTTTACAAAAAGTTAACATAAAGCGTGATTTTTTAAGATAAAAAAAATGACACCTGCAAATTTATATAGACCGCAAAGCTCAATTGAAGTAATGCTATCACTAATCAGAAATATTGTCACACAACTAGTGCTGCCATAGCCATTGACCGAAATTTCTTCTTTTTCTGTTCTCATAATCTTCACATCATAATAGCATCATTCGCTATTTCAACGGTTAGAAGCTTTCTCGTCTCTTCAATTGACTTATGTAACTGTCACCATTTCTGCTTTGCCCAAATGAGAACATCAACAATCAGAGAATGTCGAATTGTTGTGATGAAGCTCTAGATATATTATTAAAAAAAAAAAAAAAAAAAACTTGGGCCTATATATGTTATTACACTAGAGCCCTTGCCTTCTCTTTTTCTTTTGATAATTAAATGGGGTCGACCCTAATTGCAAAAGTAGTAGATCTATGTTCTAAATAATGTGTCCACTAACAAGAGTCGGGTTTGTTTAACACCACTGGCGTAGCTTTTAAGGGGCGGCCGACTCCCCGAATTTTCGCTCAGAAGTTCCGATTATATAGTATTCGTATAGAAATTTTTGGGTATATACGGTTTCGACCCCCCGAAACTGGTTTTCGACCCCCGAAACAAGTGATTTCCGACCCCCCGGTGACTTCCGACCCCCCGAAGTCTCGGGTCAAGCTTCGCCACTGTCCCTTTAGATTGACTTACTTACCTGATGTTTCAATAATTCGATATGTAACGGACCTACATGTTCAGTTAGTGCTTTCGTGTGTTTTTATCATGTACTCTAATGTTATTGTACTCGGTATGTTGGGTTTAGCTTGATATTATAGTTCCTAGTTAACTTGATCTTTGTACTAGTAGTATATAATGATTCCAGCCTTTAAAAAAGGTGACAATTATTATAACACATAAAAAAATAATAAACATTAGCGCTTAAGTTACATTTAATGATATATTTAGAAGTAGGGAATATAGTAAAGTAGACGACAAATGTGTCGTTTGGCTAGCAGACAAATTAATCTTTTTACGTAGATGTTCAGCAATTTTGTTTCCCGTCTCTTTTATTAGAACTAAAGGGGGTGTTTGTTAACTTTAACGGGAATGAGGAATGGATAATATCCCAACATCAAGATTCAAGTGTTTGGTTATCAGGTATGGGTTTAGACCTCCAAACAAGGACCCTAGGTTTATGGAAAATTGCCAAAGTGGCCTTTGACCGAGGCGTTTTACGAAAATAGCCCCCCAGCCGACTCGGGAAAGACGGCTCCCGATTCCCGAGACACCTCAGCCGGCTTTTGTTTCAAATTTCCCACGGACCAATTACCGTCTGCCACGTGTCCGACAAGCCTGCAGCCGTCTCCGAAGACGGCTGGGATCTGTCAAAGAGGGCTCCCGAAATATTGGAGACGGCTCCCTTCTCTTCGGCCAGGGGCGGATCTAGGATTTGCCGAACGGGTTCCCGGGAACCCATTCGGTTTGTAATTTTTAGTGTTAATGTATATACAAAATTGGAAAGGAACCCATAAGAAAAAATAGAAAGGAACCCATTAACAAAGATTGGAGATGCTCTGATTGTTGAAATCCTCCATCACATGTATTTGGTTCCAGGTTCGATCCCTGTTTTACGCGTTTTATTATTTTTTGGTTTTTAACTATGTTTTTTCTTTTCTTTTTTTTTTTAATTCAAACCTAGGGTTTTATACTTAAACCCACTTATTGGCTCCTCCTCTGTCCAAACTCCAACAATGAAACACAAAGCAGCCGCCCCTTGCTCCTCCAACCCAACTCAACCTCCGCCCCCTACTCGGCTGCTCCGTCTCCTCACGTCCATCATCCTCCTGCCCTAGTTAGGAACTGGATTTCTAAGTTACGTAATAAGTTTTCTATTACATGATTTAATAGGTTTATTTGACCATAGATAATAACCTAGTGTTTATCTCCCTTTTTGGGTAATCATTTGTGATGATATGATGAAAAAATATCTTGAAAGTAATCGTTCAAAAAACATAAAAAAGGACACAACTTTCATTCATAAAAATCAATGCTTTATTAAGAATCTTAAAACAGAGTGCAATTTTCTTGATTATCTTGAAACAGAGTGATGCCTCTTTGTTTTTGTTGATTGAAAAAGAATGGCAACAATTTGTGAGTTTTTATTATTTGAAGAAAATATGAAATGGGAAATTGGATTTGGTTGCGAGACAACAAGCGTTGATTGGATTAGAAAGGTTTGTTGGTTTTGACTTCAAGTGTTTACAAACTTCAGCTTGACTCGTTGTATGTTTTAACTACACTTCGTAATTATGTAAATATGAACGGTGTTTTAAGAAATGAGTTGATCTGGGTAAAAGAAGTTTTGTATGACTCCATTACAGAGCATAACAAGGGGCTGTAGTGAGGATGAACTTTTATAATTTTAATACTTTTTGTTGTTTTTTTTCTTTTCTAAGGGTGATATTCTCATTTAGACACACATATTAAAACTATATTTCGTGTATTCCATTCCATAATAGTTCTTTACCTAACAAGAAATTACATTTACACAAATCCTCTAAGATTGTTTATTTAAACCATGACTCAAATCTTCAAATCTTGACCATAAATAATCAAATTTTACAACAGCTAGCACAAAACACACAACATGCAGCCAGTTATAGTTTGGATATTATCGTATTAGGTATTAAGTATTTTAGAGATGTTAAATTTTGACCTGTTGAAATCTAAACCGACCTGAACCCCTAAACCGACCCGAACCGTCAAACCGACCCGAACCCATGTACCGACCCGATTTTTTTACGTTTGGTCATATGTAATTAGAGCATCTAAAAAAAGGAACCCAGCGAAAAAAATTCCTAGATCCGCCACTGTCCTCGGCTCATGGCTCAAGCCATTTACATTTTTATCCGGCTTCTGAATGTTAGCCGTCTTCGGGACGTCTCATTTTCTGGAAAAGCCGCTTTGGAAGCCGTCTTCGTGACGGTTCTCACATCGTACCGTCCGTACAAAATGATGCACCAAAACGTGTTGGAACCGACTTCTGGCACCGGAACCGTCTTTTTCGACGTGACAACTACCGATTTGACAATTTGAATCCGTACATGCTTTGGGTTTTATACTTTAAGTTGATTGTTTTTTATAACTTTATAAGTTTAGAAGTTTATAAGTTTCAAATTGTTGTGGAGCTACTTGTTTGTTTGTTGTTTGTTTGTTTGTATTATAAATTTCAAATTTTCGAATATAAAGATAATGGTTCGATTTGTCGTCTACCTAGATGGGAAGTGGGATGTTGTGAATGGGAGGCTTGAATATGTCGTTGATTCAAAAAGTAGAAGGTGTGGCATGGAAATCGAATCAAACATGTCTTATCTTAGTTTATTAGCTTATCTCTCCGATTCGTTTAAAATTTCGCCAATTACACGTTTATCATATAAAATGTCTTTGTTTGATGACACAATCGACATATTTAGTGATCGTGATCTATCGTTTCTTTTTAGCATTGCTGAGCAAAATCCTTGTGAAATATTTAAGTTATATATTTTTTCTGAGTCTGGAGTCAGTTCATCTAGTTGTGTTCCTTCAAATGATTATAAAATTCCTGATATAAATGAGCCTTTTGAAAATTTTCATGGCTATGATTCGAAGTACAAAAAAGTTGACGAAAAAGAAAAGTTTCTTCATGATTTAAATCTCCCTTTGGAAAACGCAACAACAGATTTTTCTCTAGGAAAAACAAAAAAAAATTTGTCATGTCAATTTCCGCCCGGTCATGTATTTAGCGACAAAAAACAAATGAAACTGGAGCTAGGGAAATTGTGTTTATCCGAATGTTTCTCTTATAACGTTGAAAGATCATCTAAAACACGTTATGAAGCATCATGTGTGGTTAAGGATTGTTCTTGGTGTTTTAGAGCACGTGCATACCCAGGTTGTAAAACGTTTTATGTTAAATATTTTAATGATAATCACACATGCTCCAAGACTCAAAATCACCATCATCTTCGTCAAGCTAACCCTTTAAGTGTTGGTAGCATATTAAAAATCAGTTGAGAGATACTGGTCGTGTATACCGTGGTAAAGAAATAGTCCAAGATTTTCGACAAAGATTCCACGTCGACATAAGTTACTTCCAAGCATGGCGTGGTAAGTGTCACGCACTATAACTTTTGAAAGGAAATAGCGAAGATTCGTTTGCTGAGCTCTCGCTTTATTGCTACAATTTGGAAAGGACGAATCCCGGGTCAATTACTCACATCCGTACTGATGAGGAGAGCCGTTTTGAAATTCTTTTTGTTGCCCTTGGTGCTACTGTTAGTATAAACCTTTTACAATTTGTTATAAGTTTCTTTTTTATAAAACTAACTATATATTTTTTGTTTTTCCAAATGTGTGTAGATTAGGAGTTTTATTCATACATTAAGACCAGTGATTATTATAGACGCGGCGCACTTGCGAGGTGAGTTTAAAGGAACGTTGTTTCTGGCTGTTGGAATGGACGGTAACAACCAGATCTTACCGGTTGCCTATGGTGTTGGGAAATTTGAAGATGGTGATAGTTGGATATGGTTCTTGTCAAGGCTTAAAGAATGTATTGGTGAGCATCCAGATCTGCCGATCATTTCTGATCGCGCGAATTCAATAGATTTGGCAATACGGACTGTTTTTTCTGAAGCATTTCCCGGGTTGTGTTGTCGTCATCTTATGGTGAACTTAAACTTACCATCAGATAAAAAGAAGGAATTAAAGAATCTATGGTGGACAACTTGTAAAGCTTATCGCGTATCTGATTTTGAGGATAACTTCCATTCCTTGTGTGCATTGGTCCCGCGAATAAGGAACACTCTGTTATATATCGAACTGGACAATGAACTGGAAGAGTAGAAAATTTTAACAAAATTCTTTGCTAAATATGCGGTGGACGATTCTGCCACCACAATTTTATGATTGGTTATTAGAATCTGTTCCTAAAAACCTGCTCAACTATTGCAATGGCAAACTAAAACCATTCTCGTCATTTTTCGACGTAGATTACGTCTTTCTCCCGCTTCCACTTGAAAATAGTGAATGGTTACTCGTGCGATTGGAATTAGTGTCTCAAGAGCTGGTCATGTATGCTCATTAAGATGTTTGTATCGGCGAAAAATACAGAAACATTATTCACCCAAGGTTGACGAAGTTAAAAATTTATTTAGGAGCTACAATAGTGAACATGCGATACTAAAAAAAGTCAGGACATCAGGAAAAATGTATGACACATAACCTTAATGAAGACTATGTTGTGCCAATTGGTTCTTTATCTGGTAACGAAGCGGTGTATCTTTGTATGCTAATGGAACATCTAGTGACTGATAAACCCATTGTGGTGAATGGTGATCTAAATCAAGCATGTGTGTCATACAGACGGTTTATGGCCGATAAACTGTATTTTTGGCGGTGTTTACCTCGGCCAAATGTTGAATAATTTTTATGTATTTTTATTTTAATGTAATGTTAACTACTATTTTGGGAATGATATGTTAAATCAAATAATCACAAATAAACGCATTTCATGGTTAATAAATTAAATCAAATAATCTTATCAACAAATACAATACAGTATACATACACATTACAGTAACAAGTGACGGTCTACTTGCAACTGGAATAGTCTCCAGTAACAAGGGTATCATACAATATACAATACAGTATACATACACATTACATTATATTACAAATAATGAAAATAAAAATGCGCTTGCTCCACGAAGTGTTTTCCCTAGGCTGTAGGCGACACCATCTCCTACTGCAAACCGCCACCTCCTTATACTTGCAACTGGAATGGTCTCTAGTAACAAGTGACGGTCTACTTGCAACTGGAATGGTCTCCAGTAACAAGTGACGGTCTGACCTAGTTTCCCAAGACAGCAATGGTGTACCGGATTATATGACACCTTGCCTCATGACTTGGTTGAAACCGGTCAGGCCGGAGAATATAACTCAAGTTTGAAAAGATTCCCTCCTTCACACCGTTTGAACCTAACCGTTGCATTTTTGAAAGGAAGTACAGACGGAGGTCTACAATCGGTGTATAAGGAAGTGAAGTTTTAAACCGAGTTATCCCATATCCTATCGTCAATAATGAAGTATAGCTCGCTACCCCACGTATACACAAACAACACGTCGGTATCTGCTACTACATCTGCTACTACCTCCTCCACCACCAACGTACGTGTACACATGGGGGGAAATGGCTTCCAACTTTTAATGACAAAGATATGGGAGCTCCACCAGCTATACAATATTATAAACTACCTGACCAAAGTTGCAGTCTACACGTGTTAAACCACGTGCAGATGTAACAATGATCCAAGTAGTTTTTCGCAGATGTAACAATGATCCAAAAATCCATAAAATAAAAACACTTTTTTTTCAGCCAAAATGCAAAACCAAATAAAAACATTGTTTCAACCGAAATGCAATAAAGTAAATGCTTGAAAATTTTATAAAAACTTTTTAAATAACTTTGTAAAAATTTTGAAAATTTTCGTGAAAACATAATTAAGTTAAGAAAATTTTATAAAAACTTTTTAAATAACTTTGTAAAAATTTTTGGGAATTGTGGTGGCTCTTTATTGGTGATAAAATCCCGAGAATCGAGGCAAAACGGTTCAAAAAGACGGCTCCAATAAAAAAGACGTCTTGGGAACGGTTTAAAGACGGCTCCGACACGACTTTAACGCTAAGCCGGCTCCGACACGACTTAAAAGCCGGCTCCGAAACGACTCCCCAAGAAGCATTAAAGCCGAGTCAAAAGTCATTTCGCTTTTCGCAAGATGGATTAAAGCCGGCTCCGAAGTCGCTTCGCTTTTCCCAAGACGGCTTCCCCGAAGTCTCTTCGCTTTTCCCGAGAAGCATTAAAGCCGCTTGCCCAGTACTATAAAAACCACCGAAAACCCACCGAAACAAACCACCGAAAAACCAGTACTTTCTCCGTCCGAAAACCACCGAAGCTTACACATCTCTGAAAAACTATGGCACCATCCCGTTGGAACGAAGAGGAAGAAATCGCCCTGGTGGCCGCTTGGCAGCACGTCGAAAACAGCACCAGTGCTGCTAACAAGTGGTACAGAATTCTCAACGAGTTCAATCGGTTGGTAGGGGGTTCCGACAGAACAATCGATTCACTAAATCGTAAATGGACCGATTTGAGCGCAAAGTGTCAAATCTTCAACGCGTACCACAATCAAACACTGAGAGAGGTTGAGCCGGACACTCCCGAAGATGTGGCCATCGGAGTTACCCAGATCGAGTATGAGTCCAAGCAGTACAAAGAGTTTAAACACATCTCTGCTTGGCAAATGTTGAGGGATTGGCTTAACGAGTAGCTTTTCGCGTTAGGTCGTTTTGATGGTCCGGTCTTCGTTTTAATGGTTGTTGCATGTTTGAAATAAACTTTTGTATGTTTATAGTTTTTTGAATCGAATGAAAAGTTATGTTAAGGTTTATTTTATTGTTATGTTATGGTTTTTTTAATCCATTATTTATTTTAGCTCTTTTTGTTTATAAACGTGCTGAAAAAATTGATCCAAAAACGTTAATCAAAGAAATTAATGGTCTCTCGGAACCATTGGTTGTCACAGAATTAATAACGTACACTAATGTATATCATACAACATAAAATCAAACATACAATACAACATAAAATCAAAAATACAAAAAATACTCGGTATCGATACATAAACAAAAATTAATAAAATCAAACTTACAAAAAGACGAGTTCTCTAATTTCCCTATATCTGATAGCTTTGAACCGGTATCGGTTTCTTCTTCTCCCCGCTCATTATTCCTGAAACTCCCATTTCCCTATATCTGATAGCTTAGTTAGGGCAAGGGAGTTACAATGTATGTGAACCTTGGAAATACCTTATCAACAACAATAAAGGTATCTCGATACTCTACGTCTGTCGCGAGCAGTCGTTGGCGTCCACCACCGCTACCACTTTGACCGCCGTCCTTTCTGCCCGGTAGAAAAATGTTCCAGCAACGACATGACGTAGATATGGGAGGTGCACGATCATTCCCAAATCGTAAATTACCAAACCAAAGTTACATTGTACACGTGTTATTCCACGCGCAAATGTAACAACGATCCAAGTATTTCAACGCAAATGTAACAACGATCCAAACCTTTGTTAACTGGTATAAAAAAACTGAATATCAAGGAAGTGTGAATACATAATGATAAATAATTTTTTATAAAAAAAATGTGAATGCACGAGTTTGAGATTGGTGTACCACATATTTATACTCACATTTTTGAAACAAAATATATATATATATATATATATATATATATATATATATATATATATATAAAATCAACGGCTAGCTAAAGTCCTTTCCAACTTTTAAGCCGAGCCGTGTACAAAACGGCTTGAGCCATGAGCCGAGGAGAAGGGAGCCGTCTCCAATATTTCGGGAGCCCTCTTTGACAGATCCCAGCCGTCTTCGGAGACGGCTGCAGGCTTGTCGGACACGTGGCAGACGGTAATTGGTCCGTGGGAAATTTGAAACAAAAGCCGGCTGAGGTGTCTCTGGAATCGGGAGCCGTCTTTCCCGAGTCGGCTGAGGGGGCTATTTTCGCAAAACGTCTCGGTCAAAGGCCACTTTGGCAATTTTCCCCTAGGTTTATATATCTGCTTTTCCTAACAAGTCCTCAGTCCTCATCCTCACCCATGTTTATTCTCACAAGTCACAGCGTAAATACTTCTTATATACATCCATTTGATTTACTAGTGGGAAACCCGCGCGATGCGGCGGGGACGACAATTTGCATCGCTATACTCGTATATTATAGTTTTCTAATTCGTATAATATTTATTGCAGCATCATTGTGATGAATATACGTCATAAGCGTTACACACATATACTAACCAATAGATTTATCGTTTGAATTATCAAATACTTCAAAAAACCACTGATTTATTGTAGTAACACACTGATAAGAAAAAATAATTTTTAAACATAAAACTTGTATCTATTCTAGTTGGAAAAGGCAAGATGTTGGTATGAATCAAATATCTTTATTTCAAGCCAAAGTTACAAATGAAAACGGTGAATAGACACTTAGTTGGAGATGTTTCTGGATTGGACAGACAATTTGACTTTTACCAAATGTTGTCATTTTATTTCATCCAAACAATTTTAAATATGCCACTGAGCTAAAACATTGGTCAAAAAATCGTACCCATTTTTTAAATTGGTGTTGTCCATGCAAAATCCAAGGTAAAATGACTACTTTAACCTTTAGTTTAACTCAAAACTTGTTCTCAAATCCTAAAAAAATACACAGTTTACAAAACTTAACTAACATATAATATTCAATACCATATAGAGAGAACACTTTGTAATGAATACCAGCACCATACTGAAAGGTTCGGTACGGTATTCGGTGTCCACTTTTTAAAAAATTTGGTATCGATACCGGTAGGGTGATCTAGAAGAATAGTAAAAGGTTAATACGGACTACTTTTTTTTGTTCAAAAGTAGTTAATACGTAAAACAAAGAAGAAAAAATGTTTGCACAAAAAAATGACTTCGCCTAGAAAGTTGCGGGTAGCGCCTGCTAACTACTACCGAATAACCCGCCAATGTTTTTTTCCCTAAAAAAACCGAATAACCCGAAACGAAACATCCAAATAAACCCACCGATGAACACCCCTATTTTAAAGTCAATTTTTATTCACACAGTTGGGGAAGTAGTTGTGGAGATGACCGAATTACAACAGTGCAACGATTTGATAGGCGACGTTGCTGTGAACTCCCAGGAAGACTTCTGGTGCTGGACCGAAAGCTCGGATGGATGTTTTTCTGTGCGTTCGTGCAGATTGCTTCTGTCTAAATATGCAATCCCCTTTTATCCGTTTGAATGGGTTAAAGGCGTTCCGCGTAAGGTATGTATTCTCGGATGGCGGGCAGAGCAGAATCGGCTACCGACTCTTAAAGGTCTCATTAGAAGGAGGATTTATCATGGATCTGCTAGCTACAAGTTGTGTGGTGAAGGAGCCGAAGACGCAGATCATTTGTTTACTGCATGCTACTTTGCGGCTGTTCTTTGGCAAAACATTGGCGCGTGGTGCAAAATTCCCCCTATTTTCGCATTCTCTGTTCGGGATTTACTCAATATTCACAAGACCTTTGATGTTTCTGCGCACAAAAGGAAGGTGCTACGTATGATTATCCTCGCCGGATGTTGGATCTTGTGGAAGGCACGCAATGAGGTGATTTTTAAAGGAAAAAGGGTGAACCTTCAAGGGCTTGTCGGTGAGGTTCAAGCGATCACATACTCGTGGCTGAAACACAAAGCTAAGGATGAAGCATGGACGTGGGAGAAATGGGTCGGTTTTGATTTTCCGACTAGCTGATGTTTGTTTAGTATAATTTGGCGATTTTGGTGTTGTATATGGCTTGCTATTAGAACCTTTCTAGTAGTAATCTTGTATATATGTTCGGGTGAAATAAAAGTGAAATTTGCCGATAAAAAAAGTAGTTTTAATTTATTTGGAAACTTGGTTATACAAGAAGAAAAAGATACAAGATTCTTTCCTTATTTGATTGATTAATGTTGTAAAACTAAAAACTAAAATCACATAGGAGAAGTTAAGACAGTTCGAGACAAGGAGCCGTGTAATTGACTTTATTGAACCCCACGTCCTGTCGATTTGTCCCCACCTTACCGCCTCACATCAGTCTTCATCTCGTGTCTCCCCGACAATTTAAAGTCTTCGAGATATTTACGATCCACCATCACCCCAGCGTATCATTTACTTGCTATACAATCTTCCCTTCATTAAGGGCTAACTTAATGCTTATTATTATTGTTACATGTGAAAAAAAAAAGTATTTTTTTTTTCTTTACATGTTGATTATGCAAATAATCACATATAAAATGATGTTAATGCATATTGTTCTAACTAATGATCAAATAAAAAAATTAAAATGTTATAACTATCAATAGAAGTTGCTAAAAAAATTAGCCCGAAACTCCCCTAAGAATCGGTCCAAACTCAAAAAGACATAGTTAGAGGTTCGATTATAACTTTAAGAAAAAATTAATTTTAATAATTCAAACCATAAATCAGATAATAATTCACTTCCATTGTAATCAATGACCATTTTTTATCTCAGTAAAAATGTTACAAATCGTTTTGAAACAACATAGTTGAAAATTACCAATAGATGAAGTTATTTCTCGTATTACCCTCGAGTCCTTGACAATAAAAGTGAAATTTAGGAGTATTATTGGTCACATTGTGAATACTTACTTATTATCAACCAATATCGTTTCTAATTTTAACATTTTACGGACATGTTATTTTTCATGAAAATTATACTTTATACGTGCTATGGTAATTATTATGGGCTATTTCACGCAGAGTCGGCCCGTCTTTGTTTCAACCCAAGGCTGGTGCTTAGGGCCTCCAATATTTTGGGGACCCCATTTAAAAACATTGTATATATGATACATATTTTATTATTGATTTTATTAACAAATAATTTGTTTAGTGCTTCAAGTAACCAATTATTCAAATGTATAATATAAATCAGATTGGAAGCTAGGGCATAGGATTTTAACAAAACTCTCGCTTTTTCTTTTTTAAACAGACATTGCACTTTTTTTAATTCCCATTTTTAAGATACAATTTTTTTTTACAATGGTTAATTTATAAAAATTTTCTTTTAGAAACTCGTTGTTTCGATTTTATGGCAACGTTGAGTTAATTATTTTTTTGGTGTTGCTAATTGCTTAAGGATATAATATTTGTTAATGACTCATCAAATTCTAAACCGAACCTGTTATGATCACTACTCGACCCGATCCAACCATGTTAGGGAAACCTTAAAGGGCCTAAACTTTAGAGTTCGTTTAGGGCCTCCAAAAAGGTTGGACCGGCTTTGTTTCACGTCACTTCAAAATATATATAGTTAGCAAAACTACATGATAACCTTTTAAATTGAAACCATATGTTCGTTGTACATAAATAATTTTAACTTTTCAAGAAAAAAAAAAAGAAAAAAAGATTGGTTTAGTCTTTCATATATGGCGGGGACATAGTGTTAGGTTTAAAAGGAAACACACACTAGTGTGTGTATATTTGTGCGGGGTACGGGGACTGGTTGGGAAGAAACCGATCATGAATTAAGGCGCACGAATCCGACATATGGGCCCCACTCCAACCTCCTTTATGTTTCTTTCTTTGCACTCTATCCTCCTTCAAATAGCTAGCTAGCTTCCTTAAGTTATAACTTTCTTCAACAAATGAGTATTGATGGTTGTGGGTCAATGTTGACCAAGTCAAAGAACAAAGCCAACAATCATAATATGTCAATTGAGGACTCTTCAACCTACCCTATTGATGATCATGATCATGATCTTGAATTGGGCTTGGCTTTGAGTATTGGTGGTGGTGGTTTGAAGACAAAGGAAGAAGCTTCTTGTTCATCTTCTTCTTCATCATCATCTTCTGTTAAAATCTCTGCTTCTTCCATTGTTGGTGCTAAGAGAACTGCTACTCATGTTGACTCTCCTCCTAATGTTGCCAGGTAATTATAATATAACTCTGCCATCTCCATTTCTTGTAAGATTTTCTTTTTGGGGTGTGAACAAACTTATATCTTGATTTACGGGTATTTTGTTATCGATTTTGTTCCCATCCCAACATTAATCTTATGTTCATTTTGGTTAGAATTCGTTTATGCCAATTTACGGGTGGCAAATGAACCCGAACTTGATGGGTAAACTGGAAACCTAAAATGTTCGGGACAGGTAACTAGGCAAGTATTCTAATCACGGGGTTAGTTTTAGAAAATTTTGCCGGTATGGTATCGGGTGGCACTCAATCCAATTATCCGAAAAATACAAACTCGTCACCCCAACCTTATGTGTAAAATTTTCCTTTTATTTTTCTTTGTTCTTGGTAGGGATCGCAATGGGCCATGTTCGGATGGGTATTGGTAATCCCAATCCTATTACCGGATATAAAACCATGACTCATAGGTGGCTCATTACCCATCGGATATCGGGTATACCTGTTAATTTCTTAAAAAGGATTTTAAAATACATATTTTTTACCATTCTATTTTTTACATAATTTGTGTTCTTAACAACTACAATAAATTATTTACATAAAGATTAAATTCATAATGATATTATTAATAATATTAAAATATTGATAATATTATCATATACATATTACAAATAATTATAAATCGTTTTTCTTATAATAAAACTATTAGAATGAACCGTTACTATATCATTGATAATGAAACATATAATTAAATACTAAAAAACTTCGGGTATGTGTATCGGGTAAATGTGAATATGTTTTTAGGTAATCCGTCAGTTATCATCTAATCCCATACCCTCGAATTTTCAAAACTAATTAGGGTTCAAGATTCTTAAATTTGATGCTAAATTATGTTATGAAACCATGCTCTTGAAGTGTGATAGGATGGCCCCCAATAAGAAAGGCTCAAAGAGTGACAATCTTGGCTAACCGCATCAAAACCGAACACGAAGACTTCAGCTCTAGACCCGAAACCAACAACATAACCAACAGTCATCATTTAACTGTAAAGGTGAACATGGATGGAACTCTGATTGGAAGAAAAGTTGACCTTTATGCTCACACCTCCTATGAAACATTAGCTCAGACCTTGGAGAACATGTTCTATGGAAAATGTAAGTCTAGTTCACATTTATGTCAAAAAGTTAATAGTTTGAAGTTGGCATTTTACAATTTTGCCATTGTTCAGGCTCTTCAAGATTGTTAAATGGAACATCTGAGTTTGTGCTCACTTATGAAGACAAAGATGGAGACTGTATGCTTGTTGGAGACGTACCTTGGCCGTATGTTTATGTTTTTTAACTTTAGTTTCTTTTGACAATGAAGGAATTTGTGTTGGTGTTGTTAGTGACAGACACTTTGTTGTTCTTATTTTGTTTCAGGATGTTTCTTAGCTCGGTGAAGAGGCTGCGGATCCTTAGAAACCCCAAAATGCAGCATTAAGGTTTCAAGAATACAGGAGGCAGATATACAACGATATTATACAGATTGACGAATACTTTGTGTTAGTTTATGGACGGTTTTTGGGTTGTTTGAGTTCCTAAATGTTGGTTTATTTTTTCGTTTTTTATATAGTTTATTGGCACCATGATCAGCTTTGAACAAGCATTTAAGTTGTTGGTGCAAGCATACAACCAGACTGATTTTCTGGTTTCTTTGAGATTTTGTGGTAATCTGGATTTAAAACAAAATTTGTATGGTTTGGATTTTTTATTTTTTTTACCAGTTTTGAACAAAACCAAATTATTAATTTGGTTTTGGATTAGTTTTGGTTATGAAGAAAAATAATTATCTAATACAATACAAACTTATAGAAACAATTGTTTAAAGGATGTCTATTCATTACTTAAAGGATCATATTTCATTAAAAACCATGTTAGGCAATGAAGCAAACCACATTCAAAATGGAGTTAGGATGAATGAGATATCGATGCTCAAAGTTTAGTGAATGAAACATTAAAAGATGAAAATTGGAAGTAAAGTGGGCAAGTGAAACTTGTTCCATATTGGTGGAGAGACAATACTTTGAGTAGTTTATATGTGAAAACACGCATTTCTATTTGTTTCATGGAAGCACACACTAGTGGATTCGCGCGCGTGACGTGGGCGATGGACGCGTGTGACGTAGAACGTGATTCACATTGTCACGCGGGCGCGTGCCCAAAGACGCGTAGTTTCCGGCAGCTATTTCAGTCTCTGAGTTGTAACAAATTTCGTTTTTAATTCTTTGGCTCAATTCCCCACCATAAAATCAACGAGTCCCTTGCTTTGGAGACACACCACAACCAACTTACAAAATCCTCTCTAAAGTACTCCAACAATTTCTGTCCTTATTTCTTCAAGGTACCATTCGGGTTTTTAGAGCTAACTTCGGCAGTACTTCAGTTCTGGCTGTTGTACCCTGGGAAACAAAACAAGTTCTTGCAATAGACTCGGAATTTGTTTTAAGGGCCTTGTGTTCAACGCAATTCTCAACCACAACATTTTGTTTCTACTCCTTTCTTGTATTTTTCATTATTTTTCAGTTGTAATCTGTATTGTAATTCTTGCTTTTTTTTTGTAATTATAATAAAAATTGTTTATTTTATTTATATGTTCCTCCATTTTTTTTTCCCCTGAAACTCTCAAGAACATGACTAGATGACACATTCTTTAAATGATACATCCATGAAGGATTGAAGGGTATGCATACAAATATTCAATAGACCATGAGATCTGCCATTAATCATGTCACAATCATATAACTATCCATATACACAAACTTACATGAAATACATCACCATGAAAGCCAAAACAATCACCAAAATCAGTAACACGTGAAATCCCAAAGATAAAAAACCCTCTCTACTATTGCCTTTCTTCAAAAACCACTTGTCCAATTTTGAATCTTTCAAACTTAACCATACTCCAGGTTCTCCCATATTCAGCCTGCTTCCGATCATTATCGAGTTATTCAACCCTTGTATATTGTTATTTACATAAATGTTAACACCACAACTATCATTCACCTCACCAGATGACACCAGCGAGCCACGATGGATGGTCATTGTGGCGCCCATATTCGTTCCTTCCAAATTCGGGTCTCTAATGATAGTTGGTCGTTGGAAGGCTGGACCACCAGGGGCTCGGCGGGTGCTCTCTGAAGACATGATTTCAGCTATGAGAGCAGATATGTTGATGGTGGCTGTTGTTTGTTCTTTGTGGTGGTTCATGGTGGGCTATGTATGTTGTGGTTTACAAACTAAACCAAGAAAGAACCATACTTTGCTTATGCAATTGGTATTTGTATGGTTGATGCCTTTCTCTACCCACAAGGCAAACATATGTTTTTTTTTCTCAATGATAGCTTCACATATACACATGCTAGCACCTTTTGCCATTAACTTCACATTCAAAATAAGTACGAAGACATGAATTCCAAATACACCAAAATAAGTTGACATGTCTATAGTTGTTTGAACAGCTAAATTTTTTGTTACCCATACGATTTGAACCCCACATCACCTGATACCACTAGACCAAAGGATCCTTGGTATAACAATGCTTTCTGTAATTTGTCCTCATTTTCCTAGAAAAAAATTAACACCAAGAGTTGAAAACTAAAATTATTGAAAATGGGAACACAAAAGAACTAACAAAACTGTGAGAATGTTTTTAAGCACAAAATGGATCAATGTTTTACTATCACTATTTTTTTTTATTAAACTCGTATGCTCAAAATAGATAGTCAATACAGAATACGAAGTGTCTAGAAAAATCAAAAGAACATATAAATCTTACGATCCGTTCCGGTTTTATACAACCGGGTTTTTTATAAACTATAAACCAAACCGTTTTGTTATTGTTTGAGAATTTTGAAATTCGACCGACCAAAAGTAAAGTGGAAAAAAAACGACCGTGAAACCAAGCCAATGCTCAGCATGGGCAGTTTCACGGTTTTTAACCAAAGATTAGGAAGTTTCACAATTTTAAACTAAATTACCAAATCGTAAACATCCCTCACTTGTGTTTGGGAATGGCGTGTTTGTTTTAAACTTTTAACGGAATCCTTCTTCTTTACTTGGTGGATTATACTGTGGGCCATATCTGCATTGGGCCATAATAGATTTGATAACTCTAATTCTTGTTTGGGCTTAAATGGACCGCCACTTGGATCTGACTCTCTGGGCTAAGTTTTTATAACAGACAAAATGGATAGGTGTGTTTAGGGAAGACATTATCCTAACTTCAAGAAATGCCACTTCAACTCTTTTTACATTTCAAGCTAGAATTGATATCAGGCTTAACCGGAAACCACCCTTGTAACCCTAATTACATCTCAACAATCTATTAATACAATATCTCATTAAGTGGTTTATCTTCCTTTAGTTATGTTTGTTTTTATATATTGTAGAGTTTTATTCAGATACTTTAGAATATGTACTAGTTAGAACTAGCAGGAGCCCGCGCGTTGCGGCGGTGCTGTACAATATTTGGATGTTGCGTTTAGTCAAATTTATGATTTTCGACCCGATTCGACCTGAAAATTCAAATTGATTTATATATAACTTGAATTTCTTTTATAAAAAGTATATATATATATATATATATATATATATATATAATTTTGTTTATTTATCTCGATTCGAATTCAAACATAAATCAAATTGTAATTTTAAAAAGCTTGAATAACCCGAGAATAGTCGCGCTAAACATCCATATTCCACTTATTACTTTTACCTGTTATATTATACAGATTCAAACCCACTTATAACTGGATCAAATTTATCCTCTATTATTGATTAAAAAAGAACATTACGATGTTACCCGAAAGCATGATGGGTAAAAAGCATTCTTGCTAGTTGTTTGTTAATCTCCACGGGCTAATTCCAAAAATCATATAACGAACATTTGAGTTTGTTTACGGTTAATTTATTGTACATAAGACATACAAAATATAGGGGTTTAAAATTGTGAATGGTGTAATATTATACAAACTAATTTTTTTGTTTCTTGTTTTTGCCTTTTTTTTAACATTAAACTATTAATCATTAATTTATTGTTTTATTGTCATTAATTAATAGAAATTAATAGTTGTATTAAATTTGTCTTGTCATTATAATGAAATTACAATTTTACCCTTATGCATAAACATGAAATGACAAGTTTACCCGTCCAGCACCCACTATATAGTAGTATAGATAGGTGATAGTCCTTATGTTTATGTTTGCTTTATGTTTGAGCAAAGTTTCGGACATTGTTTTAACTAGAGAAATTGCACTGGATATTCTGTAAATTACTTTTTATTACGGGCGATATCCTTTATTCATAACCCAATTAACTTGCTCCACTTGATTTGCATGTGAGGGTATTTTCGTAATTCCACTCTCCCTCTCTCTCCATATATATATATATATATATATATATATATATATATATATATATATATAAAATCAAATAGGAACCAATACCCTAGTTAGGAACTTAGGAACCAATCTATACCACTCATCTTATTGACTTTTATTTTTGAATGAAAATGGCATAATAGGAAGTTAAAAAAATTATTCCTTGATTATCTCTTCATTTGCTTTCATCTCTCTCCATAAATTAAAACTAAAATTAAGAAATCCCCAACCCTAACCATATATATATATATATATATATATATATATATATATATCAGTTACCAATTTGGATGTAACTAATTACCTTTTTTAGTCTCAAATGATTCAATATCTTCAAGAAATCATAATGTATGTTGTTGATTCATTGTGTGTCATACGATCATACCTCACTAATGTACAAGGTTAAGGTAAAAAAAAATATTTTCAATCACTTAATTCATACACGATTTTGCAGGTTTTGTATTTTTATAAATCATATATGTAATTTTTCATATTATACATCTATGTGTAATACTTCCATATCATAATTGGTCTACGAACCAGATTATAATCAAGACATTTTTTAATTTCCACTCACTTAGTTCATAAATTTATGTTTTATAGGTTTGTACATTGTACATCGTATATACGCTTTTTCATATTATGTATATCTGTGTTGATGATGTTAAATGAAAGAAAAAAACTGATATACATCAATGTATATTTGTGTCAACGATAATGATGATAAATGAAAAAACGAATACACATTGTATATCTGTGTCAATGATGATGATAAAAAAAATTGATATACACCAATGTATATTTGTGTTGGTGATAATGATGAATGAAAAAACGAATATACACCAATGTATATATGTGTTGATGATGTTGAATGAAAGAAAAAAACTGATATACATCAATGTATAACTGATTTACACCATTGTATATATGTGTTGATGATGATGAATGAACAAAAAAAACTGATATACACCAATGTACACTTCAACTTACAACAGTTATATAGCTAAATAAAAATTTATCATTATATACACTTGTGTATAGGCATTTGGCTTTGTTTATCGTTATAGCGGTTATGTCTCTCATTATCTTTACGTAATATACACCAACGTTAATATACACTAGTGTGTAGGCATTTGATAATAATAATAATAAAGCATCTCATTTTTTTGACGTGATAATTACGTTTTGTAGGATCCAATTTTTTTTAATATTATCCCTAAATCAGTAAATGGAGAAGGAGAGGGTTTTTAGGAGGTTTACACCAATGTATATTTTGTTCATATACAAAAACAAAGAAACCTCAACGTCTATTTATGGTGTACACTGATGTATTTAACTTACATTTCTACAAAGATATATACCAACGTATATGTGTGTCCAAATTATAGTCATGTAAGCTGAAAAAAAAAACGGATATACACCAATGTATATCTGTGTTGATGATGAATGAAAGAAAAAATAGTAACTGATATACACCAATGTATATTTGTGTTGTTGTTTATGATGATGAATGACAGAAAAAAAAAGAAACTGATATACATCAATGTATATCTGTGTCAACGATAATAATGATAAATGAAAAAAAAACAAAAAAGAAACTGATGTACACCAGTTTATATATGTCGATAATGATGATGAATGAAAAAAAAAAATTGATGTACACTGTGTACATTGTATGCATGTGTGTACAAAAGAATTGAATTAAAAACAAAATAAAAAAACGTCTGTTAAAAAGAATTTAATAACTAAATATATATATATATATATATAATTAAAGATATAATCTAATTAATTAATTAATTAATTAACTTTCTATTTTGGAATAGTAGTCAGTTACAATGCATACATAATAACCTATTAATAATCATATAACAAAACTCAATAATACCCTTTGATTTAAATAAAGAATTAATTAATGTTTTACTTATTTACAATCATGCCATTAGAGATCAATGGCTAAGATTGGTTCTTATAGTTCCTACTTAAGGTATGGTTCCTATTTGAACCCTACCCTATATATATATATATATATATATATATATATCCCAACCGTAACTCACCAACCACCACCACCAACAGTGGCAGACTTATAGCTTGGCCAAGGTGGACGGGCGCCCCCTGAACGTTTTTTGAGTGTTATATATACCAAAAAAAATCCCGAACAAACCTTATGAAAATTGGACATCTACACCCATAAAAAGTGGATACCGACCCCTAGGAAATTTTAAAGACAAGTTAAAAAAGAGTGAAGATAAAATTCATGGAGCTTTCCCAGGAGCCGGACGACCAGCCGTATTTGAGCTATCTAAACATGGATGAGAAGAAATGGATGTCTTATGGGACGTCTTACGAAGAGCAAGGATTCTAGCTAGGAAAGAAGTCCCAGTTAATTTTTTGACGGATCCCCACATGAAGGGCGGTCCACCCTAAGACCAGTGGATGTCCTTGTGTTCGGGTGGGCGCAGGGCAAACATGCATGCATGCGTTGATCTCACAGGGGTGTCTCCTTTGGTGGGACTTCGGGATTCGGGGTTTGTGGCAGGGCAGACAGTCTTAAAAGCTGAATCCAAGAAAGTTAACAAACATGAAGCTGCTTGTTTGGAAAACCAACACGTCTTTGTGCCCTTCGCTTTTGACACATTTTGGGGCCTTGCTCCCAAAGCAGTCCGGTTTTTAGATCGAGTACAAAAGGTGGTGCAGAGTAACTCTCCTGCAGCCAATGACACAAGCTTCATATTTAATAGAGTACGCTTTACTATTCAAAAAGGGTTGCGGCGCAGCTTGTTACCCGTCTACCCACCGCTCATTTGTAATTCTTGTTGGTTTTAAATTTTCAATGAATTTCTTTAAAAAAAAATCAACTAATAATAATAACAATAATAATAGTGACAACTATATATAAAATGTCCAAATTGCTCAGGAGTTAACGTTAATTTTAAACAAAATTAACGAATTAATCAAAACTGACAACAAAACACAAACCTCATGAATTCAATTGCAAAAAAAAAGTGGATGGATGTGACAAAATATCCATACCCATGGATGAAGATGGTTGTTAATTCTATTTTTTAATAGGGAAAACTCCGATATAAATTTTTAATTGTTAAAAATTTTATTATTTAAGGAAAAAGTTTTAATAGCCAAAAAAAATCAAAAAAGTAATGATCATCTATTTCTCTGATTTTCTAACATAAATTTTCAACTGATCATTTATTTCTCAGAAACTTTTATAAATTTTTAATTGTTAAAAATTTTATTACTTTTTATTTGATGAAAAGAACTTCGGATGGTCTTGCAACGCTTTCAACCTTTCATTATAGTATACTTTTTTGGTCCTAGACTGAATATTTATTTTTCTTTCCTTATTATTTTTTTTTTTTTTTGAAAGGTTGTGTTAGCGGTAAACCCTTGACTAGAAAGTCACCCTTGCCTATGATCGAATCCTTCCCCACACGGGTGGCTCCTTTCAAACCCAATGGTTATTTTTTCAGTGGAAGACGGAATCAAACCTAAAACCTCAAAAAGAAACCCCATAAACATAGGTGTAAACTTTTCCACCTCTATTGCAACTACTAGGCTACAACATCATACAACATCATTGGCTTTCTTTCCTTATCTTAGTAGTCGTGGAATGATAATATAATAGTATTTGTTTTAGTGTTTTATACGCGTTAGTTATAATCCACCTTATGTGATTGACCAGTAGTCATCATTTGAAATTACAAACTTTGACTTTAGTTTAACATATTATTTTTATTTATCTTTTATAAATAATAAAGCATTTTAATAAAAATACATATTGAGTCATACGTTAAATTTAGTATACATTAGATTAAGAAAATCATAAACTCAGTTAATTTTTAGTATGTGGTGCATCCTCATAATCAGTGTTTGTAAAAGGAGTCCTATACGGCCGCCTAGCCGTTAGTCGGAGGGTAAAAACGAAATAAGGACCTAGGCTGGAAATATCGAGGGCACATTTAAAAAAAAACCTATATATATGTATATGTTTTTTTAAACACATCTTTAAACATTTAAACTTGGGCCTATTAAACACATCTTTTAAATTATAAAATAACCCAAATACTAGTAACCCATAACAATTTTAAAAGCCCATTACTCATTTAATTTAACTAAATAAAAAAAGGCAAAAAGAATAGAAGAAACCTGTGACACACAGAAGCAAACAAAATTTTTCCCCAACCCAATTCAAAAGTTTGGGTTAAAAAGAATATTAAAGAATAGGGCTCTGTCCGTACGGACTAGAGGCCGTCTGGGGCCCCTTTCGGTCATTGGGGGCCGCGTACAGAGTACCCGGCAATACTTTAGTTGATCGTTCAAAAAAAAATATATTAAAGAAGCTTCATTCAGCCTCGGTTACCTATTCGCTTAATACGGTATAACATTAACTCATTGTAATATTTTAATCGTCGTTTAAAGAAAATAGTTTACGTTATTTATTTCGTCAAGGCTTAAGGGTAAGAGGCACATTTTTCATGGTTTGGCCCAGGCACCTGAATTCTCAGGGACGACCCCGGATAAAAGTATAAAAAAAATATTGTTTAATTGAAGAAGAAAGAAAAATAAAATGATTTTTAGCGTAATATGTAGTTGTGAATGATTATGAGTGAATGAGGATGAAGAAGTTATTGTGAATGCTGTAACACATCATCGACAGCTCCATAGTAGTTCCATCAAATATTATAATAGACGTTGGCAAAATATACTCTTTCTTATATAAAAATTTAGGATATTAGAGACTTGGAGTTTGGAATATAGAAATAATAAAGCTTTCTAGGATGTGTACATACACAACTACTTTTTACAGAAATGAAAAACAACTTTGTTGTCGCCCTATTAAATTCATTAATAACTTGGTAAACTAAAATTTTATCATTTACATTTATCGATGTAAAGGATTGAATTACGAGTAAACAAACAGTCAAAAAGTGGACGTGAGACCAAGAGGTGTAAACCATGATAAAACAATTGGGCGAGTTTTAGTAAATTGTATGTTTTGTTTTCTTTTGTTACGTTTTCTAACCTCTGGTTAGGAAATTATGTCTTTGTAATCGTCGGTTTTATGTGTAATAAAAGTATCTACTTCTCCGTTAAAAAAAAAAAAAAAGTAAAACAAATTAAGTAATTACCATTAAACACGCCTAGACAAAGATTCAAGTTTTAAAAAATAATAATTGTCAAGAATTAATAAAACGTCAAAAAGTGGACGTGAGACCAATATGTCTAAACCATTATTAAAAAAGCTAAAACAAATTAAGTAATTACCACCTCTAAACATGCCTAGACAAAGATTCAACTTTTAAAAAACTATTTGTCAAGAATGGGATTCGAACCCATGCCCTTTCGGACCAGTACCTGAAACTGGCGCCTTAGACCAACTCGGCCATCTTGACAGCACGTTTCTATGTGCATTCAATTATATATTTATTATTAAGAAGGGGCTTCTTTGTTGTGACGACAAAGGTAGGCCAACATTATTCCACTATGATTCGATTTTGATGGATGTGACATCATCAAGCATTACCCAAAAGTCCAAAATCATGTCTATTATTTGTTACCAAAGAAATGCATCATCTTTAAGTAGCTATAATTCCTAAAGGGCCAGAATTTATAAATATTATATTAGAAAAGAATCCATTTTCTAATATATAAAAATGTAAAAGCACCATAAAGCATTAAAGCATCAAGAAAGGCACTATTTATTCCTACTATATTTTTTTTTACATCACAAAGATCATGGATTTAAATAGTGTAAAGCCATTTTGATTTCATTTAATTCAGTCCATTCCATATCAACGGAGGAAATATTTTTAATGTTTCTATATTTATATTTTTTTTTTTTTATGATTAGTGATGTACCTCAGCTTCATTCCAGGACAAAGAAAATTACATTAAGATAGCGGGCAAGCGAGCAACAAGCTGCGCTTTAACATTATTTATATATATAAGACTTAAGTCTTATATTTATATAAGACTTAATTTCCCTTTAACATTATTTAATTCGTTATTTTACATAAGATCGAGGATTTTACTGGTTTGGTTTATATAGTTGTTTTTTTTCATGTACGTGTATGTATAAGACTTAATTTCCCTTTAACATTATATAGTTGTTTTATTTGTTTTGAAAAGTGTTGCAACTGTATTATATGTTTTGGTTTAAAAAGATTATGAAATCAACCACTGTAAGTGATGAGGTTCATTAACATGATAGTATGATACTATAAAAGGACTTGTTTTATAATTGGGCTTAAAGTATTATAATTCATTTAAAACTATTAGCATGTTTGGTTACTATATTCTTTAATAAACTTTAAACTTCTAACATCTTTTAAAAATTGTTTGAACAGTTCATGACTTATGAGAAAATAGGCCAAAACAGTTCAAAAACTTAACTCAGTTAAGTTTTTGACATTTTGACCTATTTTCTTAAAAGTTAAAGACTATTCAACCAATATTTAAAAGATTGGACTAGAGTGACATTTTTACCAAATCACAAAGATAATTTTAGTAATTTACTCTAACCTTAATTTGAAAGCTTGGTGGTGTGGGCCACCTACAAATAAAAACAATACCAACACTTCAACTTTTAACGATGACAAAAACAACTCTTGGACTTTTGCAATTCGCATACACACCTCCTACACTTTATAAAAACATTATATGTTGTCATTTTCACCCCTTAAGTTATAGCTTTTCAAGTGTACCCTCATAAATTCATTCTTTAGCTTAAAAGTAAAAACACTATCTTCTCACATGGTTATTCTTATTTACGTATCGATATAAATCACGTATTGACGTAAATTTTCTTGAAAACGAGTGGGGTCAAATATAGTGTGTTTTCATGTTTATGTTTATGTACGTGTTTTACTTGGCCTACGTTTTGACTTTTTTTTATAGACATGTCTGTATAAATTCACGTTTCAACGTAAAACAATATAAGTTAAAGTTTTTGACATAATTTTTTCGAAAATGAGTCTCGTCAAATAGAATACATTTTTGGTTGTTCTACGTTTTTGCGTAAACTGTGTTCAGGAATTTTGTACGCAACACCTATTGGCGAAAGGTAGCTCCATTAGGCGGCCCAACCCGCACGGACGAAGCCCCGCGCCCACCCATCTCTTGTTCTAGGGAAAACCCGGCCCGCAAATCCGCCCGAAGGAACGACGGCAGCGAACCGGTAAAACCTAGAGGGATCAGGAGTTGAACCCATGACCAAAAGGATCAAGTGTCTCTCCCTCACTTCCCGGTACCATTCCACCATAAGGTGGAAGGTTAGTATTTAAGAAAAATGTTTTGAAAAAAGTAAAAATAATAAATTTATTTTTTGAATGTTAATTTTGTAATAATCGAGTGACATGTATATTATATATATATATATATATATATATAAAAGAAAAGGGTGGGACACATGACATTTGGTAGTTTTTTGTTCATGCAGAAAAGAATACAACATGTTTAGGTAATGCATTAATCATGTGTAACCAAGCCACTAATCATGTTAAAATATTATATGTGTTTTTGAACCTACTATTACATATAAGAACCCGCTAACTACATGTATATTCACAAATGTAGTCAGCTTGGTAAAAATCTATTTATTTATTTATTTATTTATTTTTGTATTTTGATTGGTGTTGCTATGAACATTGATTATAAAGGTTGTTAAACCGGTTAGATGTAGCCTGTGATTCTTAGACACTAGGTAAATCTCAAGCTGGTAAATGATAATTAATTACCCCACCATGCACGCTTCTTAAATCATTTTTAATATATGTACTTTGAAATCGACTGACATGCGGTGATTATTGAAATAGTTACTAAAATCATATATTGGTAGAGAAAATAGTCGGGTGACATGAAAAGTTACCATCCTACAATCTTTTAAGTTGATAGCAATCATATCATTTTTTATTTATCTTCAAAATGGATCTTCGCTGCTTACCTATTGATTGTTTATTCAGTGTCACCCAAGTAATTGATTTTGTATTCATAATAAAGATTGAACATGTATGTCATTCTTTCATATATGGTCACTTTACACATCAGAATCGTCTATTATCATAATCACCATCATCATCATCATCATCTCAGCTTTAGAATGTCTTGGGGAAGTGACAAAGTTGTGCATTAACTTTACTCAAGACAAGATGTGAAATGTAGAATTAGAATTAGGTTTTAAAAATTATCGATTGTTGATCCTTTACAACACAAATTTTTCTGAAAAAAAAGACTTGTTCCTTTTACGATACACCTATTTTGTTACTTCATATTAGATTTGTCTATTCCGTAAATCTCCCGGAGGATAAGCTAGTACACTAGATAAACAAAAATATTTTGTTAAATATTTTAATAATGAAACATGAATGTTCTAAAAATTAACCAGTTATATTTTAAATATTATGCTAAGTGAGATTTTTATACATATTTAATATAATTTTTGTAATTTTAATTAATAAGGTTTTTTAACAGCTAATTTTTTTTTATTACTCATGAGATTAAACCGCTAAGACAAACTCTTATTCGATACCTTGATACCACTAAGCCAAATGCCTTTTTGACATTACATGAAATCAAACCGCTAAATAAAATGTAACCAGGGAAATAAGGAAACTCAAATCAAAATTAGGAAGCAATAAATGATACTAAATCATATTAAATTTATCTATACATATAATATTTAGGAGCATTTTGGGACACTTGGCAATCATTTAGGCTCCTAGCATTTAATGGTCATCCCTCATGGCACAATGTGGTAATTTATAAAATTTTCTTTTTTTTTTAATCAAAAATCCCGAAAATATATAAGGAAAAAAAAAGACACGGATTGTAACCTAACCCCCAAATCTCCAGCTTCCTCCCATCGAACCCTCTAACCCTAGCAGGCGATTTGGCGGCGATTGAACCCAATCAAGCATTGTTTTGATCTTTTCTCCAAGGTTTAATCTCTCCCATTCTTTATTAATCAATGGTTCTTCATTTGTATGTTTTTTCTTTATTCTTTCGGTTGTTTTAATCTTTTGTTGGTCTGTTTTCGTGTTTATACTGTATGTTTTTCCTGTTATGGTTTGTTTTATTGATCCACACAAAGATCTAGGTTTGTTTTTAGTTTCAGTTTTTGAGTTGTCCTCGTGAAGGCAATGGCTCACCATTCTAGCAACCCAACCATCAACAACTCAATGTAACAATCCTATAACTTCATCTTCTTGCCATGTTTTATATCTTTGTTTCTCCGTTTTCGTGTCTCGATTATTGATTTTCAGATCTCTTCTCACTCTGTACTCATTCAACATTAGTTTATGTGTGCCTTTCGTGTGTTATTTTTGCGATATTTTGCTCTTTATTTCAGTAACGTGAAGATGTTGATGAACCCTTCATGGCGCTCCATTACCGATCTGGTGGCCGGTACATTTTTCGCCGGAATTGTAATTCATCACCACCGAAATTCAGATAGGAGCACACTATTTGGCAAAGGTACGGGGTGTCAGTTTTGATGTTACCTGTGCAAGCCTATGTGAGTATTTGTATGTTTTTTTGTTACATTTGTCATCATATAATCCATTAGTCTACAAATTATTGATGGAAAAAGAGAAAGAAAAAGGAAGTTGAATCAATACTAACATGAATGAAGGTTTTCATGGAAACTTTGATGAGGATTTAGTGGATTTTGTTGAGGGGTAAAATGGTCAATGTAGATAAGTCCATACGGTTTATACCTCTTCAAGAATGAAGAGATCTATTGCTAAAAGTTTTGAATTATGGCAACAAAATTATCAACAACAATATTCCAACGATGGTACTGGTGATAAGATATTTATTAGAGATGAGGCAAGGTGTGTACGGTGGTATGAGGTGCAGAACATGCTGCAAAAGCCGTGGGCTTCAATGTCAAACGCACGTGAAAAGCACGTGGGTACCGGCGGCTAAACGCCGGGAACGTCAGCAACAACTGATGTCCTTAAGTTGTTGTTTACTTGAGTTTTTAGGCTCTTTAGTTTGTGGGTCTTCTTAATTTCAGCAGTTTGTTGCTTGATTTTGTTGTTGTGTTGTTGATTGGGTGTTTCTTGGTTTGGGGTTGTTTATAAATGTGTGTTCTTGATATGTGTTGAAATCTTTTGTTGATATAAAGTTGTGAAAGTTTAAATATGTTTATTGAGTACTAAATTTGTTTGTTGATAGGATGTAGCTGATGGTGTTGTTGGTTCAGGGCGATTATTAAATATGTTTATTAAGTATCAACATTTTCTGCAAAAGAAAAATAAATATTTCTTTTTTGGGTAGCTATATACAGATGAATGATGTTTGAGAATGCACTTCATAATGCTTATTTCTTGGTTTTTGACAATGCAGCTTGCTACTTACGATCAGCTACAATTGACGGAATGATTGTTCTGATGTGCCTCAGTCGGTACCTGCATTAATTAGCTAAATCTTAATATGAGCATTCACACACATTTAACACATTTACTGTTTTTGTATATTGTTTGGGTATTTCAGATTTTACTCTTTTGAGGGTGTACTTTATTGCATATGCCACACTTTGGTCAGTTGTTCAAGAAGTCTGGTAGCCTAGACAAGATCTTTGAAGGTAAACCACCATTAAAATTGCTAATAAGTGATAATCAATACCCATGAACACATTTACTGTTTTTTTTTAATTTCAAATCACTTTTCAGGCACACCAAAGATTGTGAGGCCGCACAAAAGCATGGATGGCGAGCGAGGTATGATCTAGATCTGATTTAATTATCAATGGTGTGACAATATGGTGGAGGTTAGCTGCTTTATTTATTTTTGGTGTACTATATATAACGTTTGTTTCACAGATGTGGCCTCTATTTTGAAGTGTAAATAGTTAATTGAGAATCATGGCATAGTGTAGTATTGTTCAAATATGAAAAAAGAAGTCTTAAACTGTATGTTACTTTGTTCTTTTTATGAAAAAATTCGACTAAAAAAGTGTTGAAGGTATTAGTTGGAAGTAGAGATATATGTTGGAAAGACAATGTTAACACAAAGTGGCTTAGACTAAGAAATATTCTACCCCAGTTGCTATATTTGCTTCCTTAACCCTATGTTAGAAATTAGTAAAGAAAAATTATACTTCTGTTAATGAGAATAAGCACAAAAAAAAAAAAAAAAAAAAAAAAAAGTGGCTAAAAGCTGGTTTTTCTGGCATATTATGAATCGTAAAAAAAATATATCAAATACGAACAGCCCAAAAAACGATAACCTATATTCATACATGTTGTGTTGTATATAATCATCCCCAAAATTCAGGCGCGCTTTGTCGTTATCTGTTGTTTGAATGTTCTTTACTGTTTTGTCGTTCTACTACGCATGGTTGCACTGTCGTATTGTGTATGGCAACGACTTTTAGCGTTTTAAATAATGGTTATGCTTTTTGAATTCTGTAGATTGTGAACCTCTGTTTTGATGCAATTGCGTAGGTAATTTGTCTTTTCTTAGATGGCATATGATGCAAACCCTATCAACATCAAGGTGTTGAAGAGTTCGCTCCCATTTAACCCAAACACCGACCTTTGCTATCTATTTGTAGACGACCAGGTAACTTCTTTGCCAGCCATGAATCTGCTTCAAGGCTTTTGTCGCTTAATTTTAATGCTTTCTATCAAATAAAATGAAAGGCTTTAGAAGAATTAACGACTTTATGCTTAAACATCTAATAATTCTCCCGCATTTCTTTATTTCTTTTTTCATCAGTGTTTTGCTCCACTGTTTTCTATCCTCTTTTGCTTGGATTGGTTATTCGTTTTGTTTGGAGTTTGTGTTATTGTCATTTATCTTTGAAGTCGCTGCCTGCATCTTTTGCTTTGTTCATCCTTTTCATCGTTAGTTTTTTTTTTAATGACATGCCTTGATTATGTCCAGTGTTTTCGTTTTCTGGTCTGTTATTGCATGGTAACTGTTTGAGTTAAAGCATGTTGTTTTCAGATATCTCTTATTTTTTTATATGGCTGCCATGAAATAAATGAATGGAAATGATGCTTAACACTTCTGACCTATTTTTTGATTCGGAATCTTTCATAAAAAAGAGAACCATCAAATAGATGAATAAAATTGATGCTTTGGTTGTTGTTACCTGTTGATTTTGTTGGTCATATGAATGCCTCTGTCCATTTATTTTATTTCTAATTAACCCAAATTTGATTTTTAGGGACTCAACAATAAGCCATAACTATAGAGTCAGCAATGTTGATGTTTATGTGTGAATTTTAATGCAAGATTGAAGAAATGACAACAACATACGGATACAACAGATCGCTAATGCAGGTGGACCACTTGATCACATTTATGTATAGTCATATTTACTGACTACCAGAATATGATGATAATATGTCAAAACTAAAACAAAAAATGTGGTGTATAAGGAAATATTTAGTGATATTTGAATAAAATTTGTATTCGTTGTTTTATACTTTAATACAATATTTATACTGTATTTTTCTTATACGTTATAATTCTCCAACTAGAAGCACGTTGGTGAACCGCGTGTACACGCGGGCAAAGATCTAGTACAACTAATATATGAAACTCAATGTGGACACTTGTCAATCCCACATTGAGCCTCCAATTACATAACCAATCAATTTGTGCCAAGTGTCCCATTGTGAGATTTTATAAAATTTTTCTTTTTCAAAAAAAAAATAACACAAAATATATAAACCTACAAAAAAAGCGGACATAACACATATCAGAACATAATCGACGCATCCTTCAAACCTAAAACCTAATCTGGCGATTCAAAGGCGATTCAACCTAATCATTCATCTCCAATCCAAGGTAATCTCTATTTGATTGTTATCTCAATAAATCGATGTTCATATACCGATTATTCTTTATTTTGTTTTACTGGTTTTCCATAAATGTTTTTAAAGTTTCGATTAATGTTACCTCTTTTTCTCTGTCTTGTGTTTGAGTGATTGTTCTTTAGTTTTCGATTATTATTGTTCATTCGTATTAATTGTTTTGTATTTGAGAGATGATTTAGGGTTGATGTTTTATGTTTCAAGTTAGGGGTTTTTAGGTTTCAACAATTGTTACCTTTGAATACTTCATTTTTTGTGTATTATTGTTTAGGTTTAGTAATTTTTTAGTTTTAGGCTTCGTGTTTTAGGGTTCGTGTCCGATTAATGTTTAATGATTTACCCTTTGAATGTTGGTGTATTGGGTTTTGTTGTTTATGTTTAGTAAATCTTTAGATTTAGGTTTCAATGATTTACCCTTTAAATGTTGAAAGAAGATTCATTTATATAACAGGTTGTGGGGTTATTAAGTGTTAACATATTTGTGCGTACAAGGTGTTTGATAAAACATGTTTAATTGACAGAATTTGATTAGGTGTTTGATATCTATCTATCTATCTATACAACTAATATATGAAACTCAATGTGGACACTTGCCAATCCCACATTGAGCCTCCAATTACATAGCCAATCAACTTATGCCAAGTGTCCCATTGTGAGATTTTATAAAATATATGTAATGTTGATCTGTTTTATTATTTTGGTTATTTTAGGTTATTTTGGTTCATCATTCAGATTTGGTTGATTTGTCTGTAATATGCATCAATTTTGTAATGTTGATCTGTTTTATTAACTTACATTGTTTTTAGGGGATTTTGGTTCATCATAAATGTCATTTGATTCAGATCCATTATATTTACAGTCAAGTTCTTTGTTATGTAATACTTTTACTTTATAATTATCGATTTAGGGATTTTTAGGGTAAATTGATTTTTTAAGGTTTGAGTGATTCTTCTTTAATTTTCACTCATTATTATTCATATTGATTAACGGTTTATGTTTTAGGTTACAACTTAGTGTTTGTGTTTTAGGTTTCAACGTGTATTTCGAAATGTTTTTTTCAAGCTTTTATTTAAACAGTGTGAATATTTTTGCAAATTAGTTTGATTTATGCTTACAGTTTTAATTTTTGTTTATGAAACAGTGAAACAATGTTGTATGGGTTTTGGTTATATATGGAGGATAATGACGTCGCTGCTTTGGTAAGATATCTAACATGTTTTACTGTGTTGCCATAATATATGTTTTAAAGTATAATATGTTTTCAATATTTTAAATTGTGTGTATTTTTTAATTCAGCCGTTACCTTCTGATTATAGTGAATGGATCAACAAATATAATTATCCCACTGGTGTTACCAAGGTCCGCACATTAACCTCTGAGGTGCTTTGTAACACCCCAACCGATGGCGGAATCATCGAGGTGCCACGTAGTGACGATTGTTCAAAAGCTCATGGTACTAAAATGTAAATATTTGATTATAGAATATTGTTTTACAACATGTGAAATTAAATACAATACAACAAAAAAAATAAAGATGATTGATTGATTTAGTCTAAGTCCAAAGTCCTATATGAAGCGTCAAGCAGCTTATCCTGAAACATGCACGAAAATAATTTGGTCAACATATGATGTTGGTGAGTACTACTTAGTTTTGTACATATAGCATAAGTTTGAAAAGTAGTACAATTCATGTGTCTAGCATCACCAAGTCATTATGTAAACACGCAAGTAACCAAACAAGACAAAGATCAAATGTAAAGTTGCACACTGAAATTGATAATGAGCACCTCAACACGTGTGAGTCTAAAAGAGCACCATAACACAAAGTTATGTCTAAATGAGCACCGTAACATAAGTTACGTCTAAATGAGCACCGTAACATAAGTTACGTCTGAGTGTAAAGAGCACCATAACATAAGTTATGTCTAAATGTATGATTTTGTATGTAAGCTACGTTCATGTTCAAGCATAAGCACAAAGATAATCAAGACACGTATATGAATTGTAAATGAATAAAATGTATGTGTAAATGAATACGAAAGTTTTGTATACTTGTGCATGAATCACCCCAAAAGTTGTAAAAGCGGAAAAAGGGGATAAGTAATACTCACCTTAGCGAGGTGGTAAGTCTTGTGTAATTGAATAAGTACAATCCAACGTTTGCCAAGTATCACCCTATGTATAATGTAACAAATAAGTCTAAGTCTATTTGGTCTATAAGTATTTTCTAGGGTTTCGAATTGGGGATAAACGTTTATTTGATTAAATAACAAATTGTTTATTAAATATAAGAAATTTAATAAATAAATAAATAAAAGTCTCTTTGTGAAATTTTAAGTTGAATATAGTCACAACATAAGATTTTGAGTATGAAATAATTTTTATAAAATTATTTTCTTGAAATTAGAATGTTTAATCTAATTATTTTAAATTGTCAAAATATGACTTTAATATCTAAAAATATTAAAATTAAAGAATTTCTGAATTAAAAATTGTATTTCAGTTCTAGATAGTTAGAAATAAATTATATAAAAATTTGGTGCAAAAATATTGAAAAATGAATTTATTATGATTTATTTATGATTAAAACTAACAAAAATTAATTAAAAATATAAAATAAATGGTTTTTCTGAAATAAAAATATTTTCTGGAATGTTTAAGAATATACAAATTTAGGAAAATTTTTGTGAGATTTAATAAGATCGTTTAGATATTTTTATTGAATTTTATAAATAAAAAATGAATAAACTTGTATTATTAATAATATATATTAAATAATTTATTTTTGAAAAACTAAAAATTGGATGATGAACTTTATCGTTTGGAGATCATATAATAATTTTTGTGAAATTTATAAACCACTTTTGGTATTTAAAACTGATTTTAAAAGATTTAATGTATTAAGTATATATGTAAAAATGGCCAAAAAAAAAAAAATACTTGTTGGTTATGGGAATCGAACCCGGGCCTCTGGCCGGTTCGTGTTTATAATCACAAGCTTAGACCAGCTGGTCTAGACCCTGAGAACGAATAAACTTGATTAGTATTAATTATATACTTATGCATGAATATGTTTTGTACCATTTAAAAGGAAGAAAAAAAATGTGCATCGTGGACTCGAACCCGGGCCGTTTGGCCGGTTCATGTTCCATCATTAAGCATGTAAACCAACTGGTCTATACCAGTTGGTTGTGTGTTTATTGATTCGAAATAATTAAATAGGCTAACTACTTCAAGTGTTCTTCCCCAATTCGTGCCCTAATCATCTAATCCATCCAATTCGTGTTCAATAGCCCCTGAATCTTTGGGGCTATTGTTCACAAGGGGCCGAATGTTAAAACCCACAAAATAAGAACTTACAAAGAATAGAAATCGGGTGCGAGAGCTTGTCAACGAGGACGTAAAAAAAACGATTCACACGGCTTCACTATCACGTTGTAACAGAAATTGGAGGCGAGTGAGAATGGAAGAGAGGGGTTCAATTTATAGGGAAAGGTTCGGGTTGATGATTTGGTAAGTTTGACTTGTGATGGTCAGACGCGCGTGAGTTTGCTTGTTTACAGGCTATAATCACGTCTAAAAGTTGAGGGTTTCGAGCGGATTTGGTGGTCAGTCAAGAAATCACACTTTAATCGCGTCAAAATTCCACAAGTGTGCTTGATTTACTCGGTCAAAGTTTGAAGGTCTCTTGGTCAACCATTTGGTCTTGCTGATCGCGTGCAGGGAAAAGAGGAAGGGAAGAAGAAAAACATGTTTGGGCTGGGCTGGTTCTTGGGCTCAGGTGGGCTCCGAATTAAAAGAGAAAAAGAAAGAAGGTTGGGTCTTGGTTTGGTCTTTGTTGGGTTTCTTAATGGGTTAAGGTGTATGGCTTAAAGATTTAGTGTTTATTACTATTATTATGATTTATTATTATTATTATTATTATTATTATTATTATTATAGAAATAAAAAGTGACGGATGTCACAGCATCCCCTACTTTTAGAAACTTCGTCCCGAAGTTATTAGAAACATAGGGTTATGGATGCTTGGGTAAAAATTAAGATAACTATGGTTTGGAAAAATTCGAATGATTTGGATATGAGGTTTGATAGGTGTGAGTTATGGATTGGATTAGGTTCGTCTCGAATGATAAGGAGAATAAGAATCTAGTAAACACTAAACTTCAAGTTTTAGGACTCCTAAAATAATTGCATGAGTTGATTGATTATAGAAAGGCTTAATGAACTACCAAACAAGTAGGGTTTGTTCCTGGTCCGACTTCCAGTCTCACTTTCAATGCATCATTAGTGTTTGTATACAGGGTGTTCCGCAGCTAACCCACCACACCTTTGATACCTTGAAAACGTACCGGACGCCTACCAAAAACTCTAATAGAATTTCACACTACCCTAACGCACCTGTAAATTCATGATTACGTTCCGGACCGGAATCATCAATTTACCTTACATTAGGGTTTTATGTCCTTCTATGATCCTAATCTAACACACATTAAAGCAAATAAGTTTCACAGGAAGATGACACAACAACACGTTTATCAATGAAATGAGGCTATGTAATAACGAGGTCAATTGCATTAGTTTGCAACGACTTGTATGCATAACAGTGTTTAAGTATGGGCTACTACTCACCCGAGGAGCCCTTTAAGTGAAATGTTTGTCTATGTTGAGTGGATAATGTAGCAATTGTCTTTCATAGATCAATATGCAAATTTATAATACACACATGCAAATAAGTTTATAAGTACGGCAACCATTAAGTGTAAGTGTTATCTTGGTGGCCTATAGAAATAGTTTATGAGAATCATGAATAATTAGATGTTCAATGGATAGTCAAATTAAGGGAAAAATCAAGTTTCATATGACAAACAATGATGTTTTTAGAAAAGCTTTGTAGGATTAAATAAGTAGTTTGATTTTCACGGAAATCAAGTCCAAATGTTTTAAATAAATGTAAGGTAGAGTCTTTAAACTTCTACGATTAAAATAAGCATAATCAAATATGATAAATTTCCAATCTGTGTTCGTACACAATAGTATGCAAGGAAATTTCTAGATGTTGTATGCTAATGAGTGCGACAAAATTGGGTACAAAATGAAAATAGAATCAAGATAATGAAAACACAAGTATTGAATTCCCGAGTCTTTAAGAAGATTCCATCCATGGCTTAACCAGTGGGATTAACGTCATCCTGTCCGTTTGTTTCGTTGGCATTGATATTGAAAGCTCGTCCATGTGCCACCAGGTTTACATTATTCAATTTAGGGCATTGAGGTCGCATGTGGTTAGGGTCTCTACAATGATAACATGCCCAACCGTTAGTAATCTGTAGTGGTTCCTGAGCAGCTGTTTGATGATTACCCTGTGCTCTATCCATTACACGACAAGTGGTGACAAAGTGTCCAAACCTTCCACATCTAGTGCATTGACGACATGGAAGATTTGCAGGGTGATGATACTTGCAAGTGTTGCATTGAGGATGGATTCCCGTATAAGCTTTCTTGATAGGGGGTTGAGTCACAGGATCCACAACAGTATGGTTCAGATTATCGCCCATTCGTTTCTTAGAGTTCGAAGCAGTAGTAGCGGCCTTTGCTAAAACAGTCTTAGATTGTTCAACAGCATTGGTGGTTTTCTCAGTGGACGTCTTGGTGCCCTTCCTAACCAAGTTTCCTTTCCTTACGTGTTTATCTGTTAATGTAGCTGCAAGTTGGATGGCTTCTTCTACCGTAGTGGCTTTGCCTCCAGTGACAACGTCTTGAATCAGGTCAGGTAATCCCTCGATATATTTTTCGATTGCTCGAGAGACTAGGGTGACCATGTGTGGAACCAGTATGCTAAGTTCGTGATATCGAGTATTATACGCAAGATTCTCACCACTGTCTTGTTTCAGTCCATGGAACTCTTCCTCCAGTTTCCTGATTTCGTTCCTAGGGCAGAATTTGGCGATCATGAGTTCCTTAACATCAGCCCAAGATAAAGATAAAGCAACATCAGCTCCTCGATTGCGTTTTTCGCCATTCCACCAGGTTAGCGCCCCCTTTTAAAGGACACTAGTAGCATAGCGGACGCGGAGTTCATCAGGACATTCACTGTTCACAAAAGTACTCTCCATGCTTTCAAACCATTGGAGAAGACCAGTAGCACCCTCCTCACCAGTGAATTTTGTGGGGTTGCAGGAGTTAAAGTGTTTGAAAGTGCACCGAAATTGAGCCGTGCTCCTAGTGTTGGCACTGTTACTATTCTGGGTTATCTCACTGACAAGGTTCGGGATCACTGCAGCAATTTGCTCGGCGACTAAAGATGCGAGGCGACGATCAGAACGTTGTCCAGAAGCACGAACAGGAAGTTGGCTGGCATCACGGAGCATGCGGCGAGCAGACATCTATGAGGTAGTCAATGAATAATCATGAGATTAGAAAATGTAAGTGTATAACCGTACAGATGATTATGAAAGTATGAACTTGTAGGCAATATATGAAAATTATGATATACAGAATATCGTATATGAAACGAGAGGGTATTATTGAAAAACTTGCATAAGATGCTTGGAGTGCCCTTGTCTAGCTGTAAAGCCCAACAAGAACGTTGACTTTTCAAAGAAATTGAACCCAATGGTGATCAAAGAAGACATGCTTTAGCCTATAAGTGGACACTCACTCCAGGAATCCCCAGGTTAGCATAACAGGTCCGTTATTGGATTTATGCGCTATGCTTGCCTATGCCAGAAAACCCAGTGTACAGGCGTCCACCCTTCCAGATTGCACGTGTCCTTATCACACTCATTAAAGCTCAACAACTTTGAAGGAGCAAAATAAGAGTAGGCATTATGCCTAAGAGTGTCTTCATGAAAAGGTACTGCTCCCGTTCCATGATGATGTAGATTTTCCACTCCTTGTAGGACACCATCTCTATGCACCAGGATGAAAGATGAGGAAAAATGGAGAAGAAGAGAAAGATAGAGGAAGGAAAGTAGAGGGAAATGAGGGTAAGGTAATTTAGGAAATATTATGCATGAAAGTTGAAGTTCGGTTATAGCCTAGGCCATTTTATCTAATAACCTAGTTCCCTATAACCATGGCTCTGATACCAATCTGTAACACCCCAACCGATGGCGGAATCATCGAGGTGTCACGTAGTGACGACTGTTCAAAAGCTCATGGTACTAAAATGTAAATATTTGATTATAGAATATTGATTTACAACATGTGAAATTAAATACAATACAACAAAAAAAATAAAGATGATTGATTGATTTAGTCTAAGTCCAAAGTCCTATATGAAGCGTCAAGCAGCTTATCCTGAAACATGCACGAAAATAATTTGGTCAACATATGATGTTGGTGAGTACTACTTAGTTTTGTACATATAGCATAAGTTTGAAAAGTAGTACAATTCATGTGTCTAGCATCACCAAGGCATTATGTAAACACGCAAGTAACCAAACAAGACAAAGATCAAATGTAAAGTTGCACAATGAAATTGATAATGAGCACCTCAACACGTGTGAGTCTAAAAGAGCACCATAACACAAAGTTATGTCTAAATGAGCACCGTAACATAAGTTACGTCTGAGTGTAAAGAGCACCATAACATAAGTTATGTCTAAATGTATGATTTTGTATGTAAGCTACGTTCATGTTCAAGCATAAGCACAAAGATAATCAAGACACGTATATGAATTGTAAATGAATAAAATGTATGTGTAAATGAATACGAAAGTTTTGTATACTTGTGCATGAATCACCCCAAAAGTTGTAAAAGCGGAAAAAGGGGATAAGTAATACTCACCTTAGCGAGGTGGTAAGTCTTGTGTAATTGAATAAGTACAATCCAACGTTTGCCAAGTATCACCCTATGTATAATGTAACAAATAAGTCTAAGTCTATTTGGTCTATAAGTATTTTCTAGGGTTTCGAATTGGGGATAAACGTTTATTTGATTAAATAACAAATTGTTTATTAAATATAAGAAATTTAATAAATAAATAAATAAAAGTCTCTTTGTGAAATTTTAAGTTGAATATAGTCACAACATAAGATTTTGAGTATGAAAATAATTTTTATAAAATTATTTTCTTGAAATTAGAATGTTTAATCTAATTATTTTAAATTGTCAAAATATGACTTTAATATATAAAAATATTAAAATTAAAGAATTTCTGAATTAAAAATTGTATTTCAGTTCTAGTTAGAAATAATTTATATAACAATTTGGTGCAAAAATATTGAAAAATGAATTTATTATGATTTATTTATGATTAAAACTAACAAAAATTAATTAAAAATATAAAATAAACGGTTTTTCTGAAATAAAAATATTTTCTGGAATGTTTAAGAATATACAAATTTAGGAAAATTTTTGTGAGATTTAATAAGATCGTTTAGATATTTTTATTGAATTTTATAAATAAAAAATGAATAAACTTGTATTATTAATAATATATATTAAATAATTTATTTTTGAAAAACTAAAAATTGGATGATGAACTTTATCGTTTGGAGATCATATAATAATTTTTGTGAAATTTATAAACCACTTTTGGTATTTAAAACTGATTTTAAAAGATTTAATGTATTAAGTATATATGTAAAAATGGCAAAAAAAAAAAAAATACTTGTTGGTTATGGGAATCGAACTCGGGCCTCTGGCCGGTTCGTGTTTATAATCACAAGCCTAGACCAGCTGTTCTAGACCCTGAGAACGAATAAACTTGATTAGTATTAATTATATACTTATGCATGAATATGTTTTGTACCATTTAAAAGGAAGAAAAAATATGTGCATCGTGGACTCGAACCCGGGCCGTTTGGCCGATTCATGTTCCATCATTAAGCATGTAAACCAACTGGTCTATACCAGTTGGTTGTGTGTTTATTGATTCGAAATAATTAAATAGGCTAACTGCTTCAAGTGTTCTTCCCCAATTCGTGCCCTAATCATCTAATCCATCCAATTCGTGTTCAATAGCCCCTGAATCTTTGGGGCTATTGTTCACAAGGGGCCGAATGTTAAAACCCACAAAAGAAGAACTTACAAAGAATAGAAATCGGGTGCGAGAGCTTGTCAACGAGGACGTAAAAAAAACGATTCACACGGCTTCACTATCACGTTGTAACAGAAATTGGAGGCGAGTGAGAATGGAAGAGAAGGGTTCAATTTATAGGGAAAGGTTCGGGTTGATGATTTGGTAAGTTTGACTTGTGATGGTCAGACGCGCGTGAGTTTTCTTGTTTATAGGCTATAATCACGTCTAAACGTTGAGGGTTTCGAGCGGATTTGGTGGTCAGTCAAGGAATCACACTTTAATCGCGTCAAAATTCCACAAGTGTGCTTGATTTACTCGGTCAAAGTTTGAAGGTCTCTTGGTCAACCATTTGGTCTTGCTGATCGCGTGCAGGGAAAAGAGGAAGGGAAGAAGAAAAACATGTTTGGGCTGGGCTGGTTCTTGGGCTCAGGTGGGCTCCGAATTAAAAGAGAAAAAGAAAGAAGGTTGGGTCTTGGTTTGGTCTTTGTTGGGTTTCTTAATGGGTTAAGGTGTATGGCTTAAAGATAATTTATTATTATTATTATTATTATTATTATTATTATTATTATTATTATTATTATTATTATTATTATAGAAATAAAAAGTGACGGATGTCACATGTTTGAGGTTACAGTAGCAAGCATAAATGGAAGCTGGTACTTTTACGACGGCTGGAGAAGCATGATTAATGAATTAGGGTACCCACCTGAATGTAACTTCATATTTCAATATGAAGAAAATCTTCATTCATTCTGGATCATCAGTTTCCATCAGGATGCAGTATCGGCACCTGGTAACTTTTTTTACTGCAGTTTGAAGGACCATAAATCAACGCAAAAACGTCTTGTAAGTTTAATCAATTGTGATTCAATTAAATTATGTAAATATTTTTTTTACAGACATTTATTAATGTTTTATAAATAATTATTTTTGCTTCTTAGCATATTAGTCCCTTTGTTGCACATGGATTACTAAATAAAAAGCTTCCAGTAAATCCACTAGATTGCAGATCTGTTCGGCGTTCATGCTTTGAGTTAGAGATTGTGCGTGAAGATCGTCATTTTTATGTTACTAGAGGATGACCTTGGGTGCAGGATGCTCTTGGAATAACAAAGGAGCATTTAATTGTTTTTTTAAAAAAAAAAACTTTAAAATTTAAAGATAATGTTGTTTGTTTTTAGTAAATTGTTTGACTTTTTTAAAATTTTATATTAATCTATTATTTATACCATTTTCTTAATTATGGAAATCTGTTTTATAAACGTATTTTAAATTAATAAATGGTTTGAATTTTTTAAAAATCATATTAATTTCTTATTAATGCCAAATTTTAAAATTAAAAAAAGTCAAAGGTCACATACTTTTTCACCGTTTAATGCTTATGTAGTAAACTGTGTATTTTTTGGGATGTTATGTCTTTAAACCCGAATATCATGTTATGGTTTGTATAGATATGATCATGAATCATGAGATATTCCTAGGAGTAGTCTAATATTGTAAATGTTAATGCAAGAATTTGTAAAGTATGTTAACCATCTTTCAATCTTATAGTATTATAGTAAGTTACAATTATTTAGGTCAAATGGAAAAATTTTACTACAACGATTTTTTCTATATTAATGTTTAGTAATTAGTAATTATGTTTTAGATTTTTGGTTTTATATATGAAGTCCTCATAAAAGTTCAAATAGAAACAATTTTTTAAGTTATGAAAATATACATTTTTTTACTTTATTAATACGCCTCCTTATTGATGTAAAATTTAGTCAACTTTTAATTTAGTCAAGTCAAATATTAAATTTGGTCAACTTTTAAAATAAGTAAAAAATTTTAAATTTATAACTTTCTAAATCAAGGTGTGTCCAAGCTTTCTAATGTTGTTAAGCTTAATGGTAATTAGTGGGTTTATTGGTGGTGGTTTCTAGATTTAGATTTGACTTTTTATTAAATATGGTTGATTTCTAAAGGTTTTAATTTGACTCAAATTTTGGTAAATTTCAACACAATAATATCAAACGGTTTTCATTTAAAAAATTCAAAACATATTCGTTTTTTTTTTTGCAACCTTTGACTTCTTATTAAATGTAAATGTCTTAGATTTTTTCACGTTTAACACAAAATTCCATTATTATTAAAAATGATACAAATTTAAAAATTATATTAAAGCTAAATTCTGTATACTTAACCAATTCGTTTTATACCCAAAATCTAATTTTTAAAAACAAACACTTTACAATTCTTTCAACTAAATTTAAATAAAGAATAAACTTAAATTTGCTAAATTTAAAGTTTAAAAAATAACCAATTAAAGAATTCTTTGTTAAATTTTAAACCTTTAAAAAGTTAGATTACGTTTATTTTAGGTATTTTGAAACCTTTATATTAGATATGTTTAGATTTTAATGTGGTATATAGATTTAAATAAAGTAAATTGTTTTTTTTTTTAATTTTAGCAACATTTAAATCTAAATTAATTCTGGTTTCCATTTTATAATTTCCTTTTTAATATTATTAATTCCTTAACATAAATAAATCTGGCAATTTAGAACTTTATATACAGATTTTGTTTTGTAAACTATAGTGTAATTCCTTCAACCCTGTCAGGTATGTTTATCAAATTTTACATAATCATTCAGTTATTTTTTTATTCATGTAATGTTGTATTACTTACATTCTATTAAATTGCAGCTTTATGGATCTAAACAACATTACGTTTTTGAATGACATCAATTGGAGGATGTCTCAATATACAATCAAAGTTAAGGTGCTTAGGATCTGGAAGCGACTAAACCACAAGAATCTTGCAGAAATTCTTTGTCTACATATGTTTCTTATGGATTTACAGGTTAGTGTTTAAGGTATTGATTTTTTAATTTATGTTATTAACATGTTATTGTTACTAATAATTCTGAATAACTTTATTTTGTGTCTCTTTAATAGATTGTTTCATTTTAACCAATATTATTTTTATATACAGAGGGATCAATAAACTTATTGTTAATAACCCTAACAATTGTTAGTACACATAAAGTACACGTATTGTTAATAACAATAACCAATAACTTTTTTAGTTTATAATTAATAAGAAAATTTTAAATTCATATATTAACAACCGCCACTTTTTAAGCTTGTTGCAGAAACAAGTCTTTTCATCTGCTCATACAATTAATAGGGAATATTAATTATTATCAGTGTTGAAAATCTATGTTGTCCCTTCAGTTCTTTACACGTGTTTTAACATATGAATATAATCATAATCACTAAACATAAATCACAACTCTACTTTCTTCAAAATAAACACACATAAGTTCTAAAAAAAGGATATTAAGCAATGGAAAAGGTTGTGAGTTGGAGGTTCTGCAGTATCAAGCGAAGATATTTGGTGAACATGAGTGACAATTCATGTTTAGTTTTTGGTTCAAGAAAAGCTGTTATGCAAATGGGAGCAGAGTTTCAAAGAGAAATGTATGACTTTGGAAGAACAATGAGGTTGCCAAGCATTGAAGAAAGGAGACTGATTGGGAAGTTGGAAGACATCTTTCAAGTGGATGAGTTTGATGAACTTTTGGAGGTATTTCCTGTCTACAGTTGGTTTTTTGTTGAAAATCTAAATATTGCAAGTGTGCAGTTTTCCGATGGGTCACATCGGTTGATGTCAAGAGATGCACTTGAAAACTGCAACGACTATGACTTTCTGGTGGAACTCGATAAGGTAGGCATGTCTAACAACAGTAGAAGCTTAGCGATGGTGAACCTGGAACAAATGATTCGCCTAAAAATCATGAATCTGGAGGAGGAAGCGGCAATGGTGGAAGCAGAGGAGTCATCCGATTCTGAAATGGATGATGATGAAGAAGCCGATTAAGTATAGTATGTTTTATATGAACTTAAAATACTTTTGGTTGATATGTAATGAATATATTATGATGCAGTTTATTAACAACTTTAGTAAAAGTTGAAATTTTGATGTATAATTATTATAACAACCGTAATCAGTTATGTTTAATAATCTATTGGTTTTGTTATTAGGTTAATATTTTTCATTACTTTTATTTGAACTTGGCTTTAGGTTGTATATAGAGTGTTCCAATAATTCTTGATTATAGTAGTAAATATGCGTTGCTTTTAGTGGTAAGAATAGAATTTAGAAAACTTATGAATAGATTTAAAGTTCATAGTGAAAGTTGTGAATTGCAAGGCTATGATATGTACAATACATAAGTAAAATATCAATATTGATTTGAATAATTGTTATTAGGTGAGTAACTTTTAAAAGTTTATAAAAAGCTAGGTTATAGTCACGCGTGTACACACGTTGTATACCCAAGTCAAATGACAAAATGCCAATGATATGCTGGTGATAAAAAGCTAGCTTTTGTTTTTATTTTTTATAATTGTTCCATGATCACCCTCATTGAAGTTGATTTAAGTTTTTACTGTAAACAAAACATGCCTATTTTAAACAGACATAAAACCTGCATTTACATCATTCGAAGTTTGAACCCTGTGTTCATGTTAAAATATAACAAATTGTGTAATGATTATGGATATATAGATATAATCTATGGATTTTATTTTACAATATTGATAATTAACATTTTTTTATGTAACTGGATTTTTAGCAGAGATGGAGTTAAATTGTTAATACTTAATAAATAGGGTAAACCACAAACAAAGACAACAAATGTTGTGTACAAAAAGATTTTCTTAAATCTATGACTTAATTTTGTAATTCGTTTCCTTCTTCGGCATAGTAATCAAATTCTTTTAACACTTAATTACTTTTGCCAAATCATCTCTTCAAATCTAATCTATGATAATATATTCCTCATTCATATATTTCATAATACATTTATAATTTGTTAATTTGTTTTATACTTATACATCTAAATAATAACCTCACCAATATTAGATTTCAGCCTCGGGACTTTCCCGTATCTTTTAGATTTCATATCAGGTGGAAACATTGGTATCAAAACTCTTATTACTAGAATAAATATGATACCATCTGATATCAAGATTCCAGTAAATTTCCAAAGGCGTCAATTTCCAATAAGTGTATGTTTCGCAATGACCGTCAATAAAAGGCAAGGACAGTCTTTATCTAAGGTTGGATTGTATTTAAGAGAACCTGTTTTCTCACATGGCCAACTTTATGTTGCATTTTCAAGAGTTAAAAGCAGGACATGAGTGAAATTATTTATACTTGATGGTGATGTGAATGTGAAAACTAAAACCAGAAATGTGGTATATAAGGAAATATTTAGTGATATTTGAATAAAATTTGTATTCGTTGTGTTATACTTTAATACAAAATTTCTACTGTATTTTTCTTATACGTTATAATTCCCTAAATAGATGTACGTTGGTGAACCGCGTGTACACGCGGGCTAAAATCTAGTAGCTAATAAAGGATAATATGTTAGTAAAATAATAAAAAGGTCATCTTCATATTTTTTGTAAGTGAACTTCATTAAAACAAGCAACCGGTCCTTAAAACAAAGACTGACGCCAACCAACTACAACATGTACAAGGGATAAGACGATAAATCCTTCCAAACTAAACTTTTAAACTTTTATCTAGCCCTTAGCCAAAGGAAAGACAACGCTTTTATTTTGGCCACTTACTCTATCACTTTAATATCTTTCTCTTTAAAGATCTTCTCATTTCGAGCATTCAAAATCACCCACATAGCGATCATAAAAATCCCTTGAACAATCTTCGAAGCGTCTTTGTTCCTGCTCCCATGATCCAAGTTTAACAAATCCACAACATCGAAAGCATAAATAGGACCCATTTTGCACCACGACCCGATAGCCGACCACACCCCGAAAGCCACACCACAACCGGTGAAAACATGGATAACTGTTTCTTCTTCAACCTCACAAAGGGCACACACGTCTACTGGAATAATAACTTGCCTCTTACGAAGAGCGGTCCTAGTAGGAATCCGATCCATTTCCATGTGCCATATAAAAATCTTCACCTTTAGAGGCACCCACCCTACCTTCCTCATGTTAAACTTCCCCTGTTGATGATGATCCGCCACCAACTTCTTAAAATCTGCCACTTTGTAAACGCCTTCCGCATTACCATCCCACTTCCATGAGTCATGGGAATCACTAAGGGCAATACCGATTAAACGCCCCATGAGCAGCCTTTGTTCCTCCATTTCCACATCTGACAGCGGCATCCTCTTCCAGTGAACCAACCTCCCAGCCGACACATGGTACCACGAGTCTGCCCCAGTCGCTTGTTTGTGAACAACCAACTTGAACAAAATAGGAAAAACGTCTTTAAATGGTTCATTACCTTTGTCAAACCAAAATCTAATCTCTTTGCCATTCCTAATCACACTTCTAAACAAGGACTTAACTGAACTAGAATTCCTTTCGGAATTATTTATATGGGACACCAAAGTCTTCCATCCTCCCGAAACAGATTTATTAATAGGAAGGATGTCCCAATTCTTAGAACTCCCATGACAAACATCTATTATCTTTCGCCATAAGCTAGAACCTTCCACTTTATACTTCCAAACCCACTTGGTAAGAAGGGACAAGTTAACATCCGCAAGATGAGAAACTCCCAACCTCCCGTCTTTTAAAGGCCTAGCAATAGTATCCCAAGCCATCCAATGAATTTTCTTAACATTTTCATCCCCCCCCCCTCCCCATAAGAACCTCTTCATCAAACTTTTCATATCCCCCATAAATTTAATAAGAACTTTATATAGAGACATATAATAAATAGGCAAACTAGATAACACCGATTTGATAAGAATAAGCCTACCTCCAATAGATAGTGTCCTCGCCTTCCACGACTTTAACCTTGACTTACATTTATTCACGACCGTGTCCTAATTGCGGATCCGATTCATATTGGCCCCAACTTTGTTTACGGCCCTAGGTGCGAAAATAAGGTTGAAAATACGTAAGAGAGTCATATGTGACACCAAAGTTTAAAAAAAATCTTCAGGTGATATTTTCTATTATACTTATTCGAAATTTAGATAAACCTTTATTTTGAGAAGAACAATTCAAGAGTGACGATATGCCTCATATGAATATGATGATCAAGAGCAAGAAGATAATATGTTCATAATTATTCAATACACATACTTCCTTACACCTGTCGTAAATTTTGAGTACAATATTCAACATTAGAAGAAGGAAGGTTAATCTCTCTATTTTTCCTCGTATTCTTAGTTTCAGTATTTCGCAAGTATAAAAAAATATACCATTTAAAAGAGCATTTGGTTGTGATTTTTGTAGGTAGGTGGACAACCCTCCAATCCCCTTTTACCATAAGAAGTTGTAAAAGGTGACATGAGCTTAAACCGGACCAAAATAATCTTACTTTTATAAAACTAAGATAATCTTGTGTTGTGTAAACTAATCTTGGTAGAACAATAGTCACTTCTGTCCTTCACGGGTAGCTTAGTTGGTGAATAGACTAGAGATCTCTCTTGAGGTCTCAGGTTCGATTCTCACGAAGGACATAATGAGAAATGATGGATGACTCATGGCCTATAGTCATGAGTTCGAGTCCTGATCTCGCTAGGTTTTACCGGTTCACTACTGTCGTGCCTTCGGGCGGGTATGTGGATCGGGTTTTCTCTGGAAGCGGGCTGTCAGACAGGCTAGGGGCTTTGTGCGTCCGGGGTGGGCCGGGCTATGCCCCTGTCTTTGTCACTGGGGGGCCGCGTACGAAGTGCCCGGCGTTATTTAATAGTCACTTCTTTAACATGAAACCCACTTGTTTATCAGCCTAACCCCCTTTGCCTCTGTCATCAAGAGAACCTTCTGATACCACAATTTATGACATAACTTTAACTTGACCTATGTAATATCAAAAAACAATAACGAATTATAACAAAAGTGTTGCATTTTTTAAATCATAAGCTATGAGTTTGGACCATTCCAATGTTTTTTTTTTGGACGTTGGGACCATTCCAATGTAACTTAGAGGGGACGGGGTGCCACCCGAATTGGCCACGGGTACCAACAACCAGCACGGTATCACCGCCGCCATACACACGCTGGTAGTGGTCCCGTGGACCGTTTTGCTGGTGCTGTTTACCGTGCTAGTACCGTTGATTTATTTTATTTTTGACCTTTTTATATACTTTATTTTGTGATTTCTTTTATTTTTACCATTTGTTTTATGTATATCTATACCTTTTTTAAACGATTTGTTTAATAGGAACATTAAAGATAAATAAACATAAAAAACTAAAATTCATAACTATTAAACATAAAAAACTAAAAATAAAATACATTAAAAGAATAAAAAGAACCTAGAGTTGGCGCAACAGTTGCCAACTTGCCATGCCTCGACATGGTCAAAGCTGCTGTCGTATCGACACGCATACTCCACATGCGTGAGCTCGATAGCTAACTCCGGGTCAATGCCCGGCTCCTCCCTCAACGTGTTCTGGTACATGTTGGTCCACCGATCACACTTATTGGTGAGATCGGTCCACTTCCGCTGCAGGCTGACGGTTGTGCGGTCATCGGTGCCAACTTGGCGGTTGAAATCGGCCAGTACACATACCCAAAAAACCCGCGAACAACGTTGTTGAAGTGCAGGCGTCTTGGTAGCATATCACCAGTGCAATCTCTTCTTTGGTGGTCCAACAAGTCATCTTCGTGTGTATTTCTTTGTATAAACGGTGGTAAAAGTGTGTTTTAACCCAATCGTATGCTAAATTTATATATAAAAAATTTCGAACGGTTTGGTGAAATGGTATCAATGCCATTCAATTCGATTGAACGGTTTCCATACTTAATTCTGACCGTGAAGTTGGGACGGTTGAAATAGTATGGTAATTAATTTTAAACCATGTGAAATAATAATAATAAATAAAATGTTTAATCTATACATATAATATTTAGGAGCAATATGGGACACTTGGCAATCATTTAGGCTCCTAGCATTTAATGGTCATCCCTCATGGCACAATGTGGTAATTTATAAAATTTTCTTTTTTTAAAATTAAAATTAGATTAAAAATACATAAATATGGTCAAAATTGGTGAGTTAATAGTTTCCTAAAATCATTAACCTACCCAATCAATACCCTAATAAAAACACACGCGTTTCGCTTTCTTCCCTCATTCTCTCTGATTCGCTCTCTCTCATTTGAAGAAGAAGATTGCGATCGTTTCTTCTTCATCAAACCAACGCTTCTATCTCCGATCATTGGTAACGATTTTTTCTTTCTTTTTCATAATATTCCTGTTACATATTGTTCTTTGTTATACTTATTATCAGTCTGTTTGTTTTGTGTGTGTTCGTCGGCTCCGATCATTCATCTTCTTCGTGTCACTCATTCAAGGTAACCATTAATTCAATTTTTTTTAATACGATTCCTGTTATATATTGTTTGTTTGTTATAATGATTTTCATATTTAGGCGATTGTTTGTTTCTTATAATGATTTCCATATTTAATGATTTTCAGGGATAATCGATTGTTGATATTAACCTATTTTTTTGTATTGTTGATTGCTTTTAAATAATTTTGCAGATTTGGGGGTTTAGGTTTCATGTTCTTCGTCTCTCTCCTTCAAGGTAACGATTGTTTCTTGCTTTTTCATACGATTCCTGTTATATATTGTTGTTTCGTTATAATTATTTTCAGATTTTTCTGATTGTTTATAAGATTTTTCTCTTTCATGATTTCATAATAATCCGTTTAATACTGTGGATTTAATGTTAACAAGGATTCACAAGCTGGTGAGGTGTTCAAAGGCATCCGTCTTGCATACGAGGTTAGATTTTTCTTTCTTCTTTTTTGAATTTTAAAAATAGAATAGTCATTAAATGTTTTTTATTTTAAAAAAAAATAAAAACCGGGATTACAATGTTAGGCAAGTTATTAAACACTTTGACCGAAACATTAATGAATGATTTTCGATTTTTAAAAAATTATTTTTTTTTATAAAAACATTAATGACTATTTTTTGAATTTTAAAAATAGAATAGTCATTAAATGTTTTTTATTTTAAAAAAATTAAAAATCTGGATTATAGTGTTTAGGAAAGTTATTAAACACTTTGACCGAAACATTAATGAATGATTTTCGATTTTAAAAAATATTTATTTTTATAAAAACATTAATGACTCTTTTTTGACTTTTAAAAATAGAATAGTCATTAAATGTTTTTTATTTTAAAAAAAGTAAAAATTTGGATTATAGTGTTTAGGAAAGTTATTAAACACGTTGACCGAAACATTAATGAATGATTTTCGATTTTTAAAAAATAAATTCTTTTATAAAAACATGACTCTTTTTTGAATTTTAAAATAGAATAGTCATTAAATGTTTTTTATTTTAAAAAAAAATAAAAATCTGGATTATAGTGTTTAGGAAAGTTATTAAACACTTTGACCGAAACATTAATGAATAATTTTCGATTATTAAAAAATAAAAAATTTTATAAAAACATTAATGACTCTTTTTTGAATTTTAAAAATAGAATAGTCATTAAATGTTTTTTATTTTAAGAAAATTAAAAATATGGATTACAGTGTTTAGGAAAGTTATTAAACACGTTGACCCAAACATTAATGAATGATTTCGATTTTTAAAAAATAAATTTTTTTATAAAAACATTAATAACTCTTTTTTGAATTTTAAAAATAGAATAGTTATTAAATGTTTTTTATTTAAAAAAAACAAAAAATGTGGATTATATTGTTTAGGAAAGTTATTAAACACGTTGACCGTAACATTAATGAATGATTTTCGATTTTTAAAAAATAAATTCTTTTATAAAAACATGACTCTTTTTTGAATTTTAAAAATAGAATAGTCATTAAATGTTTTTTATTTAAAAAAAATTAAAAATCTGGATTATAGTGTTTAGGAAAGTTATTAAACACTTTGACCGAAACATTAATGAATAATTTTCATTGATGTAAAATAAAAAATTTTATAAAAATGACTCTTTTTTGAATTTTAAAAATAGAATAGTCATTAAATTTTTTTTATTTTAAGAAAATTAAAAATGCAGTGCAGGTATGGTATTTAAAGAGAGGACGACTTCTGAAGATAGAAAAAACCTATGAGCAAGATGAAAAGATGAGGAGTTAAAAGCATGGTAGGAGTGAAATTACTTATACTTGATGGTGATGGGAATGTCAAGAATAAAACTAAAAATGTGGTATATAAGGAAATATTTAGTAATATTTGAATAAAATGTGTATTGCTTGCTTTTAAATTTGAATAAAACATTTCTACTATATTTTTATACGTTTTACCGCTCAAAATAAAACATTTATACGTTTCAAGCGTATGTTTCTCAAAGACCATCAATAAAATCCAAGGACAGTCTTTATCGAAGGTTGTATTATATTTAAGAGACCCGGTATTGTCACATGGTCAACTTTATGTCGCATTGTCAACAGTTAAAAGCAAGGCAGGCGTCAAGTTACTTATACTTGATGCTGATGGGAAAGTCAAGACTAAAACAAAAAATCTGGTGTATAAAGAAAACTATTGTGATATTTGAATAGAATGTGTATTTATTTCTTTTAAATCATAATAAAATATTTCTGCTACATTTTTTAAATTTTTACCCCTCAAAATAATTGTACGTTGGTGAACCGCGTGTAACGCGGGCAAAGATCTAGTGAAATTATAAAAAAAAAAATAAAAGAATCAGTGGAGTGTTGCCTACAAAAAGGTGTTTCAGTGAAGTAAAGTGGCAAAACAGGATTGGTTAAAATCAGTGAAAGGAGAAATTTTTTCTAGTAGCATCCCTGATGGTCTTACAAGGTTCATTAAGCGTTTTTTTATAGAAGAGATCTTAATCCTAATCTACTCATATTAATCATCTATTCTTTTTTTTTTTGAAAGACTTATCAGTGGAAACCCTTCTACAACCCTAACCTAGTGGTCTCAAGTTCGAATCCCTACCTACACACCAGTGTCCTCCTTGCCTAAACTCAAACCGTTACGAGGAATTTTTTTGTGATGTGCATGGATTGAACTTGTGACCTACCCTAGAATGAGAATCCCTAAAGAAAAACTCACTCTACCTCAAACCAGCTGAGGTGAAGATCATTAGCATTAATCATCTATTCTAACAAGTTTTATTAAATCATAAGCGTTTATTTTTTTTAGAATATATGAGTTTTTAGAAAACAATTAATTACAAGTCAAACTCAAAACCTTAAAAAAAAAACAAAACAAAACAAATACAACAATATAAATATAATAAAATTAATATAATAATAAGTTATTAAAATGTTTTTACTTTTTCAAGAAAATCACAAAACAGGTTATAGCAAAGATGCTGTGACGCTGACTGACTATTAAAACTGAATCCCCAATTTCTTCTGCAATTAACATATACCCTTCCCTTCCCCCCTCCCCTATCAAACTCTAGGGTTTCTCTTCATTAAAGATTTCACAAATCTTTCTTTTTTCACCATAAAAATCAGCCCTTTTGGTCTAATCATCACCAGACATGCATCACCCATATAAAAATCCCATCTTTGTACTTTCCCAGACGAGTTTTTAATACAATATTATCATGGATCCGAATGCTGTGGTGTTGGAAATCAGTTCTGATGAAGAGGGTGGTTGGAATAATAATAATAATAATCATGTTGACAGAGGAGTTATTGACGGTAGTGATGATTATAACTGGATAGCGGATATTCTTGATCAGGTTAATAGAGATGATTGTGGGTATGATGATGATTCTGATGATGTGGTATTGGTTGGTGAGGTTTTGGCCAAAAAGCCTAGGAGGAAATTGGCACCAAAGTCTGCTTCTTTCATTGACTTTGATGATGACTGTGTGGTTCTTGATCATGACCCGGATAAGCCTCCCCCGGCCCGGAAAGATGACCCGAGTGATCGTGATGAGGAGGATGAGGATGATATTGTTGTTGTTAGCGAAAAGGGGCAGGTTTGGATTTTATTTAGTTGTGCATTTTGTATAATATCTGCAGATTATTATATAATTGTATCGTATGTAGGATTTTGTGTTAAACAGTTTAAGATGTCATAGATGAATTGATGATGATGATGATAATAATGGAATGATGCTAAGGACATACCACCCATGTTAGTGTACCCAGCCCACTTGTCATATCGCTGTCATATGGGCTATATGACGGTGAAATATGGATATACTATATACGGGCCATATGGGTATGTCGTCGCATGTGTTATTTCTTTGTTAGTCAGAACATCTATGGGCCGTATGATTTTGCCTTCATACGATCCATATGACATTTTTTGCCGCATCATATGACCCATATTGCCGTTTTCTCTATGTTATATGGCTCATATGGATTTGCAGCCTGTATGACACGTAAGAGGTGTCTGAATAGCTTGGTATAAAAAAGCGCGCCTGAGGTGTGAGGCGTTAGGAAAAGCGCTTTTTTGGCCTGAGGCGCTCAACTACATGAGGCGCGCCTGAGGCATGAGCTGGGTTTTAAAAAGCGCGCCTGAGGCGCGCCTAGGCGCAAGGCGCAAGGCGCATCAAGGCGCAGCCTAGGGCGCCTCAGAGCTTTGCGCCTATCCTTTTTCCCAAAGGCGCACGCCTCAGGCGCTTTTTTGTCAAATTTCAGGCGCTTTTTTGCCTGAGGCGCGCGCCTCACGTATTCTGGGTATTTTTTATGCATAAAATGTTGTACCTTGGTGTTTTTGGCTTGTACATATAGGTAAAATCACATAAAAACCTTATTTATAGCTATATTTTGGGTAAACGAAGCTAAAAACTCATGGAATATATATGGGATATATAAAAAAAATTATATAATTAGTGTGCGCTTCGGGTACGAAAATCCCACGCTTTTTGCGCTTTGCGCGATGCGCTTAGACCTCGTCGCTTTTGTGCGCCTAGTGCTTTTTAAAACCAAGGGCATGAGGCGCTAAGGCGCCGCATCAGTCAAAATTAGGGTTTTTTGGGCCAAAAGTCAAAGTCAGGTTTTTTTTAAAGATTTTTAAGTGTGTTTCGGCTTCAATGTATGTTTAATGAAGTGTTTAAGTGTGTTTTATAATTATGTTATTGTGTTTAGCCGTTTAGGATTGATTAACAAGTAGAATATGTAGTATTGGCTTGTATAAATATGTTTTACTCTTTTTTAGCTTGGCCGCCTCACATACATGATGCTCTCGCCTCGCACCTCGTTTTTTCGAACCAAAACGCCTCGGAGCGCCTCACTCTTTCTTAAACCAAGCTGAATAGTTTGTAGGTGGTGTTTGTTTCATTGTCCCCTAATAGCATGTTGTTTGAGTTGCAGGTGGCATGTCGAGATTATCCCCATCCAAGACACCTTTGTATCAAATTTCCCTTCTCATCTACACCAAACCAAAGTCACTGTGATCAGGTATTGTTCTTTCTAATCTGTAACAAATGATTTCTAGATTAGTATAACCTTGTTCTGATGTATACCTTTTTCTTTAAATTACAGTGCTACTGTTATGTTTGTGATTCACTTGCTCCATGCATCTATTGGGGCAATGGAAGTGGCGGTATCGATCATTGTCTCGCCACTGATAAAAGTGATTTCTGGAAAGTCGAGAGACAAAATTCCAAAAATGTTGGTAAAGATGTCGGTGTTGCACCTTTGAAACCGGTCCCTCAAACTCCTTCCATCGACCATAGTCAGGCCCTGGTGTCAAATCCTATCCGAGCTTGCCCTGTAACATCTAATTTTGTAGTCCCGAACATTGCTAACCAAGATCGAAGCTCGTTTTGGTCATCTAGGAACAAGTATCAACCCGATTTAGTCTCCCAACAGTTGACCCGAGCAAGTAGCTGCACTATTCCAGGAAGTAGGGTGCACCATAGTTATAACCAAGCCAACCCGGTTCACAGACCCGTATTTAAAAGAACAGCTTCGGATATGATTGCTCCAACAGCAAACCGATATACTTATAACCCTTATTATAGGGGGAATTACAGAAACCATTTTACGCCCTCTTCACAGCCAAATATTGTCAACACTTCTGTTCCTTTTTCTCCAAGGTCAAACAGCGCGTTTGACTTTCCGTCGCATTTCCAACCAAATGTGGACCCATGTGTTGAGGCCCCGGTTTTGTTTCAACCCAACCCAGTTCCGTTATCTTTTCAAGCTCAAGGGAATTCTTCTCTGCCGCAATATGCAGTTCCGCCTGAAGCTTCCCGGCAAGAAAGTCAAAGGTCAACAGCTGACCCGAAATTTTTTCAAGGAATTAATTGGCCTCAAAGTCAGATAAACCAGCAACCTGGTGCCCAAAGCTCGATACCTGAAGGTGTGGGCTTGACCGACCAGCCCTCACTTGCAAGTGGTTCTGGAGGCGTAGTTGATTATGAGTATGATAATTGGATGTTTAACAACCAGCCCCGTGAAGCCGGGTCCATGGATGGTTCTGGACCGTTCGGGTTGAGTGAGTTTTCTCCCGACCCTGGTTTCATCGATTCAGGTACAATATTTGACTTTTAAGGCTTCTGGCGTTGGTATATACATGTTTTATGAAGATGCATTGTCGCCTTCTGCTTAGGTTAGCAGGGAGTGAAAGGCAACATTGGTGCATCTGATTGTGTTTTTATAATTTAGATGCGTAAAACTTTTAAGTGAAGAGAACTTGTACGAGGTATTTTATCTTCAATTATGATTCTGAATCTTTATTTATCAGCAAATGAAATGTCAAAATCTTATTTTAAGTGTGATTGTTCAGTAGATGTATGGTAAAGTTTTATGCGGCCGCTCACAGCCCACTACACGTAGGACGGTCTAGTGCTGGGACCATTGGTCTTTCCATTAACATGTTTATAATCGTCGAGGCCAGCTTGAGATTAAGCCTTAAGCAAGCCCAGGAATGGACCGATACTTTATCAATGCCCAGTCGGGATCTAGTCTTGCTTTAGGCTGAATACGGCTTAGGACAGTACGTTTTTGTTTTTGTTTTACAAGATTATAGATTATCGTTCTTTTAACTCCTACTTTCTTCATGTCCAACATGCTGGCGGGTGATTGTATTCGGCGTATGATAAAATCTTAAGCAATTTGAAAGAACCCATAAATTAGAAAAATTGTAAATGGGTTGTACAATCAAATCTTGTGCAATATGAAAGAACCACAAAATGAGAAAACAAGTTGTCATCATCATCATCATCGGTACCAGTAATTCCCACTAATAGTAAAACTATTGGCAGGGTCTGGGGAGGGTGGGATGTAGGCAAACCTTACCCCTGTCCCTAAAGATAGAGAGACTGCTTCCAGAGAGACCCCCGGCTCTAGAGAAAACAAGTTGTAAATAAGTTAAACACAGGCTAATCAATAATCATAATAAACTTTATAATACAGCCTGGTATGATTAAAAAACTAGTTATGACCAAAGTAAAACATGTTTATTTCAGTGTCGTATGTCCTGAATTACCACTCATTGTCATCCTTATCAAATAAGTACTCTAAGTCTGATCAAGACTATGCTTTGTGCATATCACCATTTACATCCTCGTTACCTGTACCAACATGATGGCAAATACATGGTTATATATAATAGATTGGGTAGGGGTTGAACGTCAAAAAGGATAACGATTTACTAATATGATACCTCACCTTTAGACAATTATGACTTAAGTTTTTAAAATCGCACCTGACGTCGAACCGGTCCATTCCGTCTAGTGAACTAGTAAGACGACTGGTTCAACTGGTCGAGCCAAATAGAAGAACCAGATGACATTATAAATAACATGAAAATAAATTGGAAAAAAAAAAACCACATACCTGCAGCAGGTGTGTCCATTTATGTTTTGATAACATCAGTTTGCTTCACAATTTGATTATGTGATGAGAATCCAATTCATAGGTTAAAGTAAAGGATACGCATATTAATATAATTAATTAATATATAGCATTTAATAATGCATTTTTTTTGCCTGCATTTTTTTATGAGAGAAATGTATTCATTTTCGAAAGGAAAAAAGTGTCGTCATTTTCATTCATATATAAGAAATAGTGTCGTCATTTTTAACGTTATATAGAAAGGGGAACTTAATAACTTCAGAAGTTAAAGAGATGTTCTCTCTACCACACCCGTCACCCTCTCCACCACCCGTCTGTTTTGTTTTGTGTCATCATCGCCTGAAAAGCGCCTTCCTTATGCCACCCACAGCCAGAGTTTGGTGCCGTCCCCATGTCGCCAGATCCGTTACGGATCGATCTTCTCCACACAAAACCACGCCGCTGCTACCATTGCTTGTGTTACAGCCGCGGTGGTCTCTTGGAAATGGGTATCACCACTCGGGTTTGGTGAAAAATCAAAGATGAAGAATTGAAGAGAATGATAAGAAAAGAGAGACACGAAGAAGAATGTTAGGATGAGAGAAAAAGAGAGACGGAGTAAACTTTACCAAACGGGTCAATTTGGGTCTTACACCAATTATACAAGTCAGAATGAGCCACTATTATAAAACTTGCTAACCTAAAACGGGGGTCTACATAAGCACACCGCCCACTAGTTGCCCAGTCCTAGTTGCTGCCACCGTCGCCACTTACACCAGCATCTCAGCCAGCACTATCGCCTCCACTACCTCCGTCACTAGTCACCACAAAAGAAAAGGTATCCAGTGAACCAACTTCGATTTAGGGGTCAAAATTCCGTATTGACCTATCCAAAATGATTTTCTTTTAGAATGCCAAATTGACCGCACTCAAATTGGCTCAAAACCATTTTGACTTGAACATGTTCCTACTAGTTAACCACATGACCCAAACTGGCATTACGAAGCTTAATTTAAAGCAAATAAGTGGCTCAATCATTGTTCATTACTTAAAATCATCCTCCACACAGCCAACACAGGCGGTAAGAAAACAAAAGGTGGAATAGATAACAGAGACTCATTTTATTTTTTCCACCAAAACAACTCAGTACCGATTGGGCTTTGCTTGTTTCAAACCTTAAGCACGCAACGCAGGCAATCCCCTCCATGCAACAAATCAAAGGCCTTGTTGATCTCCTCCAGTGTCAAATTGTGCGTTATGTACTCATCAATCTTGATTTCCTGCAAACAAATCACCATGTCACATTTTCAATCCATATCTTATCAACCACATATCAGTTGAAGTGGGCTATAGTTTACCTTATTCATATACTTATCAACAAGCTGAGGCACTTGTGAACGGCTCTTAAAACCACCAAAAGCTGTCCCTTTCCAAACACGACCAGTAACCAGTTGAAACGGGCGGGTTGCAATCTCTTGACCTGATGCTGCAACACCCACTATAACGGACGTCCCCCATCCCTGTGTTTATACAATCTAGTTTTATATTCATTATCATATATGATACAGAAAAAAATATTAACAAATTGAACAAGCTACCTTGTGACAGCACTCCAAAGCAGCCCTCATTATGGAAACATTTCCGATACACTCGAAACTGTAATCAACACCTCCATCCGTCATATCAACAAGAACCTGCTGTATCGGTTTGTCATGGTCTTTTGGATTCACAAACTCAGTCACACCAAAGTCTTTCGCTGCAATTCATAATTGATATAGAATACATTTCAAGCCTAGCATTTCTTTATCTCATCCAAGAACTTTCCAAAAGGAAAAAGAACAAAAACAAAAAAAAACATAAATGATGCATGCCTCGTTCAAACTTTCTGTTGTCAATATCTATCCCAATTATTCGTGAAGCACCTGCTGCTTTTGCACCCTCTGCTACCTATAAAATGGTTTTCAGGTTTATACAGTTTTGCGAAAAGCAATGCTGAAATTCACATCCTGAAAAAAATAACTACAAACTTACTGCAAGACCAACAGTTCCAAGACCGAAAATAGCAACATTTGATCCTGCTTCAACTTTTGCCGTGTTCCAAACTGCACCGAGACCTGAAAACAACATGCTTCAAGAAAATTAGAACCACACACCTAGCTTTCGAACAGAGCAAAAACACGCTGAAACGAAGAAACATATACCAGTAGGAACACCACAGCCAAGAAGGCAAACTTTCTCCAAAGGAGCTTTGGGATCAATCTTGGCAACACTTACATCATGCACAACGGTATACTGACTAAAAGTAGACGTCCCCATGAAATGATAAATCGGAGTACCCCTAACCGAAAAGCGGCTCTTCATATCGTTCATCATGACACCAACTCCAGTAGCTCCCCTAATTTTCCCACAAAGGTTCGTCTTCCCAGACTTACAAAACTTACACTCCTTACATTCCGCTTGATAACACGGTATCACATGATCCCCGGGCTTCACTTCGGTCACACCTTCACCAACACTCTCCACAATCCTGTCATTTTAACATCAAATACTAATCTCAGCTAAACCCTAGAAAACCTAACTAAAGAGAGACGGATAAAAGCCGATACATACCCAGCAGCCTCATGACCAAGAATACATGGAAAAAGACCCTCAGGATCCTACATGATATAATATTAATTCAACAGGTCAAAGCATAGCATAACATAGTCAACATAACAATCCAAACCATAAGAGCTACACATTTATCACAGATCTAAATAATAATAATAATAATAATAATAATAATAATAATAATAATAATAATAATAATAATAATAAGTAAGGTACCTTGCCACTCCAAGTGTAGGCATCAGTGTGGCAAAGAGCAGTGAAGAGAATCTGAACACGGACTTCACCGGCTTGAGGCGGAGCAACCTCGACGTCTTCAATAACTAAGGGTTTGTTAGGCTCATACGCCACAGCAGCTACATCACAAATTAATATTAATATTAATTAATCATAATTAGATTATTAAATTAATTTTATATAAAGATTTTAGAAATGTTAAACAAAATGGAATAGATTCAGTAGTAGTAAGTAGTACCTTTGCAAGTGATAACCTTTCCTTGAGTAGCCATAGCCGATCGACGGATTATACACGAACAGTTGGCGGTGTTATAGAGAGAGAGAGAGAGAGAGAGAGAAAGGGTATGGAATGTGAGGCTAGAGATGCGGTACAAAGCCCACGTTTATTGAACTTTACGATATCTGGATCCGATTCAGGATCCGAATAACCATAACTTTGGATCCGATTAGGAATATGAATCTCAAAAAATGTGTCCTAAACGTAACAACTTGTGTGGGTGGGCTTTAAAGTTTAAACTCACGGAGGTGAACAACTTCGATTTTTGGCCCAAGGGAATTTGGATTGGATCCGGGTCGATTTTTTATGAAATTGGTTTGGGTTGGGTTCAAGGTTTAAATCAGTGGCGGATCCAGGATTTTTTTACGGGGGGCACAAATAGGTCGGGTTAAGTAAAGATTAGTCAAAACGATTCAGGTCAAAATGGGTATGTAAATGAATATTTTTTTAACAAACCAACATCCACTTTTTATTTAACTTGGATACCAGGGACAAACGATTAAGTTATGAAATTTGACATATAAAAAGGATCAAATGTTCATGTTCATAATAATATACATAAGAATAAACGATTAAGTTATGAAATTAATTAAATTATGATATATATAAATTTACCAGTATTAAATGATGTGTATGAGTCTATACCCTGTATTCGTATTCAAAAAGTATGTTGCTGAAAAAAAAAATAGTTGTGGCAATAAGAGAACAAAGCCTATACCCTATATACTTTAAAATTAAGTTTTGCTTTTGACTGTATTTATATTACATTCATCTTCTTCATAAAAACAACTTTAAAGCTCATCGACAATGGTATCTATTTTCCTAATCTCTCTTCGTTTGCTTTTAACTTTTCTATATAAGAGAATTTGAAGTGTCAAATTGTAAAAGCATTTTCATGCGATGTCCTATTAAGAGAAATTTACAGTTGCATCGGCTGGTTGGACGGTGGGCACATGCCCACCCGACTTGTAGGGTAAATCCGCCCCTGGTTTAAATACAACTCTATGGTTTGGGTTAGGTTCAAATGGGGTTCTTTCAAACCGGTTTTTAGATTGGGTTCAACACCTTTACTAATGATTGAACCTTGGACCTCCCATTTAAGAGACATATGTCTCTACCAAGTAGGCTAACCTCATATTGGCCATTACGGGTAGTCATAGGGGTTGTTTGGTAGCCTGTTAATAAGGCTCTGAACCATTCAGCGCGTTTGTTTCAGCTTCTGAATTAATGGTTAAGGCTGAATCATTAAGATTTGGAATGTTGCTGGACCATTAAACACTGAACTGAGCTAAACCTTAATGAGGCTCTCATACCAATTTGGGACAAGAAAATTTACCATGATGAGGTCCAACTTAATAATTCAGCACTTAACCATTCAGACCTCTTAACCATTCAGCACTTAATCAACCAAACAACCCGTTAGTATGGCAAAACATATCAAGCCACATTGGAGGATTAAACAAACAAATGAGATAGTGGTAGCTTGGTAGGTAATAGGAGCGAAACGGGAACAAAATGGAAACCACGATGGCAAGATGACATGTTTTAAGAAGTTGGTTTAGAATAAAAACTGATCAAATCACGTAGATAAAGTGTCATGGTTGGTGGATTTTTTTTTTTTTTTTTTCTTTCTAACTTAGGTATGTTTATGAACGTATTTATTTATTTATTTATTTATGTATTTTACTTTTGATATAGACATTTTATAGGTATGGTTTAAATTTAGACCTGACAACTTCAACTAGATGAGTTTGGGTTATTTTTGATTTAAAATTTGACCTTGTGGGTTAAAATGAGTTTGGTATAATTTTTAAGGGAGTTAGGTTGGGTAATTTTAATTGTAGTAAATAAGTAAGTGGGTCAGGATGAGAATGTCAAAAAAAACAAATGGGTCAAGATGAGTATTTTTAGATAACCATATACAAATCTAAATTAAAATTCACCCAACACCAAAACCGTTGATGCCCCAAAAAAAATCAATGTCATTAAAAACAAAAAATTATATCTTTTGCATTTGTTGATTATCCCAGTCGGTTCGAAACTGTTCGGCAAAAGTTAACGGACGACAATGTCGAAACAACACGGGTCGTTAACGAGGCTGATCTCATCGAAACGGTTCGAGTCGTTAGCGGGCTTGATCGAGTCCAAATGGTATGGGTTGTTGACCAACCCGTTCGGGTCGAAATGGTCTAGTCGTTGACGGGCCCGATCAGGTTAAAACGGTCTGTGTTGCTAACGGGATCGGTCAGGCCGAAACAGTCCGAGTTGCTAACAGGCCCGGTCGAGTCGAAACAGTACGGGTCGCTACAGGTCAGGTTGAAACGGTCTCGGACGTTACCGGGCCCGGTCGGGTCGAAACGGTCCGGGTCGCTACCGGTCCCGGCCAGGTCGAAACGATTCTGGTCGCTACAGGACGGCTCAGGTTGAAACGGCCTGAGTTGTTACCTAGCCCGGTCGGGTTGAAACGGTCCGGTCGTTACCGGGCCCGGTCGGGTCGAAACGGTCCGGGTCGCTAGCGGACCCGGCCGGGTCGAAACAGTCCGGGTCGCTACGAGACGGGTCACATTGAAACGGTCTGGGTGGTTACCGGGCCCGGTCGGGTCGAAACGGTCCGGGTCGCTACAGGACGAGTCAGGTTGAAACGGCCTGGGTCGCTACCGGGCCCGGCCGGGTCGAAACAGTCCAGGTCGCTACGGGACGGGTCGGGTTGAAACGGTCTGGGTCGTTACCGGGCCTGGTCCGGTCGAAGCGGTCCGGGTCGCTACCAGGCACGGCCGGGTCGAAACGGTTCCTGTCGCTAACGGTCCCGATCAGGTCAAAACGGTCCGTGTTGCTAACGGGATCGGTCAGGTCGAAACTGTTCGGGTCGCTAACGGGCTCGGTCGAGTTAAAACAGTACGGGTCGCTACGGGACAGGTCAAGTTGAAACGGTCTAGGTCGTTACCGGGCACGGTCAGGTTGAAACTGTCCGGGTCGCTACCGGGCCCGGCCGGGTCGAAACGGTTCCGATCGCTAACGGTCCCGATCGGGTCGAAACGGCATGCGCCCTTACTGACCATGTTTAGAACGAAACTTTCCCGGTCGTTAAAGGGCCATTCGGGTCAAAACGGTCCCGGTTGTTGACGAGCCCGATCGGGTCGAAACGACCCGGGTCGTTGACGGGCCAGAGGGGGGGGGGGGTCGAAACGGTCTATTTTTAAGTTTATTTTTGTTTATTTTTATTTTTTTTTATTTTTTTTTGTTTACTTTTTTTTACCTTTTTAAAATATTTTTTATCTATTTTGATGTGAACCTATTCTAATCCAAACCATTCAGACCCAAACCCATCCTGACCCATACCCATCTTGACCCAACAACCAACCCAACCCAACCTACCCATTTTATCACTCATAGTTTAAAACTTATATTTAGTCTGGAATGGGATGGGAATCATTCGAAAACTGAACTATGTGGTACTTATAGGGAATTAATCCCCATATTGTGGAAATCCATACTAGTTTTAAACAAGAGAGAACTACACGAATATCCCTATGGTTTATAAAAGTAACATATTTGGATACTAACTTTATTTTTTAACATGTTAGGGGTTTATGATTTCAGTTTTGTAACATGTTAGGGTACTATGACTAACTTCGTTAGTTTTTCTAATTAAGTTTTGATAAAATGACTAAAATGCCCTAGTTGTGTCATTTTTGTAATTAACACTATTTGATTTACAAAGATACACTTTTTGTAATTTATTGAAATTAGAAATATCTATTAATATTATTAAATTTAAAATTTTAACAATATACTAAATTAAATAATTTTACTCTGCACATTTTAATATATTTTTTATAAAACAATATTGTTATCCAGCCGATAAGCCTAATTCGTATCTACCATCAAGCACCACGTCAACTCTCATCTCCAACGCCATTACCGCCATGCGTTATCTATATTTGACAAGGTCAAATATATTTTTTAATATATAGAATTATCTATTAATATTATTAAAACGTAGAAATTTTAAATTATAAAAATATACAAAATTAAATAATTATAATATATACGTTTTAGTATATATTTTTTATAAAACAATACTTCTGTCCATGTAAACCATCGTCAATAAGCCTAATTCGTATCACACATAATCTTATCTCCACTGCCATTGCTGTCATACATTATCTATATTTGACAAGGTCGTCTATATTTTTAATACATAGAATTATCGATTAATATTATTTAAAAAACTTTAAATTATTTAAATATATTAAATTAAATAATTATACGTACTTTGCGCGCTTTAATAATATTAATATCTAGTTCTACATCAAGCAACACATCAACTCTATGCGTTTTAAATATTGATAACGCATGACAACAATGGGGGTGGAGATAAGAATTAACGTGGTGCTTCATGACATATATGTAGGGATGGCAAAAACAACCCAAACCCGACGGTTAAACCCGAAACCCAAAATATTAGGGTCGGGTATAACCCAAACCCGCCGGGTTCGGGTTCGGGTTTGGTTTTAAAAAATTAAAAAATTTCGGGTTCGGGTATGGTATGTAGCAATACCCGCCCCGATTACCCGATAAGCACATACCCAATTACTCGCATAATATACCCGATTACCCGCTATATAAATCTATTTGTAAGTTTTGATTTGTGTATCTCTGCAACTTGTATCAACCTATCAATGCACAACCCAGGTGAAAAATTAAAATATTCAATTCAATTGATTTACAAAGAAATGTACATCCCAATATATACAAGAGTATATCCTAGAAGGATGGAGATAAACTCTATTGACTAACAACAGATCGTAACCACTATTTAACCGAATACAATTTCAACAATATATATTTTATTTTATTTTATTTTTGAAGAAACTATTGTGACTGTCATAACGGGTATTATATGTTTTGATAAAATAAGGGTATACCCAACAACCGTGTGTATTTTCTACTATAAATCCCAATGGGTATTTTTTTAACAACATAACGGGTATACCCGATACCCGTGGGTATCCCGATACCCGACTAAAACCCGACGGGTATTGGGTCGGGTTTGGTATACGGTTTTATAAACGGGTTCGGGTCTGGTATTACTAATATCCGACCCGAACCCGACTCATTGCCATCCCTACATATATGAGTTATGCTCATAGACGGTGGTTTATATGGATAAAATTATTGTTTCATAAAAAGATACATACTAAAACGCAAAAGTATAATTATTTAATTTAATATATTTTTATAACTTCAAATTTTTATGTTTTAATAACATTAATAAATAATTCTAATTTTAATTTTAATAAATTGCAAAAGTTATCCTTGTAATCAAATAGAGTTAACTACAAGAATATCTAGTTATAATAAGGCATTATAATCATTTTATCAAAACTTAACTAAGAAAAACTAACGGAGTTGGCCTTAGTACCCCAACATATTACAAAAATAAAACCATAAACCCTTAACATGTTAAAAAATAAAGTTAGTACCCTAAAATGTTACATTCTATAAACCACAAGGACTATCCGTGTAGTTATCTCTTTAAACAACATACCCTCAAACCATCCACATTCTTATTCCTAAAATCTTTAAGGTAAAACACATCCTTAATTTGAACGATCTAGTTGATATAAAGTGGAGTACAAGGAACATATATGGATTACTTGGAAAAGTTGTTTGAGTTGAAATGAATGAGCTTACGAGATGGTATCCTCACCGATGGCTTCTTAGGTTGGTGAAATCATGCGTGTATACCCACTAAAGTGATGCGGGTTGTCAAAACCTTATAGCCATTTGGTTGCTTGACAACACATATCCCTTGATAGGGTATTTGTAATTCGGATTCTAGATAACTACGCAGCTCTCCAAATGAGACTTTTTATTTGGTTTGGTTTAATCGGTGTGAATTTAATTAATTATATATTGATTTTTTAGAACAACGTGCTATATAAAAAAATAAAAAAAAAGACAAGGGTAATAATTACAATGACAAAGAAAGGAACAATAAAGATCATGTGCCCAACCCCCACCCTTGTGGTGGAGTGATATGGGAAATGACAGGTAGAGCTTGGTCTCCTTGCGATGTCAGGTTCAATCCTTGATCTCACCGGGTTTTACTGATTTTCTATTGTCGTATCTTTGGGCGGGTGGGGATCAGGTTTTCCTAGGAATTGGTGGTTTGGTGGGTTCTGGTTACCCAGCGCTACCTGTGGGCAGACACTTAAGAAGTGTCTTCACCCAAGACGTATGATGTGCTTTTGTAACCAATTGGTAAGTACCCGGAATCCCAGATATTCAGGACATTGCTCATTGGATATTCAAAACAAAAAATAAAGATCATGTAATAGGTCAAAGAGATGAAAACATTACAAAGTCCAAAAGTTGGCATCTTTATTACCCTACACACTAAAACACCCCTGTTTCCTTCTTTAAGACGCAAGTCACGCAACAAACTCATGCTTGGACTAACAACTACAGTATAATTATAATCAAGTTTAAAGTTTTTAGTTTACTTAATTAGTTTTTAAGATATGATAGATTAACCACGAAATGCCAATGAGTTGTAGCTCAATTAGTATGGGAGGAGAAGCGGAGATTTGGGTTAAAAGCTAGTGGTCTCAAGTACGAATCCAATCCCAACCGGGTTATATTATAGTGAACTTTCAGACGGCGAGTTTTTTCAAGAACTAGAGATGGTGAGCTTCAGCAACCTAGTGTTGTTTGTGATTACAGGCTGATGGGTCGCCTTTTGCCATTGGGTTACCTCAGGTTAGGGATGAGCATGGTACCGGTACCAAAATTTCCTAAAAGTAGGTACCGGTACCGAAAACAACCGGTACGGTACGGTACCGGTATTTGAACGTAAAAATCGGTAAATACCGGTACCATACCAAAAAACAAAAAATGTGGGTACCGGTAGTGGTACCGAAATTGATTCGGTACCGGTACCCGGTACCATTTACTCATCCCTACCTCAGGTAGCCAGACTTTTATTAGTTAACCGTAAAAAGCATTTCGTTTTCAAATAATTATGAATATTTTCTAACTGTTGAAATATCACCGACAACTCCGACGGACATTCGTTGACAAATTGTCGGTTAGGAATCCGTTGGTATTTAAGGATTTATGGGTGTTAGCCGGAGCTCTACCGGTTACACCACTTGTCGTTTAAAAAAATATTTATGGGCTTTATAAAGAAAGTTAAAATTAAAATATTTTCAATTTACCGCAAATAAAAAATATATAATTAATTTTATAACAAAAAAAAAAAATACAAAATCTTAGCTAATTTTCGTGAATTAAAAATTTATCAAAAGTTTGTGGGTGAAGTCCGGATCTATACGAATAGCCCGCAAACAAGGAAAAGGCAAACTTAATTGTTGTGTGATGTAGTTAATTTGGGGCTAGCTCATATGGTAAAGGTATATGTTTTTTAAAGGGGAGGTTCAAGGTTCAATCCTTGGCAAGGTTATTGTAACCAGAATTATTGGTGTAATGTAACATTTGCCGTTCAAAAAAAAAAAAAAAATGTTGCGGTGTAGTTTTGTATGAGAAGTTTGTGGGAGAAGTCTGGAATTTCGGACTTGAAAGCGGACGAAAAAGTGGGCCCTACCTCTCATAACTACTAATGTCATATTTTGTGAAAAGTGTGAGAATGATTAAAAAATGACATGTATGCCCCAGGGTTTGGATTTAGGCATAATATTTTGGGTTGTATTCGCTAAAAAACACCAAACATGAAAATTTTAAACACAATGTAACGTATTATAGCCTTGACATTTTCAAACACATCTAAAACACACTGCTTAACATTTAAAACATATTACTTAACTTTCTTGGCATGATGTTTTAAGTTTTAAGCTTAAAATATAACATTTTGTGTTTTAATTGTTATCTTTAGTGTTTTTCTAGCCAAACAATCCAAACATCGTGACTAATTAAATCCAAAACATTATGTCTATGCTGTCAATTTTTAATCAATAATCATTCACACACTTCTCATAAAATATGACATACGTACATTAACTTCACCATGTATGTATGTGTGTGTGTATGGGTGTATGCATGCATGATATAGTTTTAATTTTTTTTATAATGCGATTTGTAGATGTAGAAAAAATCAGGTTTTTGAAGGAAGTTTGGAGTCTAATACAAATGACGTTGAGGTGGATGTTTATGGAGGTTTCTTGATGGAGACGATCGTAGGCTTGATATACAAACACACACACACATATTGTAACAGTACTGATTTCTGAGAAGATTAACATGGACCTTTGTATGACACCCTAGGCAAATCCCACATCGGCCGTGGCCAGGAAAGATCCTTGGTTCATAAGTAATCCAAAGCCTCTTAAATCACCAACGCGTTTTGGGCTTAATGCTAGTGGATGAGAGGAGAACTCCACAGTTAAGCGTGCTCAGGTGGGAGTAGTATCAGGATGGGTGACCTCCTAGGAAGTCTCCACCGGGGCGACAAAAAACAAATCCGTGAGCTCTGGATGGGCAACCCATCGGAGCAAAGCGGGCAATATTGTAACAGTACTGATTTATGAGAAGATTAACATGGACCTTTGTATGACACCTTAGGCAAATCCCACACCGGCCGTGGCCAGGAAAGATCCTTGGTTCATAAGTAATCCAAAGTCTCTTAAATCACCAACGCGTTTTGGGCTTAATGCTAGTGGATGAGAGGAGAACTCCACAGTTAAGCGTGCTCAGGTGGGAATAGTATCAGGATGGGTGACCTCCTAGGAAGTCTCCACCGAGGCGACAAAAAACAAATCCGTAAGCTCTGGATGGGCAACCCATCGAAGCAAAGCGGACAATATTGGTGGTGAGAAGGGCCAGATGTTACACATATACACATACATATGGGGACCCAACATGCCACCATTAATTTTAAGTGAAACCCACCGTTCGAAGACCTACTATGAAACCCTTGACTCAACACCATAAATAACTTGACTACAAACGAGAATAAAACCCATGACCTCCATATTAAAAAAATCATAAGGCTACCAATGCACTAGAATCGTTAACGATACCAATATATATAATCACATAAAGTAAAAAAGTTAATAAACTTTTCCCATTTACGTAATCACAAACCTGATTTCACCATGTACTTGGTTAATAATTTATTTTATTTCTTTATAAACGTGCATGAACCACATCACTCTAAAAATTATATTAACTCATTCAATACACATGTTTTATATATACTAACACTAGCTGATTACCCCGGGAGGGTCCCAGGGTTGAAAAATCTAATTTTACGTGATAACCTATTGCAAATGGCTCAAGTTAACTAACCACAAAATCTCTCAATCATTGCATGTTCATAGTATTCTAATCAGTAATAACTCATATTCCCTAATCTAAAACCTAATCAGTAATCATCTAAAAAATCACTTATGTAAGCTGCAACTATTAAAAAACTCATCACATCTCTCTAATTTCTCACATTCTAATGGCTCTTATAATTCCTAACCTAATCAACTAAATAAACACTTAAGTTGGAAGTTGTAATATGCATCTCATTATGCCACGTGACATAATCAAGAGATGGTTGAGGCCACCATTGAACGCCACGTTAGCAACTATCAATTCTTTCCAGGAGCGTCCCGGGGTTGAAAAATATAACCATTCTAATAATACTAATACTAATAGTAATAATTATTACTCTTGTAATTAAATAAATAAAAAAATAACCTTGCTATAAGGTGACACTATGTGTTGCAGTGTTGCGCGATTCTTTCTCCTAACTTCTCTTGATAAAGTATACCTAGTAAAATTCCAATAATAACATGGCGATTGGGCTGATTTTCAACATCGTAGATAAGAACATGGTTTAAAAGAAAAAACATGATTAATGAATAACATGAACACTTTGTGTGTTTTTTTCCTTTATGAACGAAACCCCACAAAAAATAGTCGATTTTTCTCCGATTTTTATATAGGACTATGGTACTCGTTGGAAACATAATAAAACACTCGTTAATTTGGTGTAATTTTTTTCTTTAAAAAATCTCATATATAAAAGATATAAACGTTAAAAATTATGGGAAGAAACATGAGAGAGGAAATTTTAAATTTATTTTTAAATTCTTTTTTTTTTCCTAAAATAACTCAATTTAATTTAGGGTTTTATGTTTATCTTTTTTTTAATTAAAAAAAATAAATAGTTCAAAAACACTAAAATCTTCCAATTATGATGCCACGTGGCACTCTCAAAGAGAGGTTGAGGCTTCCATTGCACGCCACGTCAGCATATACGTTTTCTTTTATATATATAGATAGATATCAACATCAACACTCATATATATATATATATATATATATATATATATATATATATATATATATATATATATAGGGAAAGTTTCTTTAACTGGGATGGGTTTTCTAGTTATACTTTCCCTATATATATATATATATATATATATATATATATATATATATATATATATATATAGGGGAAAGTTATTTTGAGAACACCTATATTTCGTGCGAACCGTGAGAACGGCATCTAAAACCATTCAAATTCAAAATTTCTTTTTACACTTGTCTTTATTACTAAAATACAATCCCCAAAACACAATTTACGCGTAAAAATTCAAACGTATACGAAAATAATTTGTTTTTACACATGTGTAAAAAGTTAATTTGAAAGTGTTTTTGCAAAAAAAGATGGATTATTTGAAAAGAAAATTCATTTATTAATGTTGTATTTTGATTATAATGGGATTTGTATTAAAAAAAATTGATTTTGATTGATTTTTGTACTTGTTCTCACGGTTCTCACAATATTTAGCGTTCTCAAGATAACTCTCCCATATATATATATATATATATATATATATATATATATATATATATATATATATATATATATAGGAGATTTGGATCATTTGAGAACCACTATTTAGGGAGAGAACCAAAGAACCAAGTGTGAACACAAAAACCCCTCCACCAAAAAATAAAAAAAAATAATAAAAAAATTATATAACCTAAAAAAATTAAAAAATAAAAAAAGTAAAAACACCAAAATGTTTTTTTAGTGTTAATCTTTCTGAAAAAAAAATAAAAAAAATACAAAAAAAATAAAAAAAAACAAAAAAATTGCCTTTTTTACGTCATAATTACGTCATATACCGTATGCACATGTGCATTTCACTATTAGAGCACACTTTTGAATAAATTATCAATTGCCATAATGAAATGATCATTTAAATGGACGTGATATGATATATAAGGTGGAAAAAAATTTATTCAATGATCTTTAAATAAACGCGAAGTGCATTTCACTATTATAGTTAGGTTTTTTTTCATGGGTTTAGCTTTAGGGTTTAGTTTTTAGGTATGATGGGAATGGGGTTAGGTTTTTTGGGGTTGTTGGTGAATAAACTTAAAAAAACCCCTATATAAAACTATAAAATAAGATAATTGTACTACATGCACATGTGCATTTCACTATTATAGTTAAGTTTTTTAATGGGTTTAGCTTTAGGGTTTAGTTTTTTGGTATGGTGGAAGAGGAGGTATCTTTTTTTTTTTGGGGGGGGGGGGGGGGGGGTTGGGGCGGTGTGAGGGATGGGGGGTTTAGGTTTTCAGGGAGTGAGGTGGGTGGGTTTAGGTTTTTAGGGGGTGAAGGTGGGGTTTTTAGGTTTTTTTTGTTTGTGTTGACAATGGTTCTCTGGTTCTCTCCCTAAAGTTGGTTCTCGTATGATCCCTACCCTATATATATATTGTAGATTGATCAAGCAACTGTGTGTGTTAGAGAAGGAGTCTTGTTTAATGGCAGGAGAATCGTCATCAAATCTAACCATAATTGTTCATAAAAACCCTTCTGAATCTCATCTTTCTGAACTCGGAATCAAATCTTGGCCCAAGTAACCTCTCTCTCTCTCTCTTGGAAGTTGTACTTTGTGCATGCATGATACATAGAAGCTAGAACAAGTAATTAGGGTTTGAATTCATTCATATATATTAAATAATTAAGGTGGGGATGCTCAGCAGGAAAGTACCATTTGAAGTTTGATGCAGAAGAAACATGTTATCTACTAAAGGGGAAAGTGAAAGTGTACCTGAAAAACTCGTCGGAGATGATATCGGAGTTTGGTGCCGGTGACCTTGTCATCTTGCCAAATGGTCTTACTTGTAGTTGGGATGTCTCCGTTGCCGTCGATAAACACTACAAGTTTGAATCATCATTATCTTCTTCTTCTTCATGATATCGTTTTGATCGATTATATCCTTTTTATATTTGATTATATTTTGTAATAATTTAATTCTTAGATGTGTACATCACAATATTTAATGAAATATGATTTAAGTTACAAAAGTATAATATCATTACTTTATTTAGTTGACAAAAGAGTAAAATTTAATTGATGTTAGAAAAATATTTTATTTGGTTTGTTCAAAATAATTTGGTCAATGCACGTCACCGTCAAACCAATCTTTTAGGTGGATGGGTGGTCATCACCCTATCACACTTGTCACACTATCATACTCAGGGCCGTTTTTGAGAACATTAAAAAAATTTGGGTCTCGGGCGATAAAAAATTAGGCCCAAAATTTTGTAAAGAGGGATGAATTTAAAAAAAAAAAAAACTAAATATGGTGCTAGAGCCCAGGCTTGAACTTGAGACATCTACATTAAATTTGCATGGTTTTTCCAACTCCACTAACAAGACTTTTATTTATAAAACACAAATATATATCCTAAATATGGAATTTAATATATAAACTAAACTCATGTGGCAGTATTCACATTTCATCACATTTCATTACTAAACTTCCTTTTTAAAAAAAATAAACTAAAAACATTAAATTTTAAAAAAAATAAAAACATTAAATTAAATAAAATAAAAAACATTACATTAAATTAAAAAAATAACACACTACTAGAAATAAAATAAAAACTACTAAAAAATAACACACTACTATAAATAAAATAAAAACTACTAAAAAAAATACAAACATTAGTAAAAACCTAATAAGATTTTGGGCGTAACATTCGCCACGCCGAAACATATTGAAGATCAACCCGGCCTCAGCCGCATAGTCGATTTGAGCAAAGCCAACTTGCACATCTTCTGTTGCGTTAGGGTTATTATTCACCACTTTCTTAAAAAAAATTCGAAGGTTTGACACTTCGATTAGAGGTCCGCATGCTTGTGAGCGATTGAATCATACGAACGTTGTGTTCCCCCGACAAGTTGACCAAACTCGGCTAAAACTCTTTTCCAGTTTTGTGAGCATTGCTCCGGCCACGAACACGACCACGACCCCGACCACTGCAAGTTGATGCATCATTGCTGTGTACGGTGTCGTACGCGATCACTAACGCAATTTCCTCCTCTTGCGTCCAAGTAACCATTGTGAATGTGAATGATGGGGATGATGAGTTGAATTTTGTGATTTTTTTTTTTGTGTATAGAAGAAGAATTTGTGTGAGTGTGGGTATGAATGGGTAAATTTGTGTGAGTATGTATATATATAGGTAGGTAAATTTTTTTTTTATTTAAATTTTGGTCAAGATGACCGTTGCCAGCCAGCTTAATGCTCCGCGATGTATGTCACGTAAAAAAGTGATCGTGGTTGTGATTAATTACACGGGCCAGTGTATCACGCTATCACAGCGATCGCGGGGTGGCTATCACACACCACCCCGTCCACCCTTATAAGTGTTGCTTTTAATGACACTTTGACTGGTCAACAATCCCTTCTTTTTAGATTTTTCACCAAAAATTACCAAAATAAACATTAACTAGTATTTTCTCGCCGCACGTTGCGGCGGCGCGCAACGGGTTGGACCGCGCAGTAACATACGAAGTGTAAAACACAATGCGTAAGACACAATACGCTACATACAATTCGTAAAATACAATGCGTAAAAGACATTTACTAAAAATTGTAGAACACAATGCTTTAACTCGGTTCAGAACAAAATGTATGTTGAAACGTAGACCAACTGAAAACGCACATAAAATAAATATGAAAATGAAAGAAAAAAAGTTTATGACGTAGACGAACTCGTATTTATGCTGATACATGTATGAAAATGTATAAACTTGATATTTACCAAAATGAAAAAAATGTTTAAGTCGAAATATAGCTCAATTCGTATTTATACTGATAAATATATATATAAAGTTCCGCACGTAAAAATATTGTTTTTGTCCAAGGACAGATACGAAAATGGGTAAACTCAAAATTTTGCAAAAGGAAAAAAAGAAACGTAGGTGAACACGTATTTATATTGACACATGTATATAAATTCGCATGGTATAAAATAGTTCTTTTCGATGTAATTGGGGTACAAATGACAAACGGCAAAGTTAGAAGGTTGATTACGGAAAAAAAATATTTTTTCCAACTAAAGGGGCCAAAATTGACAAATGTTAAACTTGAGGTTTGAAATTGAAATTATCAAAACCTTTGAGGGTGGTTGTGTTTCTTACCCACTGACATTGGTTTTTAATGTATAGATAATTAACTAGGGTATTTACTAAAAATAAATATCGGAAATGTTTAAGTTTATGAAACTCACATAAAACAACTAAGGGTGGATCATGGATGGGTGGTCATCACCCCATCACACTATCACACCTAATCAAATTGTGTCACCTTATTCCATCAAATTGCATTACTAAACCCATGTGGCGGTGTTCACATTCTATCACATTTCATCACTAAACTTTAAAAAAAAATAATAAACTAAAAACATTACATTTTAAAAAAATAAAAACATTTAATTAAATAAAATATAAAAAATTACATTAAATTAAAAAAATTAACACACTACTAGAAATAAAATAAAAACTACTAAAAAATATACAAACATTAATAAAAACCTAATAAAATTTTGGGCGTAACATTTGCCACGCCAAAACATGTTGAAAATCAATCCCGACCTCAGCCGCATAATCGATTTGAGCAAAGCCAACGTGCACATCTTCTGTTTGATTGGGGTTATTATTTACTACTTGTTTACAAAATTTTTCGAAGCTTTGACACTTCGATTGGAGGTCTGCGTACATGTGAGAGATTGAATCACACGTACGTTGTGTTTCTCCGACAAGCGAGCCAAACTCGACTAAAACTCTTTTCCAGTTCGGAGCGTTGATGCAGCCACGAACATGACCCCGACCGGTGCTAGTTGATGCGACATTGTTATGTATGGTGTCGTACGTAATCACTAGGGCAATTTCCTCCTCTTACGTCCAAGCAACCATTGTGAATGTGAATGGGAATGGGATGAAGAATGGAATTTTGTAATTTTTTTTTGTGTATAGGAGAAGATTTTGTGTGAGTGTGGATATGAATGGGGTAAATATGTATATATATATATATATATATATATAGATAGGTAGGTAATTTTTTTTTTAAATTTTGGTAAACATGACCGTTGCCGGCCAACAGCTAGCCAGCTAAAGTCCCGTGATGTGTGTCACAAAGAAAATGGATCGCGGCCGTGACGAAGTTTGTGGGGCGGTAGTCGTGACCATCACGGCTATCACGAGGTGGCCATCACGGACCACCCCGTCCACCTTAAAGAAGACATGTGTAGGAAAAGTCTAGGCCTAGCAATTATTTTTTTTCTTTTTCACCATGATTTTTAGCGTGCTACATAGCCTACAAGTTCGGGGGCTTATGTGACATCCGTCACTTTTTATTCTTTTATATTATATTAATAATAATAATAATAATAATAATAATAATAATAATAATAATAATAATAATAATAATAATAATAAAAAAAAAATTCAGATTTATAGTTATGTTTTTTTTTTAAAAAAAAAAACTATAACAAACTATATATATATAACCTTTAACCCAAGCCCCAAAACCCAACTTCCTTATCCTTGTTTATTTTCGGCCCAGTCTACCTGAGCCCAACAGCATGCAACCCACTCTCCCTTCCCCTTTAATCTGTTTAAGAAAAAAAAAAAATATAGTGCCCCTGCCAGGACTCGAACCCGGGCAGGAGCCACACAACACCCACACACAAGCCAGCTGAGCTACGGCTCATATCTGTTGTAACACCAACTCAATTTATATAAAAGGCTTCATCTCCTTGCTGCTGTTACCCTCTGCAGCATCAGACGCGCGCCCCCTGTCCTCCTTATCTTGTTTGACTTTAGATTGAACGCACATTAGGAAACAACTGAATAATTGGTTCGTGATATGGAGTTGACAAGGTAATACACGTAACTTACGCGCCAATTATCCTTAGAAACATCCCAAAATCATTGTTAATTACGCGTAAACATTTAAGGCCGAGTCAAAACATTCCATTTCGTCCATACAAGCTTCCCCTATAAATTGGACACCCTTAGACAAACCCAACTCGCCGATAAACATCCCACAACCTTCAATTTCTGTTAAACGATCTGCAAATCGAAGCTCTTGAGCCGTTTTTGACTTTTCCCTTTGACCGACTCTTCATATCGCGTTTCTGCATCATTGTAAGTTTTTCTTTATGGGTCTCATTGTTCGGCACATGAAGAACAATAGCCCCAAGAATCCTGGGGCTATTGGTCTCTAATTCTTGTAATTAGGAAACTAGGGCTCGATTGCTTTAAATGGGGAAGAACACGAATTATAGAAGCATATAACATCATTTTGAAACAAAGACTATAACCAACTGATCACCCAGATCAGTTGGTAACACATTGTGCTAAAAAAACGTGGGCCGTTCCAGGACAAGGGTTCGAATCCTGTCCTCCACCTTATTTTTTTAAATGATTTTCTGATTCAGTTATATGACCTTATTATCAATTTAAATCCAATATATTTCGTTCTCAGGTTGTGGCTCAGTTGGTAGCCACGCTTGTGATAAAACCCGAACCGGCCAGAGGCCCGGGTTCGATTCCCATAACCAACAAACATTTTTTTTCATTTTTATATATATACTTAATACATTAAATCTTTTAAAATAGTTTTTAAATACTAAAAGTGTTTTATAAATTCTACAAAAAATTATCATATGATCTTCAAATGATAAAGTTCATTACCCAATTTTTAGTTTTTCAGAAATAATTTATTTAATATATATTATTAATAATACAAGTTTATTCATTTATATTTATTAAATTCTATAAAAATATCTAAACAATTTTACTAAATCTCACAAAAATTATCCTAAACTTGTATATTCTTAAACATTCCAGAAAATATTTTTATTTCAGAAATTCTTTAATTTTAAATATTAAAGTCACATTTTGACAAATTGAAATAATTAGATTAAATATTCTATTTTCAAGAAACATACTCAAAGTCTTATGTTGTTACTATATTTAACTCAAAATTTTACCAAGAAACTTTTATTTATTTATTTATTAAATTTCTCATAATAAACAATTCATTAATTAATCAAATAAACGTTTATCCCCAAATCGAAGCCCTAGAAATACATGTATCCTAGAGTTATTTCCCTTACACATTATCAAATTCTTTAGGTTGATACTTTGAGATAATTCCAACACATATTTCGTTGTCCAAGTTCAATTACAAGCTATTACGTATACAGTGAGTATTCCTACCCCTTTTTGCTTTTATACATTTTTGGGGTGTTACATGTACACTATTACAATTTCAAATACAAGTTTACACTTTTACAATACAATTCTAGTACTATGTGCATTGCTTACAACGTGCTTTATGCTTAGACATTACATGTGGATTACATTTGTACTTAGTGAAATCATTAACATGGTACAAGCCGACCTTAACATTGGATAGCGCTATTTGGATTGACAACCCGCCTAGATTGATTCTCCCCCTTTTTCATCGGAGAATCCGTGGCCAGTGTTAAGCTTTTTATCCATTTATTGGATAAGTACACTACAGTTCATACAGTACATTATACAGTCACAGGGTTGATTTCGCTCATTTGTATGATACATGGTTTACATATTTGTACTGTAGCTTGCACTTGAATTGTATAACTTTTTAACCTACTATATATATCAAATCTAGGAATGCTCACCAACATTTCATATGTTGACCAAATCTATTTTGTACATGTTTCAGGTGCAGTTTGATCTAGTGCTTTAGCAAGGAACATTTAGTGCTTTATTTTAATCCAGTTATTTCAATATTTACATTTCATTTAGACAATGTATTTTCCATTTCCATGTAAGACAATTTTGATTATTCAATAATATTTACATTTTAGTACCATGAGCTTTTGAACAATCGTCACTACGTGGCACCCCGATGATTCCGCCATCGGTTGGGGTGTTACAGCTTAGCCTTTACATTTTTCATTTCCCACCATTATTTTTAAATGGGTAAGGGTTATTTGTTTCAACTCTTAATAGGATAGATGTCTGAATGGTCAGACATAGTTTATTCAGACTGTTTGTTAAGCGAGCAAATGTTTGAATTAGTTAGGTGTTGTTTGTTTTTCTGTAGGAAAATGTCTGCAGTTTGCGGACCACATCTGCAGGAGAAGAGGTGGATCAAAGGTTTGCAGTCAGCAAGAAGAAGACTGTTTGTTTGTTAACGTCTGCAGGCTGCTGAAATAAACTGAAATTTAAATATACTGATTTTTTACAGCAGTCTGGTGGTGGTGGACGATGGACAGTGGTGGTGGTGGTTGTAGACGGTGGTGGTGGACGGTAGTGGTGGTGGTGATAGATGGTGGTGGTGGTGGTGGTGGTTGGTGGTGGTGGTGGTGGTGGTGGTGGGGGACCGTGGTGGTGGTGGACTGTGGTAGTGGTGGACGATGGTGGTGGTGGGTGGTGGTGGATGAGGAGAAGAGAAGCGGAGAAGACCTTTGAAGACCTTGGAACAAGTCTGCACCAAGAAGAGGTCAGGAAGACCTTTTTAAGTGAAAGGTATTTCAAAAAACAAACACTCTGCAAACCCCAAACGTCTGCACACGTCTACACGACGCAGATAAAAAAGGCCAGAAGTGTTTTGAGCAAAAAAACGAACAACCCCTTAGACATTTGCCTCTTACTGGTTCAGTACTTACATATTCTAAAGTTGTCAAACAATCCTTAAGTTTTTTTTTACTATGGTAATTTTAAAAAAGATTACACAAAATTTAAAAGATTAAAATTTTATTTAATTTGGTGTAATTAAAAAAATACCGTATGAAAAACTTATCTTTGTTTAAAAATCATGATGGAATCGAAAAAAAGGAAAAGACTTTGAAACTATTTCCCAACTTGGAGGCTATGTAGGAAAAGGCTAGCTGTTAGCACTATATTGGTTGTGACCATGAGTCCTAGGATTTTTTTTAATAATAAGGGAGAATTACACGCCGTGTCCTTTATGTTTACCTTAAATTGCATCGCGTGTCCTTTATTTTTAAAAATTACATCTTGTGTCCTTTATTTCAAACTTTTGAACACAACAAGTCCTTTACACTAACCTCATCTAATATCTTGGGTTTCTTCTCTAACCCCATCTAACATCTTGGTTATCTTTAAATATATATTATTCATTTAATGGTTTTATTAATTATTTAAAATACATTTACAACTTCAAAAATTCTATAAATTTTACAGAAGCTTACTTACATCCCAAAAATTTCATTATTTATTTTTAGAAAATATGTTTTATACAAATGAAAATAGAAGCTTAATTACTTCGAGAATTCTATATTTATTTTCGGAAAATATGTTTTTAAATATATTTCCTTTAATTAATAATTAATTCATATAAATCCGATTTAAGTGATTCAAAAGCCCAAATCTTTGCAAAAATCTATCATATTTAGCCACTGTAAAAATATTATTTTAGAAATACTATATTTTAATATTTGTAAGCATTTTAAATCAGGTTGTTCATTATTAAGGAAAATAAATCTGTTTTATATTAATGAAAACATAAAATCTTTACAAATTATTTTTCATCTTTATACATCAGTGTATGGTTAAATGTTAATAATTTTGATTTCATTAGTATAAAATTATAAAATACATTTTTATTAGAAACCAGTTGTTACTGATGTATAAATTAAATGTTATATTAATTAAATCAAAATTATTACCATTTACCCATGTATAAAGTTGGAAAATAATTTTATAAAGTATTTCAATTTTCATTTAATATAAATTAAACGAGTTGACGTTAACCCGCGCGTTGCGACGGGATATTGATTATGAATGTTTTAGTATCACTATATGAGATGCGGAATTTTGAAGATTATGCAAAACACTCATTTCTTTGCTTTATCCTAACGTACAACACGCACTAAAAGATTTTACTTCCAAACAATAGGAAGTGTTTGAAAAAATGAACCAACTTTGTGGTTACAATTTTTAAATTCCGTTTTTTCCTTACAAAAATTGTCAAAAATAATCTAAAAAACGGTTTATTGGACATTTTTATGGATGTTGATTTTGGATTCAATATGCTTCAGAATTTTGATGAGCAAAATAGAGGGAAATTTTAATTGATGTGTTCTTCGTTTTTAAATCTTAAATAAATTGGCTAAAATTAATTAAACGTAATAAATCGTAAGTAAATTTTTTTTTTATGGATATATAATATATAGTTTGTGAAACGGTGCCAATGGATGGGTAAAGGGCCGTGACTATTGAAGGGGATTCATGTTAAATTGTGAAAAAAGGTGGGTATTGGACAACAGAATGGTGGTGATGATTAGAGGTAACCCAAGTTTCAAATTGTATAGTTTGTGAAGCGATGCCAATGGATGGGTAAAGGGTCGTGACTATTGAAGGGGATTCATGTTAAATTGTGAAAAGGTGGGTATTGGACAACATAAAGGTGGTGATGATTAGAGGTAACCCAAGTTGCAAATTGTATAGTTTGTGAAACGGTGTCAATGGATGGGTTAAGGGTCGTGACTATTGAAGGAGATTCATGTTAAATTGTGAAAAGGTGGGTATTGGACAATCGAAAGGTGGTGACTCTTAGAGGTAACCCAAGTTGCTAATTGTGTATATATATAATTTATTTTCCTTAATAATGAATAGCTTGATTTAAATTGCTTAAAAATATTAAAAAAGTATTTTCTAAAATACTAATTATTACAGGGGCTAAATATAATAGGAATTTTTTTATAAAAATTTTGGTCTTTTGAATCACTCAAATCAGATTTATAATGAATTAAATATGAATAAAAAATATATTAAAAATATTTAAAAACATATTTTCCAAAAGTAAAAAAATACAAATAATTAAATTTAAGATGTAAATAAGCTTCTGTAAAATTTATAAAATTTTTGGAGTTGTAAATGTATTTTAAATAATTATTAGAACCATTAATAAATAATATAAAATTAAAGACAATCAAGATATTGGATGAGATTAGAAAAGATAATAAAGATATAAGATAAGGTTAGTGTAAATGACTTGTGGTGTGCAAAAATTTAAAATAAAGGACACACAGTGTAATTTTTAAAGATAAAGGACACACCGTGCAATTTTAAATAAACATAAATGACGAAACGTGTAATAAGATACGCAAATTGTTCTAAAAACAAAATTTGGTTTATATTATATTCTAAAAAAGTTATGTAACAAAAAAATTAAGCTTGTGTATGCTACAATATTAACACATGATGTTTGGTATTCTTTTTCTGCAAACACAAATTCGATTAGATATGATTTACTAGAGTATGATTTTGATGAACATGGAGATCAAATATAGTAGACATTGTGAAAATCGCTTTGTATTTGTTCTCTTGTAACACCCCAACCGATGGCGGAATCATCGAGGTGTCATGTAGTGACGATTGTTCAAAAGCACATGGTACTAAAATGTAAATATTATTGTATAATTTAAATTGTCTTACATGGATAAAATGAGAAAAATACAAAAGTCTAAACAAAACATGAAATTTGAAATAAATTATTAAAAGCAAGCACTAAAATCCAATGCTATGGAACTAAGATCAAACTGCACCTGAAACATGTACAAAATAAGTTTTGTCAACATATGAAATGTTGGTGAGCATTCCTAGTTTTAATATATATATATATATATATATATATATATATATATATATATATATATATATATATATATATAGTAAGTTGGAAAATGTTATACAATTCAAGTGCAAAGCTACAGTGCATTTATGTAAACTATGTATCATACAAATGAGCGAAATCAATCCTTTGACTATATAAATGTACTAGAATGAACGGCGGTGTACTTATCCAATAAATGGATAATAACATAACAATGACCATGGATTCTCCGATGAAAAAGGGGGAGAATCACCTAGGTGGGTTGTCAATCCAATAGCGCTATCCAATGTTAAGGTCGGCTTGTACATGGTTAATGATTTCACTAAGTACAAATGTATTCTACATGTAATGTCTAAGCATAAAACACGTATGTAAGCAAATGCACAATGTACTAGAATTGTATTGTATAAATGTGAACTTGTATGTGTATTTTGTATAAGTGTACATGTAACACCCCAAAAGTGAATAAAGACAAAAAGGGGATAGGAAATACTCACGTTGATTATGATGATGAGCTTGTAAGAAATTCAACAAAAACCAAAGAATTTTGCTTGAACCTATATTTTTAGAATTGAGTTTTATAAACATAAACTCACTATATGAATTGTTGGCTCGTTGATTATCCGGCGACAAGATTCAAATCCTAGTAATTAGCCCCTTAATCCTCATAAGTTTATTTAAACGTTTAAAGCCGAAAATAATAATAATAATAATAATAACCAAATTCAAAACTTACATAACATCCAAATATATAATTCGTTTATTAAAATTTTGATTCTAGATTATTTGAGACTACAAAATTATTTAATATATATAAAGTCCAAATTAAAAGAGTTATAATTATAACCCATTCCACTAGGAAGCAGAAGTGTAGAGACTCAAAAGTAAATTTAAAAGAAAATCATTGTAACATATCCATGTAAATAAACCTTCATCTTGGTTTATGTAAACTTAATTATCCATGAGGGTGTATATCCAGCCAAGTAAACAAAAAGAAGTTTGACAAACTAAACGGTTGTATCCATTAATTTGTGCGTGGTTTTAAACGTAGACATATAGTTATATAGTTCAGTCTATGGTAGGTTCGACAACTAAGAGTTAGTGTTGTTCATAATCGCCGGAACAATGAGAACGAAACCCAAATACATCTAAGTATTTCCAATTTAAATGACGGTTATATTAAGGTACCTTGTCGAAGTTCAACCGTATTTCAGTCACTGTCAAAAGTCTCGAGTGGTCATACAGAAGCGAAAAATAATCAAACAATCACACTCATCCGATTGCAACTAAGGCGACACGTCTGATTTGGATTGATGGTAGCGGCGATTCAAGGTGGCCGACTAGGTGATGTGCCATGACTACTCTGGTTAGTGGAGTCAAGATGGTGCGGTTGTTGTTTCAATGATGTTCCATGTCGGTTTCAAACCGCCGGAGTGTTTCTGGAATACGTAGAGACGAAGCCAAGTGAGGAGGGAGATCGGTGAAGAAGAGGAAATCGAATCCTCTGTTCATTGGCTGGTTTGTTGAAAGAATTTGAATTTCCAAAATGGGGTTTTGTGATAATGCAAAGAACGAGTAGGTGGTATGGGTCTTAAACCCAATTGTTTGTGCTATTCAAATGGTTTGATTTGGTGATTCAATTTGGTTTAATATAATGATTGTGGTGTTGTCTTGTATACTACGACAAAACAAACAAAAAGAAAAAAAAACAAAGGAAGGAAGGAGAATAAACGCAAGGGACATGGTGCAAGGTTAATTATAGTCATTAGCTTAAAAGACGAAGTTAATTACTCTATCACTAGCCAATCAAGGCGACTGTTTCGGAACTGGATGGGAAACCGTTTCGAACGGGCATATTAAATGAGGAAGTTGAAATTTTAGGAAGCAAAAGTCACGGTTGAAAAATTGACTTTCATAAAGAACGAAACGAAAATTTGAATGTTTACTTATTTAGTTTCCTTTTAAACCACAAGGTTTTTTTTTTTAAATATATATAAACACGATGATCGGTATTTAGAGATAATCATTCAATCGGTTTCACAAAATTTTTAAACGTGCTTAAGTTTCGACATGATAAATAATATTTTTTTTTTATTAATGCCAAAATATATCATGATTAAATAATGTATTCATATGCGTGTTCGGTTCAAATGTAAACATTTCCAAGTAATAATCGAAAGAACTCAACTTTTATTAGATTAAAAAACATAGGAAGTACACGGACTAGATTTGACAACTTGCTAAAAGATAAGGGTGACGGTTGTCACATCTCTAGTGTATGAATATGTTCAAGGTTAAACATTCACATATATCGAAGGGATAGGGTCCTAAATCATGGCGTGGATTACAACCATATCCCATAAAAGATATCAACTCCATGATGTCTGCGGATCAAATCCTGCGTGGACACCAACTCTGCGGAACTCCTCAAGAGCTGACGTCACCAACAGGAGGAATATCCGCGCGTGCATATACGCGCAGAACAATTAGGAAACATCGTCTTCAAGTACATATGCGTACAGACAATCAAAAGTCAGGAAGATCCGATCAGATTCAGAGTGCATGCTGCGCTCATTAGAAGACAACACGTGTCGGGGGGGTGGTCCAACAACCCCTAACAGTGAACAGTAGGGCTGAGCAATTCGCGGTTCGGTACCGCTGAACCGAGGAACCGAAACAGAACCGCTAGATCGGAACCGTATTCTTGTATTTAGGGCCCGGTTCCGGTTCTTAAATTTTGATGAAAACGGTTCCCAGTTCGGTTCGGCTCAGAACTGCGGTTCTATTTAAATAACCGCTAGAACCGGGTTAGGTTAACACTTTAAATATATTTAAAACCCTATTAATTTAGTGGGCTTTTCTAAGTAGTTTGTAGACTGACTATCCACATTTTCAATTCCCAACTTTAATCTTTATAAAGAATATTGTTCGAATCATGCTAACTATATAATATCAAACAAACTTGTTGAGATAGAAGTTCCATTCGAATTATATAATTTCTATAAAAACATATAGAGTACAACAAAGGGAGCGAAAATAGCTTAAACTGAGAACCAACGCTTACAAATTCATTTATAAGGTGCACAGGTTGGCTTATAATGTGTGTCGCACAATGATGTAGTATAACATGTGATATTAGGAATGTATGACGCATATCATTCATAGTGTTAAAATTACAATCATTGCATATATGCGGTTGGTACCGTGCACTTCTAAACATTTATCATAGGTCCGTAATATGACTAGGACACCACACTTTAGTTTAGTAAAGTTGCCTTTGATTTAATTGTTAGTTTTAGGATTCAGTTGATAACCGGTTCCGGTAAGAACCGCTTAACTCGGTTCTGAACCGAACCGGTAGGTTTTTATACGGTCCGATTCCGGTTCTTATATTTATCACTAAACGGTTCCAGTTCGGGTTGGTTCGGTCCGGTTCTGAACCGTTGCACACCCCTAGTGAACAGTGATGGGACAACCTCCATGCTTTCACCATCCTGTGTATAGTACTGTAGACGCATGGTTTCCTGCTATAGTCAAGACGTCACGTTAGACACCACCCGAAGGTCAAACATGTTGTGTGAGAGAAAACGCCGTCCACACCCAACCAGATCGCGTTACGTGGATTTATGGCAGGGCAGTACACTTTTTCTCTCACATCAGCATTAATAACCACGTGATTTTGTACTCACTTTATGGGCCGAAGGAAGGCAAGCCCATAACATAAGCCTAAGCCCATCCTCGTGGTTATGGGTAGTGATGTTTGGTCCATGCATGTCCTATATAAAGGAGGTCACCCCTTCTTTGTAAGGATCATGTTATGTTGCTATAAGCAAGCCAACACCATTTTTTGTGTTTGCTATTACGAGTCATAGGACTTTTCTGCGGTCGCCTCCCTTCACACGGGCCACTCATTCTTTCCTTGTAGGTTTGGTTTGAGTCACAAGTGATGCAAAGGATTATACCCTGCAACAACATGAGTTTCAAACCATACTAATCTTTCTTTTGAGGTAAATAAAACATGTTGTTTCTTCATATATTAATTCCTATCCATTTGTAGCAGATAACAGAACAATATAATCAAATACAGTGAAAACATATACATATACAAGCAAAATGTTTATGCTAGGTTAACACGATAAGACACGATAGTACCTGTTTATACCAGGTTAACACGATAAAATATGAACATGTTTTCCAAACCTGACACGATAAAGAGACCATCAAGCATTAATAAGTAGAATTCCACCTAGTAAGAACATATAACTCCACTACTCCACCCACACAACGTATATTTAAAAAAAAAAAAAAATTCCTTAACATTTCTTAACGGGTACTAAATAGGTAAACATGTATTTAACCTGTTTAGACAAGAAAATTAACAGGTATATTCATGTCCAACTGTTTAGGACAATACGTAACCTGTTAAGTTTATACCTGAACCTGTTAAAGTTGTGTAGGTTCGTGTCATGTATTTGTGTTCGTGTCTAAAATTACCAGTCCTGGTTGTTAATTTACCATGACTTAAAGTTATGGAGTTCCTAAATTATTTGTTTTGGAAAGGAATGATATATTGACTAAAAGTCCGATTGGTACATGAAAGCCATTAATATCTTATCTAATGACCTCTTGGTCTAGTGGTATGGTATCCCCCCTTATAAATGTAAGGTTGTGGGTTCAAATCCTTGCAAATGCAAAATGATGTGGAATAAAGGTGTAATAAAAATTTGCCGTTCAAAAAAAAAAAAAAAACAGTAGAGAATTAAACAGTGACTAAACGTTTGAAATTCTTGTGTTTAGACTCATTCAAACGGTCACTATCGTGACTAACATGACTAATAAAGACGACCTCAAATCAAGAATCCTATGTTAGGAGACAGGTTTTTTTTTTTTTTTTTTTTTTTTAACGGCAATTACTTCATATATAAATATAAAAAGCCAGCACCTTGCTGAGGTACAACAAAAATGAAGAAAAATGACAAACACAAAGCGACATCCAACACCTATAGACTGCCAACCACGTTAAAATCCACCCAAGTCTCCCATGTAGGTTTCTTGATCGGCGACCGATTACACACCCAGACGTAAGCGTCTTCCTTGATGTCGTCCACAACTTCCTGAATGGGGATAAATTTTCTCTCAAACACCATAGCGTTCCTCGCAAGCCAAATTCTCCAAACCGTGGCGCACACGACCACAGCGACCGGCCGCTTCCAGTTCTTGCATCCCGGACTGTCATCAATGTTTCTAATAAGATCGTTGAGGTTATCAACTCCGACAGGAAAGGGGACGCGGATCCAGGCCAAGACAGCCCACCAAATCGCTTTAGCGACCAAACAATTAAGAAAGAGGTGGTCCGGGTCTCAAGTTTCGTATCCACAACGAGTACAAATAACATCGGGAATGTTAATACCTCTAGCCAGAATTTGAGTTTTGGCAGCAACTTTACCTTGGGCCGCTCTCTATAAGAGGATATTGCATTTCTCGGGGGGGGGGGGGGGGGGTTCCCACTTGACAGGAAAACTAGCCGTAGACGGGTCTTTGGAGGCTTCGATCTCGAGTCTGACTTGCTTCATCGAAAACTCGATCCCACAATCATTCTTCCAGCACCAAACATCCTTGCCATTGTTCAGATTGTACTGCCCCAATAGTTTCAGCAGCTCCCCATATCCAGTCCACTCATCACTACTAAGAGTACCTTTCTTCCATTTGACAACCCATTGGCTATGGGGAACAGACTCGAAAAGACAGGAGGTGACCGTCCCATTTTTTTCAGCAGCAATACAGAACAAATCAGGGAATAAATAACACAATGGAACACTGGAAAGCCATGGGTCTTTCCAAAAGCGAGTGTTACGCCCGTCCCCAACCTTGACCTTCAACTTATCGTTCATACGAATCCCAAGTTTAAACATCGCCTGATCAGCCCTACAAACATCCTTCTAGACCCTCGGAACACACTTATTAACCGGAATGAGGCTTTTACAAGAATCCGAAACATGAATAGCCAAAATCACCCTGGCCCACAGCTGATCCGGGTCCTTTCTAAACCGCCACCACCATTTGGAAAGCATCGCCAAGTTGTAATCCTCAATGCAACCAATACCGAGACCCCCATTATTCTTAGACTTCATCATATGATACCAACAAATCCACCTGACTTTTTTAATTCTACCCGAACAGCCCCAAACAAAATCGCGATGCAATCCTTCAAGTTTACGGGTCACACATTTGGGGGCTGAAAACAAAGATAAATAATAAGATGGGAGGCTGCCCAACACCGCCTTGGCGAGAGTAGCTCTCCCAGCCAGGGACAGGTTCTTCGCCTTCCAGGCCGAGAGTTTATTGTGGAACTTTTGCATAACCAACAACCATAAACGGAAACCCCCCAGCTTCACACCTTAGGACTTTAACAAACCGTTCGACCTCGGCCCCATCCACACTGACCCTGAAAAGCCTACACTTTTGATGATTAACTTGCAGCCGAGAAATGAGATTGAGGCATCTGAGAAAGTGACTAAGGCTGACAACGTTATGTTCCGACCATTCACCAATAAATAAGACGTATGCGTAACATAAATGGGAAATAGTCTCCCCATCATCCACACTGACCCCGAAAAGCCTACACTTTTGATTATTAACTTGCAGCCCAGAAACGAGATTGAGGCATCTGAGAAAGTGACTAAGGCTGACAACGTTATGTTCCAACCATTCACCGATAAATAAGATGTCGTCTGCGTAACATAAATGGGAAATAGTTGGCCCATCATTCGGCAACTTAAGCCCTTGAAATAATCCCACATCCACAGCCCTATTCATGAACATATTAACAGCCTCCATAGCGAGAATAAATAGGAACGGGGACAAGGGGTCACCTTGCCTAAGCCCCCTTTTAAAAGAAAATTCACCGGTAGGCGCACCATTGATCAAAACCGACCCTCTCCCTGAAGATAAACACCCCTTTATCCAACTAACCCACAAGTCGGAAAAGCCCATGAAAGACATGATCCTGAACAGAAATTTCCAATTCAAGGAATCATATGCCCTTCTAAAGTCAACTTTAAAGATGAGGACCTTTCGTTCAACTTTCTTAGCCCATGAAACAATTTCGCTAACAATCAAGGGGCTATTGAGAATATACCTCCCCTCCACGAAGGCTGACTGTGTAGGGGAAATGAGGTTGGGCATCACCACTTTAAGCCTGCACATAAGAATCTTGGCAATGATCTTGTACATTGAAGTAACCAAAGAAACTGGTCTGAATTCCTCTAAGGATTGCGAGTCACTAGTCTTGGGTATAAGGGCTATGAACGAGGCATTACACCCAAAGGAAATGTTTCCGGTCCTGAAAAATTCGCTCACCACACTGAAAACAATAGGCTTTAGAGTATCCCAATACTTCTTGTAAAACTTTAGCGTAAACGCATCCGGGCCCGGGGCCTTCCCTCCATCACAATTACGAACAACGCCCCAAACCTCCTCCATAGAAAGCTGACGGGTCAGGGAATCAGCTTGTTCCTAGGTAAGACATGGCAGCCCCCGGTTTGAGAACAAGGGCCTTCTTCGAATAGGTTCGGCGAAATGTTTCCTAAACCACAACATCGTCTCCAACATAACAATCTTTGGCTCGGTGACCCATGTCTCGCAGATATTCAGTCCGTTAATCCGACAGCAAGCCTTATTTACCTTAATGAAGCCGTGGAACAATGCCTAGTTTTCATCCCCAAATTTAACTCATATAAGACGAGACTTCTGATGGAGGACTTTAAGATTGTCCAACTCCATTTTCCTCAACTTAAGCCTGAGATCCACCCTGAGCTTCTTCTCCGAGTTATTAAGTTTTGCAATCTCAGCCATCTTTTCAATACTCTCAACAACTCATAACATGGCAGCCTTTTGTTTCACCACAAATTCATTAACCAAAGACCTCCAATTTTTAATATCAAGCTTCACGCCTTTGAGGACAACAAACATGTATTTGTCGGCTTTCCTAACAATTAGGCCACTGCACACCCTGGTCTTAACGATATTATCAAGCTCCGGCGCCCCCAACCAAGAGTTGTAAACTTGAAGGGAGGAGGGCCAAAGTCAGAGTCAATACATGAGAGAAGAACCGGACAGTTGTAAACTTGAAGGTAGGAGGGCCCTTGCTCAACACATGACATTTAGCAGCCGACCAGATGCTCATAAACTCATCACAGACAAAAATCCTGTCCAGGTTGCTTATTTTAATATCTGCATTGTCAGAGACATAAGTAAATTTACCTCCCACAGGATACTCCAGCCATAGGAGACAAAGGTTACTATACAAACTTGATAGCAACTTTTTGTAATGAATATATAACTTATTATTCAACTATTATTTTTTTTGGTCGGCAAATTTCAATTTTATTAACACCTAACATATTTACAAATCTTCTATTAGCAAAATGCAATATAGAAGCAGATTGTTACAGCCCATACATGTTTCATGCTCCTCCCCTATATTTCAAACTTTTTCCAGTTATTCCAACCCAAATTATCTCTTTTCCCCCGAATTCTAACCCATGAGTATGATAGTGTTTTGATGTCGCCAAGTAAACGTTCCATCTCTATTCTTTTTTCTATTGAAGATTTTGTCATTCCTGCCTTTCCATATAATCCAGCATGTGGTTAAAACGACAACTTGTATCGCCTTTTTCTTGACGCGTCTCAACCCGTTATGTTTATGAATCCCCAATGGATCTCGAAAGGTGAAGGCATAGATGGGCTGAATTTTACACCAATCACTCACTTTGTTCCAAAGATTGGCATGAATTTTACACCAACTATTAATTAACTAGTAGTTTTATATACACTAATCTTTTGACATATTATATTTTCTTGCATAAATGTTTTAAGAATAGTGTACATTCTGCATTAAAAACTTGTGTTTCATGAAAATATGATATTTTAGAAATTTAGAGATGATATTCTTCTATTGATTAAAAATGGTTGCGAATAAAATAAATTTGAAACAACCATATTAGGTACTACAACATGTTTCAAATTTATTTTATTCGCAACATGTTAGCTACCACAACATGTTTCAAATTTAAATTTGAAACATGTTTGGAGATGATATTCTTCTACTACTTAATGTTCTCTATTCTTAATGTAAAGAAGTACAATTTTCAGCAAAGAATTCTCTGCACCTCATATGGTATCTAGAGCCACAAGTCTTCACTGAGAATCATCCGATCCCAGATCTGCAACACTCCTTTCTCAGACCTAAAACCTCTCTCTCCTGCCCTTTTTTTCTTTTCAGATCACCATGGCCACCATCATTATCACCCTCTCCACTCACACCCACTTCCCCATCCAATTAGTTCTAGATAACTTCACCTCATGGCGCAAACAAGTCCTATCAACTCTTACGGGTCTTGAACTCGAACAGTTTGTTGATGGAAAAACAGAACCACCACCTAAAATCCTCGACGGCAAACCAAACCCAGCCTACCGATAGTGGTTCAGACAAGATCTGATCCTGCTCGGAGCACTCCTTGGCAGCTGCTCTGCCACCATTTTACCCATTGTGTCATTTGCTGCAAGCTCTCTTGAACTATTTCAGCGCCTAAACGAGGCATATGTAGGCGTCACTCGCTCTCGCATCATTTCACTCTGCTCCAAACTCGCCACAACCACCAAAGGCACCCAGCATGTTGTAGAATATTTACGTGAGATGAAATCTATTGCAGATGAATTAGCTCTAGCCCTGAAACCGGTTGATGAAGACGATCTTATAGTGCACATCATCACTCACCTCAGAGATGACTACAAGCAAGTTACTGCTGCTGTAAAAATGAGGGACACGTCTATTAATTTTTCGGATCTCTTTAAGAAACTAGTTGATCATGAACGGTCCCTCCTTGAAGCCCAGTCCACACTCGTTCTCACCACGGTCAATAGCACCCAAAGGCGAACTTATTCCCAAGCGCCATCTGACAGTCTCGCCTTCCCTGAGACTCGCAACAGCCGACCCAACACCTTTGGACAAAAAAATGGTCACCCACAAAATGATCTCAATTACCGAACTAATCGGAATACTGTTTTTTGTTATTTTTGTAACATCACAGGTCACGAGACGAAAGATTGCAGGAAGCTTGTGCGGTTTCTACAGGAACATCACATCTCCCATCCAACATCCACATCTCCCAATCCAACAGTCAACTCTTCTTTAGCAAGTTCCTCCCACAATCCACTTGGCATGTTTGATATTGGCGCCTCCAATCATGCGTCCTATGATCAATCCTTCTTGCACAGTCTCTCCGAATATGGCGGACCTGATGAGATTGTATTAGGAAATGGTAAAACTCTTCCGATCTCTCATATTGGTCAATCTTCCATTCCAACTACTTCTCGTCCTTTACAACTAAAAAATGTTTTTACTTGTTCCAAGCTTGCGTAACAACCTTATCTCTGTTGCTAAACTTTGTAAAACTAACAGGGTTTCGGTTGAATTTTTTTCCTTTGATTTTTTTGTTAAGGACCTTCGCACGGGGACGCGCCTAACATGGGGAGTGAACATAAATGATGTCTACTATGCTCCTACCTTCATCTCTCGAAGTCAATCAATCAATCAATTCAACCGCAATTTCATCGGGGTCACTTCTTTCATGGCATCACAAGTTTGGACATCCTTCAATCAAAGTTCTAATCGCCTTACTAAATAATTTAGTACTAAGTACAAAAAATGTCTAAAACACATTTTCATTGTGATTCTTGTTCTTTAAATAAAAGTCATAAAATGCGGCAAACTCGTTCAAAGTGTCCAAACCATTACAACTTGTTTATTTCGATGGGTCCCGTCCAAAAATCAATCGATGACTATACATACTACGTCATCTTTGTTGATTATTACTCTAAATATACATGGTTATACCCAATGAAACATAAATCAGATGTCTCCATTCTTTTTCCACAATTTAAAACTTTAGTAGAAAAATTCTTTAACACACCTTTCATCTCACTATTTTCGGATAGTGGGGGAGAATACATTGGACTCCTCCCTTATCTTCAAAAGCATGGGATATCCCACTTCACCAAACCTTTGCACACTCCCGAACATAATGGTGTTGCCGAACTCCAACATCGTCACATCGTTGAAACCGGTTTATCCCTTCTTCATCATGCCAATTTACCGCTTTCCTTTTGGTCCCATGCCTTTCAAACTGCTCTCTATCTTATTAACCGTCTCCCCACACCAATCCTTAACAATAAATCTCCTTTTCAAAGACTTTAAAACACTTCTCCCAATTATACCAAACTCAAACCATTTGGATGCTTGTGCTTTTCTTGGCTACGACCTTATGCCCCTTCTAAAATCCACCCACGCTCCATCAAATGCATCTTCCTTGGCTACTCCTCCTCCAAATCCGCCTACAAATGCTTTGACCCCGTGTCTCATCGCCTTTACCATTCTCGCTACGTCGAGTTTGTTGAACATAACTTCCCATTTTTTTCTCACCGCTGCCTCTAAACTTTCCTCAGCTGAAACATTCCGTACCAACTCTCCTACACACACTCATTCACTACCTACTCCCGTCATACCCATACCGCCAGGGCGTGGTACAATGAATTTGCCACATTTCTACTTAAATTCGGATTCCACAAGTCTCTCGCCAACCCATCTTTGTTCATCTACAACAAAGACTCCATCACATCCTACCTTCTAGTCTATGTTGATGATCTCGTATTAACTGGTAACAACAATGACTTCCTTAAATTCTTCACCGTCTCACTGGCCAATCAGTTCTCAATCAAAGACCTTGGCTATCTTCACCTTTTCCTTGGTATTGAAGCAATATAACCCTCGAATGGTCTCTCCCTTTCACAACATCACCACATTCAAGATCTACTCACCACTTACCATATGGATGGTTCCAAAGAGGTTCACACACCTCTCGGCACCACGGACACACTCTTTCCCCATGATCAGTCTCCCAAAGTTGATCCGACCCCCTACCGAAGGCTGGTTGGCTCACTTCAGTATCTGGCATTCACTCAGCCCGATATTTCATATGTTGTGAACAAATTGTCACAATTCATGCATACACCAACTCAAACCCATTGGTAAGCCCTCAAATGCGTTTTACGCTGCTTAAAGGGTACTTCATAATGGTCTCTTCCTAAATCGATCCTCTTCTCTCTCTATCTCTATCAGCCTTTTTCGACTCGGACTGGGGTGGAATTCGGGATGGGGGACGCTCAACCTTGTGTATATATGTTCTCTATTCTTAATGTAAAGAATTACAATTTTCAGCAAAGAATTCTCTACACCTCATAGAAAGAAAGACACATCATATGGTATTTGTTAAGCATATCCATGAGTTTTACACTACAATGCTTCCTATTCATTTATCACACTTGACAATAATATAACATAACACATAGTTTATTTTGCTAAGCATGTTTATGAGTCCTTACACTACTCAACTTCTTACTCATCTAAGACAATACAATAATACAACATAACTAAAATAGCTAATATTTCAAATTAGATACAAACGGATTTTAACTAGGGAATTTAGATTTAAATACTCCCAACTATTACTTTGACAACCAATACTCCCAATTTTACACTTTGTTTGTTATGTTACCCCCAAACTAACCGAACCTTAACTCCGTTAGTTTTTTTGATGATGTGGCATGCTCAGAACGCAAACTAACCAAGCACATGACTTCTCAGATTTGTTTAGTGTTTTGAATCTTGTCAAATTGGCTACAGAACGCAACATTAACTTGGGTATCTGTAAGACCCTAACCCGTAAACCTGAGATTTGTCATTTAAACTTCCGAGTTTAGGCCTTAACTAAAATCACTCCCAATTAAAACTTTGGTAACTACAAAGAAACATAACTCAATGAATCCCACCAATTTTTGTTTTTATATTTTTATCTACTAAAACTTGTATTACAGTTTGTGTTTTAAATGGGACGGTCTATTGCGGAAGCTTTTTAAGTGTTCGGGTGTGCTCGGTTCTCTCGTGACTTGATCCTTGCTCCGGAACATCTAACGAATGTATACCTAGCACCATTACACAAAGAATGGTCAGTGAGATTGATAATAATGCATTTAGATCAGTTAATATGCTAATATGTGTCAAACGGAACCAATATGGTCAAACGACCAAACAAACAGGTTTAGAAGATGTCCCGCCGTGGGTCACGGCCATCAAGTCTCCCTTTCGGGTGTTCAAAGGCTTGTGTCGTTTTTCATCCAAATCTACTCAGAAGGCCTGAACGGCCATTCACTCCAGGTGAACGGTCGTTCACTGGGCCAAAACCCTTTTTGACAATTCTAAAAACATAAGAATTATATTGTCATCCGTTGGACACTTATTTAACTGAAAACATAGTCCTGTTTGTCTCATTATGACCCGGTTCTCAGATTTAAATGTTTATGTCGATTTTACCCAAATCGACCCGTTAAGGTCATGGGTTATACAAAATGATATTTGACCACACAAAAGCATAAGGGTCATATTGCCAACTCGTTAGACGCTTGTTTAACTAAAAACATTATCCGGATTGTTTCATTATGACCCGGTTTTTAGTTTTAACCTTTAGTAAATCTTTCAATTTAGCCATCCATGACGACACCACTTGATTCAAATCAATTGTTTTCGACTTAATAACTTATTTGAATGCTTCTAAGCCCTCACGGACTTAGTTTTATTACAAACCCATAATTTAACTATGGCTTTAGCCATACTTGGCGCCAAGGCGCGCATTAAGCTTAGCTAGAATAATACTTACCGAATTGGCCTTCACACCTCATACGGGTTGTTTTTTAATTGAATTCACTTTGCCTGATGGCTTTTATCTACCTACAAACTTACCGGGTGGCGTTGACCCATACCTTGCATTCCTTGCGATTACTTAGGCATCGAGTGCCTAATTTCCAAGTATTCTCCTGCATACTTTCTAGATTGACCACATTAGTCTCTCGAGACTCAATGGTGATATATTTACCATTGGACCCGTTAGCCACGAGTTTACTAAAGCTTAGAATACCGGCTTTGAATGCCGGGTTCGATTGATAAGAAAGATCACCATTTGACCCATTAAGGCTCATGGTTTATAACACTTTGACATTCCAACCTTTAGCTATGGGGAAATGGCAATCACACTTGACCCATTTACAGTTTGCATAATTTCCTTATTCGAGTATTTTTATCAAAAATCTTAAGTTTAGACTCTTGCTTACCACTTAGTTTTATTTATTGACTAAATTGATTATTTCTATCAATTGATCAACACACTTTGATTCCTTTATTACCATCAATCCTGTTTTAACAAGAATTCGTGTGATCTACCCGTTTAATAGGTTTCACCCCTTGGGGCCATACCTTTGTCTCACATCAAAGTTTAAAGACCAAAGTATACAACACTTAACCCATGCTCATAGTCTAAAAATGTAAGTAAACTTACCTTGTATTTCACCTTCATTTCCTTGCACTTAAGGCTTGTATTCGCTTGACCCGTTTGCTTGTTGATTCATTCTTTCCAAGCTTGCACCTAGCTTGACAAGATCAACCTTCACTATCCTCATAAGATTAATCAAGTTAGTCATCACGCCCAATAACTAACATATCTCATGAGTTATTCACACCATTTCATCTAAGTTTGAGTTTGGGTCAGTTTGACTCTTAAAAGTCAAATTGTCCATAAACATATTCACGTAAACTAGCTTAGGCAATGATGCACACAAGTACTAAGCTTTCATTCCCTATACATAACAACATTTAGTGTTAAGTTCATAAAACACCTTATTTTCACTGCTGCACTTTTTACGCAGCAGCTGTTCGGGTCACTTTTACCCCTTCTAAACCACATAATTTGATTTAGACTTTCAAATAAGAAATGTTCTTCATTCAAAGACCTTTCCAGGCATCTAAAGAACACCTCCTAACGATTTTTCTATGATTTTATATGAATATTTTAAGATCAAGTCAGAAACATATTATGTGCAGCGATTCCCTTTTCAGCTGCTGTAATTGACCATTTTGACCCATTTAAAGTCCGAATTAGTTGAACATGTTCAAAGATGGATCGTGCTTCGTTCAAAGACCTTTCCAAGCGTATAAAGAACACCTCCTAACGATTGTTCTATGATTTTATATGAATATTTTAAGATCAGGTCAGAAACATATTTTTAACCAAACAGCTTTGCTGTCAAAACAGAAATGTCAACTTTACATGCTGTTTGACCCACTAAAACTCAGAATTAACTTGTCATGACTAAATATGAAATGTAATATGTTCAACAAGCTTTTCAACGATATAAGGCTCGTCTTCTGACTCCTCAACGAATGAGATATGGCCTTTACAAGGTGATCACCTAAGGCTGTCAAGAGTGACGAATTTTACACTATTTGACCCAATTCAAGTTCATGTAAGCATTTTATCAAACACTTCATGTGCACCCTTTTTGCAAGTGAATTCTAAGCCTTATGGACTTCTCAAACTTCACCATTTGTTTGATTAATCATCATTACAAGTTCAACTTATCAATTTGCACATCTATATGACAAGTTAACACATACTAGTACAAGGATTCTTCATATACATGTGTAGTTCAACATTTGGGTTAAAACCCACTACCTACACCTACAAGTATCATCCTAATCCACATGAATCATACAATACATAACTTTTTATCATGTTTTATGGTTTCTTTGATGTCTACAAACTTATAGAAACTCATAGAAACCAAGAAATTCACGTTTTTACCAAAACCCTAGAATTTCACCATGATCATAAACGAATTATAACATCAAATTACACCAAATAAATGATTACCTTTTTGTGTAATAAGTTTGGATAATCCGGATTTTAGCTCCTGCATCGAAACCCCTTTGATTTGGCTTGGATTTGAGTGTTTAGGGTTTTGGTTGTTGGAGGAGATGATCTCCTGATCATCATACGACACACACACACACTTTGTGTGTGTTTTTATTGTTTTATTATTATTATTAATAAAACTCACTTTGTCATTTGGCAACAATGGTCCCTCAAGTTTTGGTCTCGGTTTGCTTTTAGATTATAACATTAACTAGATCAGTATCTTGTAGTGGGTTTTAATCTCGTTTTTATCCGTTGACTAAAACATCCACCGCTAAATTCGCTTTCGATACTTTATCAATTACGCTAATGGCGTATTTAGGTGAAACAAGATTTCGGGGTGTTATAGTATCAAAAGAATCTATATTTTATAGGCATCTTTATTAATGTGCACACAGATTCTTGAAAAAAAAACAAGGCGTGGTTCGGGGCATTTCATTAGTGTTCAACAGCGTATACTAGATATGCACGTTCACTATTACACCAACATAGCCGCTAAAAGGTTGTGTTACACATCTTTATTTCATCATGTTTAAAATTTTGGAACAACAAGCCCATCACATCTAGCAACTCACCATGTCGTTGACAATGCAGCTTCACATCCCTTGCAGACATATTATAAAAGTTGGCCGAGCCAAACAGTGTAGCGAATAGCCCATTTTCCTTTCTCCATCTGTACTAATTTCTAACACACGTTTTTACACATACAGCAGGAAACATTTGTATGTCTCTCAAGCACAAACAAATATCAAAATTGACGCATACTACTCATGGTATTATGAATCTGTAACGAATGCAAGAAAAGAGCTTTCCCAAGCCAAGGGCTGCATGTAGGTCCGAGCACGACACCACTACCCTACCAACTTGCAGGTTTTACAATTTTTTAATTTTTTGTTTCATTTGGATTATAATATTATGAATGAAATGATAGTAAAGCAGACTGTTACACAAGACCCATATATTTTTTTGGATTTTTCTGATTAGATTATTCAAATTATAAATTTTTTGAAACTTATTCAAAATCCGATCCGATCCGAATTGGATGTATACTCATCCGTTCCGAATAATACGAACGGATATTCTAATAATCGAAATTAAACCAAATATTGATTTTTTATTTGTTTTATTTTTCCCTAATTTATGGTTCCTAACATTTTACTTATTTAAATTCAATAAACATACAAAATCAAAAATAGAAATTAGCCTTAAACACAAATACAAAGTTCAAACTTTAATACATAGTCTTCAAACAAACTTCAAAAGTAAACTTAAACACAAAATCAAACTTGAAACCATAGTCTTAAACACAAAATCAAGCATAAAAAAACGTGACACCAACCAGTCCATATAAATGGGCGATATTAAAGAATTGGGGTCTAGGCCTCATGCCTTATGAGTTAAATTAATTTTCTAGTTAACGGGCTATTCCCTCACTAAACCAATTGAAGTTTATTCAGTTTATTCAAATATTCAGTGAATCTGAAATTTTAAATTCTAAAATCTAAATTCAACCCGATTAAGTAATTCGAGTTCGTATCAGATCCATCCAAATATCCGAATAAGAATTCGGATCGGATTTTTTAGGTTCAAATTTCAGTTTTTTCAAATTTCTTAAACACTCCTACATGGTGTTACACCTGCTCAGCCTTCTGCTTCTTCTCCACGTGTCTTGACTAATCGTTTTCATGGGTCTACAGGACAGCCACATATCTCATCAAAAGTGGAAACCAGAAATTTTGTGTGCAAATAATATCACCCCTACCACTGGTGAGATTTGAATCCCTTTCTTGACTAATTAGGTCGTTCATTTCAGTTTCTTTGCAATTTGGGTTATTGAGCTCTTTTAATAAGTGTATTGTTTTCATGCTATCTTTCTTTTGTGTGATTAGATGCTCAAAAATGCTTGTGAATAAGACACCACTGTTCATATTTATTTTTTTGGTAAAATTGTTTGATGCATGTCTCTGTGTAATGTGGATATGATAATGTAGAGATGGAGTTAATTAATAGCTTTCTGACTTAGAGGTGTTCTTATAAAAGATTGAATAAGGTGTCACTCAAATGTTAAAAATGTTGTTAAGAAACTGAGAACCTATATTTACGGTGAGGATCAGTGATGGTTATACATTGTCATGGAAGTAGTAGTATGTGAACATGATGTGAATTTCACCACTATTTTTAAATTTTGCTAAGAATCCTAATTTATTAGTTTTATACTAGCTATTATTTCCTACCATGTTTGATAATAGCCCATGACTTCTCAGATTTATTTAGCGTCTCGACTCTTGACAAATTGGCTACATAACACAACATTACCTTGGGTATCAAAAGAATCTAAAGTTTATAGGCATCAATTTATTAACACTTCATTAGTGTTCAGCATTGCATAAGGAACCCAACAGTCTACCCAAATCCGAACCAGGACCCTGACCCAATTTTTAGATATGCACATTCACTATTACACCAACACAACCGCTAACAGGTCGTGTTACACATCTTTATTACATCAGGTTTAAAATTTTGGAACAATAAGCCTCATTACATGATCTAGCAACTAACCATGTCGTTGACAATGCAGCTAAAGTTGGCCGAGCCAAACACTGTAACGAATGGCCCATTTTTCATTTCTCCATTTGTACTAATTTCTAATGCATGTTTTCACACATGCAGCAGGAATCATTTGTATGTCTCGCAAGCACAAACAGATATCAAAATCGACGCATACTACTTATGGTATCATGAATCTGTAACGAATGCAACAAAAGATCTTTCCCAAGCCAAGGCTGCATGCAAGTCCTGAGCACGACACCACTACCCTACAACTTATAGGTTTATTTACAATTTTTTAATTTTTTGTTTCATCTGGATTATGAGCTTATAAATGAAATGATAGTAAAGCAAACTGTTACAAGACCCATAACACTCATCTTATCAATATACTTTTAATTGTGTTCTATTAAAATGTCATTTCTAATTCTAAATGATCACCCGAAATGTATGTCTTCCAATTTTATTTTTAGAAAGACATTTGTTTTGAATTTGATTCATTACCTACTAAAGGTGTGTAAATCAAAAGATGTCTGCAAAGTGGAAAAAATCTTATACTTAATCCGTCGTTTATATTATCAACGTTTACTATGAAGATCATTGTGTGAAGAAAATTTACAAAAAACGGAAAACTGTTTTAAATTGTAAGTCTTACTTAGAGAAAATTTTAACAAATAATATTTATACATTTATATTCCAGTCTTATTCGAAGTTGTTCTTACTAACGAAACTATGCCCTATGTGAACATGTATTGCATAACAGTCATGCCCGTAGACCAATCATCCTTGACAACAGCAATTATCTTTGATGAAGCTGTAGCCTCCCTTACGGAGATTATGTCACGATATGTTCATAAAAGAAGACTTCACTGACTTAATTACACGTATGGCCAATACCATTCGAGTCGAAAAGAGGAAAGAAAAAGTTGTGTCACATTCACCGGGACGAATCACTTACAAAGGTGGTGTTGGAAAAATAGGTGAGAATGCTATTTTCACAATTTTGGGAAAATGATTTTTCCTAAGTTTTGGACAAAAATATATATTTGAAACTGAGGTTTATTTATATATTTCTTTGTGGGTTTATGTTCTATGTTGTGAGAGCTCCGCAACGAACCAAACCGCGTCCAAAACGGAGCTAAGATGAATGAGATATCGATGCTCAAAAGTGGAGGAGTGAAACAACTAGTTGGGAATGTGAAATGGAAAGTGACAAGGAGAACTTGTCCCACATTGGAAGGGAGATGAGTCTTGGACTTGTTTATAAGGAAGGGCTTCCCATTATAAGTGTTCCATAGAATCACACACTATGGAAGTCGCGCAGGGTGCGAAGCACTTTGAACATGCAATCGCACACGCACGCATGGCGTGGGCGATGAGACGCTTTGATGGCGCACTTAGCACTTCGCACACTCGCGCCGCCTTAGTATTTTTGATGGTGCACAGGTGGTTCAGCAACATAGGCGAACGAGGACTTCCGCTGACGTAAATGCGGAGAACGGGATGGTCCGCACTACGCGTGGCACTGGAAGTCAGAGACAAGTGGCGTCTTGTCCTGCATGGTGCGCGGGTGGCGGATTCGTGACGTAGAACAGGATTACGTGGCGCGCGCGCGCGTAACTTGTGCCTGCGTGGCGGGTCAGGCACCAGTGTGCATCTGACGCACACGCGAACTCTCAACAGTTCAGAGCAACAGTGTAACTGACAAGTCAACAGTTTTGACTAAGAATTAAAGCAGCATTAAATGCCATTGAATACGTTTAATGACATTTAATTTTCTGCATTTAATTCTTTTGACTTGTAACAACCTTTGGCTCCTATAAAAGCCAAGACCTTGGCACTGCAGAAGACACACCGAAAATCACTTCTCCTCCCTAAAATCTCTCTAGCATTTTTTCTACTCTGTTCTTCTGAAGATCAAGGTACAAGTCGGGTTTAGTGCTTACTCCGGCAGTATATATTGCTTCAGCTGTTGTACCCTGGGAAACAAAACGAGTCTCCGGTAGGCTCGGAATTTGTTTTAAAGGCCCCGTGTCAAACACGATCCTCAGCCACAATAATTCTGTTTTCTCATCCTCTTCTTGTATTTTCTTTTCTTTTCAGTTGTAATAGTATTTTATTTCGTTTGCTTATTGTATTGTAAAAATAATAAGGATTATTTATTTATTTTGCACGAACGGTTCCTACAGGTGGTACATCCATAATTTCGTTTGCTTACTGCATAATTTTTTGGCAATACTGATGCAAGGATGTTTATATGCAGTTACCCGTTTTGCCACCACAAACAATAGCATAGCTCTTTTGTAATGAAAGATGAAAGGTAGCGAATCCCGCTTGGAATCTTATGTAAGCAACAACAAACACTCAAAATATTCCACTTTTTTACGTTTGCTTTTCGTCGGGTTTAATGGTGTTGCTTTGAATGTGTTAAATTTAGTCACACTAATATCTCTGTAATGCAGGTGGAATAACCCAGGCAGCAAGGTCCCGGGTAAAGCGACCCGAGCAGCAACAGCTCCACCTCCACCAGCCACGGCAGATTTTTTTTTTTTTTTTTCAAAGCAGAGACTGATAGAGTTTGAATCCTTGATCTTTCATTCATTGTGCAAATCAATATATAATACAAGGCTTATCTCCTATATTTGGTAGGAGATAAATACACTTAATTACAAATTACAATTTACTAAATATATTATCTATTACACCCCCGCAGTCGAAGCGGGAGGAGACCGGATGCTGAGACTGTCCCTGAAATCTTCAAATAAAACGCGAGGTAGACCTTTGGTGAATATATCTGCAATCTGGTAACGTGAAGGAACATGAAGTACCCGGACGTGTCCCCGTTGAACTTGTTCACGAACAAAGTGGATGTCTAACTCGATGTGTTTGGTGCGCTGGTGTTGCACAGGATTCCCTGACAGATAAATAGCACTTACATTGTCACAATACACAATAGTTGCGCGAGATAGAGGATTGTATAACTCAAGAAGCAGATTTCGAATCCAACATATTTCGGCCACCACGTTTGCAACTCCCCTATATTCAGCTTCGGCACTGGATCTGGACACTGTGCTTTGTCGCTTAGAAGACCAAGAAATTAGGTTGTCGCCGAAATAAATACCATAGCCGCTTGTGGAACGCCTGGTGTCGGGACAGCCCGCCCAATCAGCATCTGTGTAGGAAATCAAAGATTGGGTGTGGCAGCCATGAAGAGTTAACCCAAGCGCGGATGTTCCCTTCAAATAACGAATAATACGCTTAAGGGCGTTCCAGTGATCAAGACGGGGAGAGTGCATATGCATGCAAACCTGCTGAACTGCGTAGGAAATATCCGGTCTTGTGAAAGTAAGGTACTGAAGGGCGCCAGCAAGACTCCTGTATAGTGTGGGGTCATGAAACAACTCGCTGGTGTGGTCACTAAGTTTACCATTCGTGTCGACTGGAGTGGACACGGGGTTGCACGACTGCATACCGGCACGTGCAATGATGTCAGTCGCATAGGACTGTTGTGAGAGAAACATGGTGTCTTTGGTGCGAGACACAGAGATACCCAGAAAATAACTGAGAGGGCCAAGGTCTTTCATGGCAAATTCATTAGCCAACTGTGCCAAGAGGGAGGTTCGAAGCTTGTCAGAGGAGGTGACCAGTAGAATGTCATCAACATAAAGAAGAAGATAGGCTGTGTTGTTACCCTGATGGAAAGTAAATAAAGAAGCATCACTTTTGCTATTGGTGAAACCCATGGATAAGACAAAATCTGTAAAACGTTGGTACCATGCTCTTGGAGCTTGTTTGAGCCCGTATAAAGACTTCTTGAGCAAGCAAACATGATCAGGAAATTGTTTATTACGAAACCCCATTGGTTGATACATATATACTGTCTCGTTCAAGTTCCCGTGCAAAAAGGCATTAGTGACGTCAAGTTGATGAATCGACCACTGCTTAGATAGCGCAATGGATAAGACAGTACGTATGGTGGCCGGTTTAACTACCGGGCTGAATGTTTCCCCATAATCAATGCCTACCTGTTGTAGACGACCATCACAAACCAATCTAGCCTTATATCGTTCCAGTGACCCATCCGACCTGTATTTATGTTTAAACAGCCACATACTACGAATAACATTCATGTCTGGATGTCTAGGTACTAATTCCCAAGTTCTGTTTCTAACAAGTGCATCGTACTCAGTAGTCATGGCGGTGTACCATTCCGGTATAGTCAAGGCATCAACCGGGTTTTTGGGAACGGGTACAATGGTAGTAGTAGTGGTGGTGTTAAGGTTAAAGGGTTGTTTCGGTTTAAATATGCCGCTCATTGAGCGTGTATGCATGGTCCGGGCTGGTTGGGGTGGTGGCGGCGGAGTAGGTGTAGAGTGAGCGGTGGTTTGTGGTGACGGAGTGGGTGGTATGGGCTGGGTGATAGGGGACGAGCCGGAGGTTGAGGGAGGTGTGGAAGGGCTGGACGGCGTAAAGGGTGGGCTGGGCTGGTTCGTTGTTGGGCCAGGGTGTGGATGTTGGGCCGTGGGCTTGGTGGACGGGTTGGGTGTAGTAGGGTAGTGGACATGAGGTAGGATGTGGTGTGGGAAATGGTCATCTAAGAATGTATAGGTGGGTGATGGGGCGATTGATTGTTTAAAGGGAAATGTAGTTTCGTCGAAAGCTACGTGTCTGCAAATATAGACCTGTTTGGTTTGCAAGTCAAGACAACGGTACCCCCTGTGAGAAGGAGGATAACCGAGAAAGACGCAAGGTTGGGCACGATTTTCAAGTTTGTGAATGGTGGTAGATGGAGTGAGAGGGTAGCAGAGGCACCCGAAGACTCGAAGGTGATCATAGGTCGGTGTGCATTGGTATAAAAGTTCGGTGGGGGATTTGTGGTTGGTGACTGTATTGGGGAGGACATTGAGTAAGTATGTAGCGGTTTCAAGGGCAAAATGCCAAAAATAGGTGGGTAAAGATGCGTGGGCCATGAGGGTGCGGATGACATTATTGATGGTACGGATTTTTCTTTCGGCCTTTCCATTTTGGGATGAAGTGTATGGGCACGATAAACGGTAAAGAATGCCATTAGTGGTGAAAATTTTTTGGAAAGATTTATTTACGTACTCGCCACCATTATCACATTGAAAATTTTTAATGGTACGCTCAAATTGTGTTTTAATGGTGGAAGTAAATTGAATGAAGGCATTAAATACGTTTGACTTTTGGGTGAGGGGGTATGTCCACAAAAAATTTGAATAATCATCCAAAAATAGGACATAATATTTATGACCAGAGGAACTAATTATGGGAGAGGTCCACACATCACTATGAATAATATCAAACGGTTGCGATACATAATTATTAGAAGAAAAGAAAGGTAACCGAATACTTTTTCCAAAAACACACGAGTCACACACATGTTTATTAAACTTATTAAAAGAAACAGAGTTATTATTTTTAAGAGAAAATAAAGACGAACGTCCTGGATGGCCAAGACGTTGGTGCCAGAGATCCGCAGAGATGGCAACACAGGCTGTGGGAGTAGAGGAGGAGGACCCGAGCACCAGAGGGTAGAGATCACCGCTGCTGTTGCACCGCAGGAGCGGGGTCCGCGTCTTGAGGTCCTTCACAAGAAAACCAAACTGGTCAAATTCAACAGACACCCAATTATCTCTAGTAAAACGACGAACTGAAATAAGGTTTTTAACTAATTTAGGGGAGTATAGGACGTTTTTAAGGGCAAATGGTGGGAATGGTTTGGGAAGGTATTTGGTGCCTTGTCCTAGTACCGGGATAGTATGACCATTACCTACTATAATATGTTGAGGAATGCACGTATTAGAAAAAGAATGGAAATCACCTTGATCATGTGTCATAGTAGAGGATGCACCAGTGTCCATGTACTGAGTTGGATCGGGCTGCTGAAGAGACATGGTGTACATTGCTTGCTCAATATCAGTCGGGCTATACGCTGCATAATTATTCTATTGTGGACGTGGGCCAAGAAGACCATTCTGAGATTGGGCCGTTTGGTGGCTGCTGTTGGGCCTCGCAGACGAAGGGTATGGGCAAGGGGGGTTGGGCCAGCTGTAAGTGGGCTGATGTGAGTATTGGGCTGGTGAGTATTGGGAGTATTGGGTGTGAGTTTGTGGAGCCGAAGGGAACCAGGGAGGGGTTGGTTGATAGGGTGAAGGCCAGAAGTAATGGGATGGGTTTTGACCACGCCCGAAGCCTCCACGTCCACGACCACGACGATTGAAACGACCGCGGCCGCGACCATAGGAGCGTTCAGGGGGTCGGTTTGGGTCAGTGGGTTGGGAGCGGTTGTTGGTAGTGGCGGTGAGGGCGTTTGCGGCTGTTTTAGAAGAGGCAAGTGCACGTTCGGCTTTATCGGATTCGGCTTGTATCAGTTTCGAACGGGCATTATAAAAGGTGGGGAGTGGGTGGGTATTTTTGAGTATGGTTGATATGCTTTCATATTGGTCATTGAGGCCAGCCAGCAGTTGGAGTTTGAATCCTTGATCTTTCATTCATTGTGCAAATCAATATATAATACAAGGCTTATCTCCTATATTTGGTAGGAGATAAATACACTTAATTACAAATTACAATTTACTAAATATATTATCTATTAGAGACTTGTTAGGCTCCTGCTATAATAGGTCAGCTGTTCCAAAATATTTACCTACAAATTAACATATTATCTTAATATTTGCTAATGGACTACACATTCTTTAATCACGTTGACACCCTCATAATATGAGGTTTGCATGAATGTCGTCATAATTTATCAACAACAAATGTTTGACTTTTGAGGTCAAACGGCGTCTTTTTCAAGTTTCTAATCAAAGAGGATTTGTAAACTTATTTTTGCTACAACTGTAATTAATACATTTGAGAAGTTTTAAGCACAAACCACTTTCTTTAAATTGGTTACGCTGTCGCTTATGCTTTTTTTTATTTATTTATTTTTCCAGATTTAAGGCACTATTAACCCACTCCGTTATGTGAACAAACATGTGCCCCACGGCTAAGGCATTCCATATTTTTCATATTTGAAGACATTTGGCTTGTAATAATACATTTCCATTATATGGCATTTATTAGAGTTAATTCGTATAAAACCCGTCGCAATGTACGGGGTACGTAAATTTTGTTCGGCAACCATATACGTACATTTTGACTTTTGAGTTAGTCTACGTTTTGACGTTTCGACGTAAATATTGTTTAGAGTTAAATATAATACGTTTCTTTTCACAAGTATAAATTCCAATTACGTTATATGTTTCGAACTTTAATAGTGGACCACTCACGATAACCACATTGTCCATGCTCCATCGGATATCCCAAGGCTGTATTTTATCTCCATACGATGCCCTTTTGCGCCAACTGATTTACCTGTGACTTATTCTAAATTTGCTAACCACCGCTCCACCTGTCAGAAAATGTCTCCCTAATATTATCCTTTTACTCCCCTATCTATCCTTATAAAAGTAGGGTTTTCCATATCAAACTTCTTCCATCTCTCTCATAACTTTTCACCTCAAAGTGGAAACATACATTCAATCTTATTCTCCTGTCAAATTGTTTTTTCAAATCAGATCCGTCTTAAAACCGTGACTTACGGTTTTAACGGTTTTGAGACGGATCTGAATTGAATAGATGATTGGATATATATCAAGATGGAATCATAAATAAGTTTGTTGTCAATTTATTTGTTCAGTTTAGATCCGTCTTAAAACCATTAACAATAAATGATATATGGTTTAGAGACGGATCTGAATTGGACAAATGATTGGATAACTCAAGAGCATATCTTTGGTTGTATGGTACAGAGTTTTATATAATTTAAGGTTTTTTGTGTCGGCACTATAAACATGGAAATCATAAATAAGTTTTGTGTCAAATCATACGGATCTATATGTTTTGGTACAGATCTGAACTGACTAGATGATTGATAAGGTTTTCTAGGTTGATCTATTCAATTTATAGATGCATATGTTTGTTTTCTAACTTACGGCAAGATTAATATGGATGATTTGATTTTAACTTAATATCTGGTTATTTAATTTGATGTTGCTAATAATCAACATTAAGCACTTAGTATCATACTATCATATCCAGGGTTGTTCATCATTTGCTAGGATACTGAAGTCAAGATCTCAAACTACGGTTTCGCAGTTATGTTGATATGTGTCCAAAACTAAAACGGACGTTTCTAACCTCGAATCAAGTCTACTCGAAAGTTACTGACGGTTCAAGTGATTAAGTGAAGTCGAAAGCGATTTGAAGCAATTTACTTCTCATGTTGACGTTGTTTGGATCGGTGTTTCTTCATGAAGAAATTAAATCTCAAAGCGTATTATCACTATCAAACTTTGAATCGACACTATAATCAATACGAGTTTTAATTCTATTAAAATGAAATAATTAAGAAATAGGAGTAAATGATTGAGGAAAAGGGAGAAGGAAATCGCAAAACAAATTATCACTATACACCATTTAAACCCACACCATAATTAATATGAGGTCTAATTCTATAAAAAATGAAATAAGAAAGAAAGAAGAACCAAATCCAGTTTTTACTTTAATATATAAACTAGGTTAGAGATTTGTGAAGTTAAGGGTTAAATAAAAGATAAAATGGAAAATTGAAAAGTGACAGATAAGGGTTAAATTCATTGCATCGATATATACCTGTAATTAGCATTACTTCAAATATATTAGGATTCGAACCAACAAATTAGAAAATGTATGCATATCATATGTGGAACCAAACTATACAAACCAAGAGATTGGATGTTTGTGTTTGAAGACTTTACATTTTGGCTGTTGCGTATGTTACCTGATTATATAGCACCATGGATGGAGAAGTTACTCTTCTTCCCACCCATTGATCCCAGAGAAGCAAAAGAAGCACCAATTGTTGTTTCCGGAGTTGTTGCAGGACACAAGGTGCGGCGAATTTACATTGACAACGGTAGTGCATCCGAAATAATGTACTACCAATGTTATCACCAGCTAGCTCCGGCCACTCCGGAAGAACACCAAAGAACAGTCGTCCTTACCTTCCTAGTAGTCGGGGCACCGTCAGTCCACAATATCATACTAGGAAGGCCGGGAATGAAAGCTTTTAGCATGGTAACTTCAACAATCCACGGAGCTATAAAGTTCCCTACCGAAACAGGTGTAGCCACAATGCACACCGAATCTGATATGTGTGTAGCCGAAGTACGACAATCCTTGGGACAGTCCGTCCCAGAAAGAAATGAATCTGAAATTAAAACCGAAGAAGAATGGTCCATTAATCCAGCATTCCCAGAGCAAAAGATTACCATCGGTACTCAGTTACCGGAGGAAATTAAAAGATTCTTATGGAGACTATTGTCCACATCCCTGGACGTATTCGCCTGGCAACAGTCAGATATGATCGGAGTACCAAGAGCTTTGGCCGAACACAAGCTCAACATTCGTCCTGACAAAAGGCCAGTGGCCCAGAAGAAACGAAGCATGGCTTCGGACAGGATCAAGGCCATTGCCCATGATGTAAAGGTCCTGCTAGACGTGGACATTATCAGGGAAGTTGAATATCATACTTGGGTCTCCAATCCAGTCATGGTCCGGAAGCACGATGGATCCTGGAGGATGTGCATCGATTTCAAAGACTTAAACGATGCATGTCCCAAGGATTGCTATCCCTTACCAGAAATAGACCTAAAAGTCGATGCCGTAGAAAATTTCAAGTTGAAGTGTTTCTTAGATGCTTATGAGGGATATCACCAGATCTAAATGACCGAACCCGATGAAGATAAAACAACCTTCGTCACCAACCAAGGGATGTATTGCTATAATAAAATGCCATTCGGATTAAAGAATGCTGGGAGCCACATATCAAAGAGTAATGGACCGGGCCTTCAAAAATCAGATAGGTTGAAACTTGGAAGTATACGTGGATGATGTAGTAATAAAAAGCTCCGATGAAGAAGTATTGTTGAAAGACATCAAAGAGACTTTCGACAAGCTCAGAGAAATAAACATGAAGCTTAATCCGAAGAAATGTTCGTTCGGTCTAGAAGAAGGAAAGTTCCTTGGTTTCCTAATGTCCGAAGAAGGGATCCGGCCAAACCCTGAAAAGGTTGAAGCTGTTCTTACCATGAAGCCCCCGTCCAACCTAAAAGAAGTTCAGACACTCAATGGACGGTTGGTCGCCTTACATAGATTCTTGTCCAAAGCTGCCGAACGAACATTACCCTTCATGATCGTTCTTAAAAGGTACCTGAGCATGAAAGAGTTCCGATGGACAGATGAGGCAGATGCAGCCTTTAATGATCTCAAAAAATGTTTGGCAGAGTTACCAACTCTAACCGCACCAGAACCAGGGGAAACCCTCATCGTTTATTTGTCATCTTCGGAGGCATCCATCAGTTCGATTTTAATGGTAACCAGAACAAAAGCACAAGTGCCCATCTTTTATGTCAGTTGCGCCTTACGTAACTACGAAACGCGGTACCCTGCAATGGAAAAGCTTGCTCTTTCCCTAGTACACGCCTCATGAAGGTTACGCCGATATTTTCAAGCTTTTGAAATCGAAGTGCAACCCGACCAGCCAATACTAGGCGTGCTAAGAAAGCCGGAGGTCTCGGGTAGATTGGCCAAATGGGCAATCGAACTCGGTGCATTCGACATAACTCATAAGAGAAGAGGTCCGGTCAAAGGACAAGTGGTCGCAGATTTCCTTACTGAATTGGTAATGAAACCAGATGAAACAGTCACGCCACCAGAACCAAGCGAATGGAGTATCTTCACCGACGGAGCTTCTAGCTCCGAAGGGTCAGGGGCCGGAGTAGTCCTGAAAGACCCCAATGGACAAGAACTCGTATACTCAATCCGGTTGAATTTCAAAAGCTCCAATAACGAAGCTGAGTACGAAGCTTTCTTAGCTGGACTCCGACTGGCAAAAAAGGTCGGAGCCCGAAAGGTACAAACCTTGATAAAACAAAAATCCTCCTTTTAAAATACTCCGAAGTTACAATAATCTAAAACACAAAATGCCATGTTTCCAAACAGGTAGTGGCACATGTGGATTCAATGTTGGTAGCACGCCAAATCAGTGGGGAATATGAAGCAAAAGAGGCAAACATGGTTCAGTACTTACAAAAGGTACGAACCTTACCTCTTGCCAAATACTTCAACCCCTATAATAAGGCATAGCTTCTAACTTCATATTTATCTTACACAGGCAAAAAGCTTGATCACCGAATTTGAAAGATGTGAAGTGAAGCACATGCCAGGGTCAAAGAACAAACAAGCTGACGCTTTAAGTAAGCTTGCGGCTAATACACCGGACAACATGTCACAATAGGTAAATCTCGAAGTATTGAATGCCCCCTCCACAGTTGAAGCTGAAGTATGTGCGGTGCATGCAAACCCAGAATCATGGATAACCCCAATTCTGAACTACATCACAAATGATGCACTACCATCAGATAAGGCACAGGCCCGGAAGCTTAAAGTCAAATCCATGCAATATCAGGTGATCAACGACATCTTGTACCGAAAGACCTTCCTAGGCCCCCTACTCCGATGCTTAGACCCGGAACAAGCAAAATATGTTATAGAAGAAATTCACTGGGGGATCTGTGGTATCCATGCCGGACCACGAATGGTAGTCACCAAAGCCATGAGCGCAAGATACTTTTGACCGGGCATGCATCAAGATGCAGTAGAAGAATTGCAGAAATGCGACAACTGCCAACGGCACGCACCCATGAGCCTCCGAGCAAAGAACAAGTTGGTCCCAGTGTCCGCATCATGGCCCTTCCAAAAATGGGGAATCGACATCGTTGGTCTTTTCCCTGTATCATCTGGTCAAGCCAAATTCCTGTTGGTCGCGGTAGATTACTTTACCAAGTGGGTGGAGGCCAAGCCTCTGGCTAAAATATCAGGGGCCGAGGTGAAAAAAATTGTCTGGGAAAACATAGTATGCAGATTCGGCCTACCCATGACCATCGTCAGCGACAACGGTAAATAATTCGCCCATAACCCGTTTAAAAAGTGGTGCACCAGTCTCGGCATAGAACAGGCCTTCGCCTCCGTCGCCCATCCCCAGACAAACGGACAAGTTGAAAGAGTAAACCTCAGCCTGGTAAAGGGCATCAAGAAACGTCTGGGAAAGAAAAGAAGTGGTTGGGTAGATGAATTGCCAAATGTCCTCTGGGCTTACCGAACGATGAATAAAACAAGCACCGGTGAAACACCCTTTAGTCTAACGTACGGAACGGAAGCAATGATTCTGGTCGAAATAGGCATGCCAACACATAGGGTGACCAACCAAGGTGAAAATGAAAAAGAGCTTCGATGCAATCTCGACCTTCTAGAGGAACGGCGAGAAGCTGCGGCAATCCAAGAAGCAAGATATAAACGGACCCTAGAAAAGTACTACAACTCAAGGGTCCGAGAACAAAAATTCAAGATAGGAGAGTATGTGATGCGGAGTAACGAAGCCAGCGGTTCAGAAAAACCTGGCAAAATGAGTCCTAAATGGGAGGGATCATACATCGTGACTTCAGTAGGGGAAAAAGGAGCTTACAAGCTCGCTACTCTCAATGGGGATGAAGTCCCCCAAACATGGAATGGGGTGCATCTTAAAAAGTGCTACATCTAAAGAAAGGATCAAGATAATAATGTAGTTTTTTATTTCATTTTTCAAATGTAAGAGTGGGATGTGAATGCCCAACACCTTCTAAATTTCCATCTTGTACTGCGGAATGTTGAATTATCCGCACAAATATAAATATAATGAGACGCGACATACCTCATGTAATAAAATGATCCTTACAAGCCCATTCTTACATTACGCATTTACTTATATATACGTTCAAAAACTAACACACAAACTTCGGCACCTAAGGTAAAAGTACCTTGACGTGCAAAAGGGGATAAGAATTAGGGCATGGGGGTATCGAAGGCCCTTTCGTTCGGACTTCTTGGTCAAAAAGGTTCGAAGAAACAAAAAATACCGAACCTAAAAGACGCCCCATAAAGACTACGTAGCATTCTTTAAAAACACACAGTCGCGAAAAAATGAACGTTCTACTTCGAAATGTTACAAAGCAGCTAAGGATGGAAAATCCTGAAGCACTTAAAACATTGTTTATGACCGAAGCTTGAAAATCATGGACGCATGATAAAGCTTCTATATTACACGAACTGAAGCCTTTAAGACCTTCAGTAGACGCATGATTGATTTATACTTACAAAAAATACATAAGCACAAGATATCTGAAACATAAAGATATTTAACAAAAAAGTAAAAATATTCTCATTCATGACCTAAGAAGGTACAGAAATTTTATGTTCACCCCTGGGATGAACTTGATATACAAAAATTGTCCATAAGAGACAAGACATGACTACGTGCCAATACGATTACATAAGCTTCACACGAAAACAATCAAAAACACCGAACCTATGTGGAGGAACGGGTGGTACAAGACATTTGAAAATAGCTTCACAAACAAGATTAACAATCACCGAACCTATGTGGAGGAACGGGAGGAAAAAAACTACTTCGGCAGACTCTGAGATGCATCTTCAAAAACAGATAGGTCCTTAAAGGCCTTGATAACAACATCCAGAGGCTCGGAGGAGAGATCCTGCATCTTAGAAATCGAAGGGAGAGAGACATCGTCATAATTCTTGACAGCTTCCAGCAGCAGTTGTTTAGCATTTGGTACAAGCTTGGGGACGGCATTCATAGCCACTCCTTTAAGAGCCGCGGTATGACCGGCCCGAGCCCCAGCATTATAACCAATTCTGTTCATAGCATTGTTGACCCCTGCTACCGCAGCCTTCATGGATGAACAATTTCGTACATAACGGGACACCAACTCTACTCCCTCTGTCAAAACAAACTGTTTGAAACCAAACAGCCCCTCAATCTCCTTCAGCAGATCAAGCTTCTCCGTCTCCCGCCTCTCAACCTCCACCTTCAAATCTGCAATAAGTTGCAAAGCGTCCTTCTCCCGAGCCAAAGCCTCATCCTTTTCTGCAAACAAGACAAATAAGAAAAAATCACTAAGTATCGATGTGAGACGAAGGAATAAAAGAAAAAGGAACAAACCTTTCACAAGCAGATCTGCAGCAGTCCTGGTCTTAGCCATCACCTTTTCAAGCTCCTCTATGGAATGAATGTACTTCTTCTTAGAAACTTCATGGGCTTGCTCGGATGCCTGCAGCTTCTTCTTCAAAACATCTACTTCGCCCTGGAATTCATCCCGCTCTTCTCCAGCCACGGCCAAAGACGCCTGAACCGATCTAAGCTGCTCTTGGGTTGTCTTTAAAGACTCCAAAGCATTGCCATGGTTACATACGCCCATCCTCTCCAACATGCCTCGTTGAAATTCCGAATCAACCCATCGCCGATATACCTCCGACACCAAAAAATTAGACTGAGCCTGATTGACCATCAAAGCATCTCCCAAATCATTGTCTTTCAGGCTCCGATAATGGGCGTGGTCGGCCGGGGTATGAAGGTTAAAAAGCATCATCTTCGATGACAAAGCATCGATCACCCTAGAACCATTCTTCAAATCCCAGTCAGGGACGAACACATCTTCGGCCGTGGCAGGATCCACCTCCATGACGTCATCCAACGGATCTACAAGATTAAACATGATCAATGTCTCGGTCTCGAACCAACAAGGAGAATAGGATGCACCATACTCATTCTCCTCACTAGCACGAAAGGTAGAGACACGGCGAGTAAACTTACCGGGAGAAGACACAGAAAAGCTACCCGCAGCTTGAGTTGACGAGGTTCGGGGTGGGCTGTTAGCAATATCTCGAAAAACGTCATCACCATCTTTTTCACCATCACCACCTGATTCACCCCCGGAACATCCATATAAATAGGATCACCATCTCGAGAAGATTTCCCACCAGAAATATGCAAATCAAATTCATCTAAAAGGTTACCTTTGGATGATTCAGAAACAGGAAGAGCTTGGGGTGGAACGTATCTCACTTTCTTAGGGCTCCTTTTAACCTTAGATGGCTCGCTCTTCCTCTTCCGAGCCTCTACGTTCAGATCCAAAGAAGCATCTTCGGCAATATCATCCTCCGAAATATGGGTGCTTGAAGAGCTCACAGCTTGCAAGGGAGCAGGGTTGGGAAAGACTTGACCAATGGTTACATCACCCTCGCCTCCTTCACCACCAAGCTCCCGACCTTTCCCACTACCACCTTCGCCTTCTACATTACCACCAACATCACCCTCTACCTTCCCTTCTCCAGAAGTCTTCTCCACATTTTCTACCTCCTCTCCTTTGGGACGAATCGGGGCCTGAAGCTTCGTCACCTGTTCCAGAATCGGTTTGCTCGTACCAAGTGGCTCATTAGTGAACGTGAGATCATCATCATCGTAATCCTCGAACTTCAATGCTGCAAGCAACGACATTTCTGCAAAAAACAAAAAAGTTAAAAACCAAGATCTCCAAAAAATAAAACCCAAGGATAAGGAGCAATGCTCACCCTTCTTCTTATACAAAATAACGGGCCATCGGTCCGGTTCATTCCAAATCCTACTAACTCCGGTCAACACCAAGATATGCTCCGGATACTTCTTGATATTTGACTTATGAGTGACGAGCTTGTTATACAGGGTCGTGTCACAAGCAAAATCAGTCGAAAGCTCCCACTCGGAGGCCTCGAAATCCGTTCGCCATAAAGACACCATCTCCTTAGGAAGGCACCTGTCATCCAGCCAAAAGAACTGCGTCTTCCAGTTCTTCAAACTGGAGGTATTCTTCCCATGACACTCCGGCTTCTTCCTCTTCTCAAAAGTGAACCAATCTCCGGCTTGGTTCAACTTGTAAAAAGCCCTAAAAACCTCAAGATCGGCTTTCGACTTCAAAGCTCTGCACTTCAACTCGAAGTGACAAACTCTCCCCAAACTGAAAGGGTTCATTTGGGAAAAATGAACCCCATGGAACAAGAGAACCTTGAACAAAAATTTTGTCATAGGAACCCTACAATTGGCAAAATCACACACACGTGTGTAGAATGCGAATTTGCCAGGGAAGTGGGGATAAATGGCACGATCAGGGGCTGGGATTTCAGGATGAAGATCTAGGGGGATCCTATAATCGACTAAACATTTCTCCAATTTCTTTTGAGTTAAAGTGGAGAAACTAACGCCCTTGTTATCCTTCCCCATTGCAAATAACAAAGTAAAAAAGGAAGAATCTTGAAAGAAATAAAGGGAAGGGTGTGACAACCTGCACCCTTCACTTTTCATAAATGTGCATAATTGGTTCCTCAACTATTTCAAAATTCTCATTTTTAACCCTCGTATTTTAAAAGGACCAACTATTTTAAATTTTGTCAAATCATAAATGATGAAATTATTTAAAAAAAAAATCTAGTTGACTTTTACAACGCCTTTTGTTTCATAGTAGCCTCCACTTGAAAGAAATTTCGAGACGAAATTTTCTAAAGTAGGGGAGACTGTGACATCCGTCACCCTCAACTTTCATCTAACTGACAATAATAGTCCTTCAAATATTTCTGTTATAGTTCCTATACCTTTCAATGTTTTCAAGTCTGTTAAAATGTGAATTTCTTTTAAATCGTAAATAAAAACGCTTATTAAATGTGTTAACCCTCGTATTTTAAAAGGACCAAAATTCACAATTTAATAAAACTTATAATTTTTATAAGTAAAAGTATGCACGTTTTATACTCACATCTACACCCGAGCACGTATGTTTCAGACCTTGATACTCAAAGCCCTTAATTTTCGGTCCTAAAACAACTTAGAAACCGAAGAAATAAGTCCAGAACTTAAAATTGATTAAATTAGAAAAAATGTTTTTTTAGCTCTCGCGGTCCGCTAATGTGACATCCGTCACCCTCAACTTTCATCTAACTGACAATAATAGTCCTTCAAATATTTCTGTTATAGTTCCTATACCTTTCAACGTTTTCAAGTCTGTTAAAATGTGAATTTCTTTTAAATCGTAAATAAAAACGCTTATTAAATGTGTTAATTTTAGTCGAAACACACGAAATACATAATTTAATTTTTAATTGATCCGTTAAGATAAACAGTTTAAGTTTAAAAAGTTGGGTTTTGGTTTAAGTTAAAACTTAGTTAGCCTTGTTAAATTTTATAAAGGATTATTTAACTAAAATTGTGATCAAACTAACAAGGTTATACACGAGGGACTAATTCTGCCAAGTATCAAAAGATTTAAAACCAAAACCTGATTCTCTCTTTGTTCACGTTTTTCCGGCGGATAATCCGGCCACCGGATTTTAATTCCGGCCAAACTTAAAATCAATCATTAAGGGCTTTAAAACCCATTTTCAAGGTGTAGACTTGTGACATCCGTCACCCTCGTCTTAAATCTAATTGACAATAATAGTCCTTCAAATATTTCCATTTTAGTCCCTGTAAAGTTCGTCGTTTTCAAATTTAGATTTAGAGCGAACTAAAATTTTATCATTTATATTTGTTATGGATTGGATATAAATTTTTAATCAAATGCGTATGTTGAAAAGTGTTCGTAAAAGATTCTATAAAAAAAAATATAAGTTTTATAAAAGTTTTAAATTAAATTTAGTTTGTAAAGTTAAGTTTATAAAGGAAATGTAAACCTAGTTATGTGAGAAACTAACAAGGTTAAACTAGAAGGGCCATTTTCGCCAACTCCTGAAAGTTCAAAATATGGCTCTCCCTCTCTTCTGTTCGTTTCTTTTTCCGGCCAATCTCTTGCCGGATCCGGCGAGACCCAAACACCCTTTTTAATGCACCTTTAACTCTAATAATTAGTGCAATACGTTTCTTCATCAAATTCTGGTCGTTTCCCTCAGTTTTTAACGGATAATTAACGTGTTTAATGGACTTTAATCGCGCTGAAGAATGGGTAACCGATCGGAAGTTTTAAAGCCTTCAAAACCGTCATTATCTTACCTATAACATAAATCAAATTATATGAATCAACTCCTGCACGTGTATACTTCTTAAACCATGCAAAAAAAACCACATCAAGTACTCGCATCTCAGTTTCTAATCGATTCCTCTAGTTTGGTTCTTTGCACCTCGATTTCTACCTGAAATCAACTTGTAAGTTCAATACTATTATGCGGTTTTGAGCTTTATTCATTTCTCTGCAATAGCCCTATTATAACAGATGTTAATCGAGCCTAATTGTAGATGCAAGGAACCTCGGATTTTAATTCCGGCCAAACTTAAAATCAATCATTAAGGGCTTTAAAACCCATTTTCAAGTTGTAGACTTGAATTGGTTATTATATTCGGCCGTTACAGTAAGTTACAACCCATCAAAACGTTTAAAACCTATCAATTACTGAATCATTAGTAAGTAACCGCCGGAGTTTATGATCGAATCAATGACGCGTTTCCATCAAACAACTATATAAGCAAATGGTCCCGTTCGTTTTCTGCACTTCCTTTTGTCCTAAACCCACTAGAAAATCAAATCATAACGCGTCCAGAAGCTCCTTGATTCACGACACCAAGTTCTGGCTCTTATTTTTGGTTTCGACCCTTTATCGGATTCGTGAGTTCTTGTTTCTTTTGTCGTTTTCTTTTTTAGCTTATGCCGATCATAAGCCCCTTATAACAGAAGTCTAACTAGTTTTGTAACGGGTTTATTGATTTAGGTTAGGGTTAGGGTTTATGTTAGGATTTGGGGAAGAAAAAGGTGAATAGTTATATTATTATAAATGATATCTTGTATGGTTTTTACTAAACAAAATTCCATGTGGTGTAGTGGTTGAATGTTTGGGTGTGTGTGGATTAGAACCTGAGTTCGAATCCTTGAAACCCACTGGTTCTATTCGTTTTTTTTGTGCTTCTTTCTGAATTTTTTTATTAAGTATATATACATATATAAATACATTATTCTTTAAATATTCATAATAAATTCATTTTTGATCCAAAAATTATGAAAATTTAGGTGTAGCTTCTTGACATCTCAAAGAAAATTATCATATTTTTTATTTCTGAAAAATATTTTATCTTCGTAATTTTTATTATTTAATTTGTTTTAATCGTATTTAATTGATTAAAAATTCATTCCTAACGGTTTTTGTCTAAAAATTTGTCATAAATTATTTCTTATCATTTATAACTGAAATAAAAATTATTGGTTTAGAAAACACTTATTTTTATTAATTTTCCTATTTTTAATCATTTAAACATGATTTAATTCTATTAAATCAGTTTTAAATATAAATAAGTTTATAAAAATTATGAGAAAATTATTTTCATTAATTTACATCATAAAGAATCCATTTTCTATAAATCTAACATTTTTGGATCATGTCTTCTAATTTTAATTTTATTTATGTTAATTAAACATAATTGAACATTTATTTATTTACACTATTTAAACATCTATTTTATAAATATTTTTATTATAAAATAGAAATGTTTTATGTTTGAAAATCTTAATTACCATTTGTTAAATCATTGTGAAACACATAATTATTTAGTTATTTATACATTAATGATTATTGTATTTATTTAATTTAGTTAAAGTAATTAACTAAATTATTTCGTCTTAATTATTCAAACATATTTTTATCTAGATATTCAATTGGTAATAATTATATTACCTAAAACATATTACACACTTTGATATATTATTTTTGACATAAAAACTTTCTCATTAATTGGTGTTATCATAAAAACTCTAATTCTCCAAATCGACTTAGCAAACCCTAATGCCTTAGACCCTAGATACTTAAGACTCTTAGACTTTTCCTTATTAGTATTCTTACACATTATAGGTTGAATTCCTCGGAATTCCCATTACTTAGCTCACGACCGCTTAAGTGGATTTTGATCGTTTTTGCAAGCTGTGAGTATATCTTTCCCTTTTTACTGTCTTACTATTTTGGGGTGACTCATGTACTTACTATCAAGTTTCTATTTCTTTTACTAAATGCAATTCTCATGTGTGTTTGCTTTATGTTAATTGGTGTGTCTATGACTTGTCAAAATCATTAACCGCTGGGCGGCCTAGCATTTCAATGAATAGTACTATGGTATACCCCCTTAAGACTCTGTTGAGAGAATCTTGGTCATTGTCTTGTTAATTCATTATTCAGTTGGTTAGTCATGTGTTTGTCATTATTCTTAGGTTTGGTTTTGAACGGATATTACTTATTACATAATTGCAAATGGTACCGCCCATGAATTGCTAAACATTTTTCCTACTATATTTATTCAAACAGGGTATGCTCACCAATACAATTTGTATCGACCAAATCATTTTCGTACATGTTTCAGGTTCTTATGAGATTACTTCCAAGCGTTTGGAACATAGACTTAGATTGAGATTACTGTATCTTAGTTTAGATTGCTAGTCATAATTGTTGTATTTCTTTTAAATGTAATAAATTATTAAATTCAATGTATTCCAATTTACATTTCTAGTCCATGAGCTATTGAACAATCGTCACTACGTGACACCTCGATGTTTCCGCCATCGGTTGGGGTGTTACAGATTGGTATCAGAGCCATGGTTATAGGGAATTAGGTTATTAGAATGCCTTTTAGCCTAGTCTATAACTAAGATTACTTTCATGAGTCCTCTCGTGTATATTCCTCTTATTTCTTATATTTTCTTTCTAGGTATTTTTGCTAAGATACTTTCTCGTTATTCTTTTGGTATTTTGCTTAGAAAAGAATACGCTCGTATTTCACAAACGAAACGATAGCGCCAAGTTAGGAGTGACATCCATACCTTGGTGATTAGTTTCACTCCTCTATATTTTATTTATCTTAGGAATATGTCTTTGAGATAGGAGTGACATCCACACCTCCAAGAGTATTTCCTTCAAAAAGAAACTTAACCACTAAGCTGGGAGTGATATCCTTAACTTAGTGATTGGTTTCATTCCACAATCGTTTTCAATTTTGAAATACATCTTTGAGTTAGGAGTGAAATCCACATCTCAAGGATCTATTTCTACATCTCGTTAATTATGAATTTTCTTAAATATTGGTAATCTATTACATACATTAATCTTATCATTCACGTCATTTTAGATCATGGTCTTTTAAAACACATTAGAATTACCCATACTTCATGAAATGGTTTCATTTTTCATTTTACAAACTTGTATTGCATATTTTAAAGGACAAATGTAAACCCTTTTCATATGACGTAACCAATATATGTTTTCGAAAGAAACTTGCAACTAATATGCCTTATAACATTTTTCAAACTCGACTCCTCGTAAACACATATCTACGAAGATTTTTCCAAATGAACCTATTTTGAATCTAAAACACACTTCGATTACTAAAACTTTATCCTCATGCATTACTACAACCCTTTCAACTATATCACAAAGTTTGAGCAAACTATGTTTTTGATAAACGGAAATCTATCCTATTACACTCGCACTCTTTCAGTCGCAAAACTTTTGTTCTTACAAAATATTGCACATATCCTTATTAAAATGTTACTAATTGTCTTTTATCATATAATGCATATATGTACAAATTTAAACCCTTATGTCAGTAGACTATACGTCTGTTCTGCGTACCCTCACTTGCCGTAAATTTCATTATTTTATTCTTACACCATTTTATTCATAGTTATTTCTAAAACGTTATTTGTGATTATTTTCACACAGCTTATTTGCAAGAGTTCAACTCGTTTACTTTCATTTTGTGCAAATTTTGCGATTTACTCAATTTACGTTATACTATTCTTTCAATCGAAATTTGATGCTATACTTATATACTTACATGAACGCATATTTGGTATGCATATTTTTTTTCCTGTTTTGAGCAAAACCCTGTTATACTTTACATTATTTTGTTCATTATCATGGTCAATGAACATACCAGTTGATAACTCGTATGAGATCTAGGCCAGTGCCCACGTACGACTCGGATTAGAGTATTTCTTTAATCCGAGGGGAACGGTGTAAATCTCAGAGTTTATCAATATGGGTGTTTAGAGCCCAACGATGTGAACAGAAATTTACCGGTTAAAGGTGAACCCAAAAGGGAAGAACCTCTAACCATGTCTATTACTTACACGTTACTCTCATTACGGTTAAAGGGTAAACCCGAAAGGGAAGGACCTCTAACCATGTCATGATTGAACATTATTTCATTACAATGGCTATTACATATTGGTTGAACGCATTTGTTTCTAGTATTACTTAGGATAGGGTTATGGAAAAGCATAACACCCAAGTGTAAGGTAAATCGATGATTATGGTCCGGAACGCAATCATGGGCTTACATGTACATGAGGGTGGTGTGTAATTCTATTTAGGCTGTTGGTAGACAATCAGTACGAGTCCAAAGTATCGGGAGTGTGGTGGGTCAGCTGCGGTACACCCTATATATAAGCATAAACGATACTGCGGGAACGGACTAGGAGTTTGACCAAGAACCTACCCATTACTACCTCTTCATTAGATCGTTGACTAACGGCCATCATATTCGATAAGAACATTTTACATAAGCTTCAATTAGTTTCTTTGGAGCCTTCCTTGTTGACCACCTCTACTGAAAACCTTAAACCTTGTATACTCTTACACTTTCTGTTAGTCGAAATCTTGTTGCATGACTTTAATAAAGTTCAGTTAGAAACCTTTCTAAAGTAGGGGAGACTACTTTTATTAGTGTCTCTGCCCTCACCGTTACACATCCCCAAAACCTTTCTCATTTAAACTCTTAACCTTCTAACTTTGGATTAACTATCAAAAGATTTTAAAACTTTTACTTCGGATATTAGACAACTATTTTAAATTTTGTCAAATCATAAATGATGAAATTATTTAAAAAAAATCTAGTTGACTTTTACAACGCCTTTTGTTTCATAGTAGCCTCCACTTGAAAGAAATTTCGAGACGAAATTTTCTAAAGTAGGGGAGACTGTGACATCCGTCACCCTCAACTTTCATCTAACTGACAATAATAGTCCTTCAAATATTTCTGTTATAGTTCCTATACCTTTCAACGTTTTCAAGTCTGTTAAAATGTGAATTTCTTTTAAATCGTAAATAAAAACGCTTATTAAATGTGTTAACCCTCGTATTTTAAAAGGACCAAAATTCACAATTTAATAAAACTTATAATTTTTATAAGTAAAAGTATGCACGTTTTATACTCACATCTACACCCGAGCACGTATGTTTCAGACCTTGATACTCAAAGCCCTTAATTTTCGGTCCTAAAACAACTTAGAAACCGAAGGAAACAAGTCCAGAACTTAAAATTGATTAAATTAGAAAAAAATGATTTTTTAGCTCTCGCGGTCCGCTAATGTGACATCCGTCACCCTCAACTTTCATCTAACTGACAATAATAGTCCTTCAAATATTTCTGTTATAGTTCCTATACCTTTCAACGTTTTCAAGTCTGTTAAAATGTGAATTTCTTTTAAATCGTAAATAAAAACGCTTATTAAATGTGTTAATTTTAGTCGAAACACACGAAATACAAAATTTAATTTTTAATTGATCCGTTAAGATAAACAGTTTAAGTTTAAAAAGTTGGGTTTTGGTTAAAGTTAAAACTTAGTTAGCCTTGTTAAGTTTTATAAAGGATTATTTAACTAAAATTGTGATCAAACTAACAAGGTTATACACGAGGGACTAATTCTGCCAAGTATCAAAAGATTTAAAACCAAAACCTGATTCTCTCTTTGTTCACGTTTTTCCGGCGGATAATCCGGCCACCGGATTTTAATTCCGGCCAAACTTAAAATCAATCATTAAGGGCTTTAAAACCCATTTTCAAGGTGTAGACTTGTGACATCCGTCACCCTCGTCTTAAATCTAATTGACAATAATAGTCCTTCAAATATTTCCATTTTAGTCCCTGTAAAGTTCGTCGTTTTCAAATTTAGATTTAGAGCGAACTAAAATTTTATCATTTATATTTGTTATGGATTGGGTATAAATTTTTAATCAAATGCGTATGTTGAAAAGTGTTCGTAAAAGATTCTATAAAAAAAATATAAGTTTTATAAAAGTTTTAAATTAAATTTAGTTTGTAAAGTTAAGTTTATAAAGGAAATGTAAACCTAGTTATGTGAGAAACTAACAAGGTTAAACTAGAAGGGCCATTTTCGCCAACTCCTGAAAGTTCAAAATATGGCTCTCCCTCTCTTCTGTTCGTTTCTTTTTCCGGCCAATCTCTTGCCGGATCCGGCGAGAGTCCGGCGAGACCCAAACACCCTTTTTAATGCACCTTTAACTCTAATAATTAGTGCAATACGTTTCTTCATCAAATTCTGGTCGTTTCCCTCAGTTTTTAACGGATAATTAACGTGTTTAATGGACTTTAATCGCGCTGAAGAATGGGTAACCGATCGGAAGTTTTAAAGCCTTCAAAACCGTCATTATCTTACCTATAACATAAATCAAATTATATGAATCAACTCCTGCACGTGTATACTTCTTAAACCACGCAAAAAAACCACATCAAGTACTCGCATCTCAGTTTCTAATCGATTCCTCTAGTTTGGTTCTTTGCACCTCGATTTCTACCTGAAATCAACTTGTAAGTTCAATATTATTATGCGGTTTTGAGCTTTATTCATTTCTCTGCAATAGCCCTATTATAACAGATGTTAATCGAGCCTAATTGTAGATGCAAGGAACCTAGGGTTAGGGTTTATAGATTTGGGGAAGAAGATGAATCAAGAGGTATTTTATAAATAAAATTCATTTGGAAATAAAACAACATAACTTAATATAGTAGAGTGGTTGTTGGCATGTCCTTACCCATATTAGACCCGGGTTCGAGTCCCCCTCCCCACGGGTCTGTTCTTATATTTCTTTTATTTATTTTTTTTATTTATCTATCATTTATTTATTTATTTATATACATTTAAATACATAAAACTTAGAATATTCATATTAAATTCATTTTTGCTCCAAAAATTTTAAAAATTTAGGTGTAGCATCTTGAGACCATAAGGAAAATTACCACACTTTTATTTTCTGAAAAATGTCATATTTTCATATTTTTGTTGAATTTATTTGTTTTAATCATATTTAATTGATTAAAAATTCATTTTTAATGATTTTAATCTCAAACTTTTTGAGAAATTATTTCTCAACATGATGAACTGAAATAAAAATTATTAGTCCAGAAAACACTTATTTTTATTAATGTTTCTATTTTTAATCATTTAAACATGACTTAATCTCGTTAAATCAGTTTTAAATATGAATAAGTTTATAAAAATTATGGGAAAATTATCTTTATTACTTTACATCAGAAAGTATCCATTTTCTATAAAAATAGCATTTTTGGATCATGTCTTGAATTATTAGTCTTATTTATGTTTAATTAGACATAATTAATTAATTATTTATTTATACTAATAAATATCTATTTTATAAATACTTTTATTATAAAATAGAAATATTCTTACGTTTGAAAGTCTTAATTATCATTTGTTGGAGCATTATGTAACTCCTAACTATTATTCATACATTTATGATTATTATATTTATTTTAATTTAGTTAAAGTAATAAACTAAATTATTTTGCTTTAATTATTCTAAAACATATTTTTATCTAAATTTTCAATTGGTAATAATTGTTATTATCTAAAACACATTACACACTTTGATATATTATTTTGACATAAAACTTTCACACTAATGCGATTTATAATAAAAACTCTAATTCCCCAAATCGACATAGCAAACCCTAATGCCTTAGACCCTAGATACCTTAGACTTTTTAGACACTTCCTTATTAGTATTCTTACACATTATAGGTTGAATTCCTCGGAATTCCCATTACTTAGCTCACGACCGCTTAAGTGGATTTTGATCGCTTTCGCAAACTGTGAGTATATCTTTCCCTTTTTTACTGTTTTACATTTTGGGGTGACTCATGTACTTACAATCAAGTTTCTATTTCTTTTACTTGTCAAAATCATTAACCTTTGAAGGCCTGGCATTTCAATGAATAGTACTATGGTATATACCATTGTGACTCTGTTGAGAGTCCTTGTCATTGCTATGTATTACATTACTACTAGCGCATACTATATATATCTGCTTTTCTTTACATAGGGTTGATTTTGAACGGATATTACTTATTACATAATTGCAAATGGTACCGCACATGAATTGCTAAACACTTTTCCTACTATATTTATTCAAACAGGGTATGCTCACCAATACAATTTTTGTATTGACCAAATTATTTTGTACATGTTTTAGGTTGTTTTGAGATGCATCCTTTAAGCTTTCGGATTTATATTTAGATTTTGATTCATTGTATTTCAATTTAGTTGGCAGTTAGAATCGTTGTATTTCATTTCAATGTAATAAATTATTAAATTCAATGTATTCAAATTTACATTTCTAGTCCATGAGCTATTGAACAATCGTCACTACGTGACACCTCGATGTTTCCGCCATCGGTTGGGGTGTTACAGATTGGTATCAGAGCCATGGTTATAGGGAATTAGGTTATTAGAATGCCTTTTAGCCTAGTCTATAACTAAGTTTACTTTCACGAGTCCTCTCGCGTATATTCTTCTTATCTTTATATTTTCTTTCAAGATATTTTCGCTATGGTTCTTTCACGTTATTCTTTTGATATTTTGCTTGGAGAAGAAGACACTCGTATTTCACAAACGAAACGATATCACCAAGATAGGAGTGTTATCCATACCTTGGTGATTAGTTTCACTCCTCTATATGCTATTTATCTTAGGAATATATCTTTGAGATAGGAGTGACATCCACACCTCAAAGAGTATTTCCTTCAAAAAGAAACTTAACCACTAAGCTGGGAGTGATATCCTTAACTTAGTGATTGGTTTCATTCCTCAATTGTTTTCAATTTTGAAATACATCTTTGAGTTAGGAGTGAAATCCACATCTCAAGGATCTGTTTCTACATCTCGTTTTAAAGTCTCGCTAAAGGTTTTGAAATTTACGAGTGATGGGGTAGAAAGATGACCATTCACTCATAAGTTCAAGTACGCTCCCCACAAGTCACTAATAATATTTCAATTTCTTTGGCTAGTCACCAGTTTCATTAGAAATATTTTCAGTATCATATTTTTGATATATTTTTCATTTGTTGTTTGAAACTCTTATCATAATTTTCTATAATGAAGTTATTATGTCTTTTGAGTTTTCTCTATTAATAGCTATCGCTATTTGTGCATTTTTCCGTTTCCCATTAGTGACTCTTAAGTTTTGTTTAACATTTGGATTTTAAGTTCCATCCCTTGATGTTTTATATACTCATTGATTATTCGCTTTTGGATTTTTTTTATCATCATTATTAAAACTTTTATCCGCTATATTATCGCATTAAAACTTACACTATTTTCATTTATGCTTTGTGACTTTTACACTATTATCGCATTGACTTTTATCATTCACGTCATTTTAAATTTTGGTCTTTTAAAACACATTAGATTTACACATACTTCATGAAATGGTTTCATTTTACAAACTTGTATTGTATATTTTAAAGACCAAATGTAAATCTTTTGTTTTCATATGACGTATCCAATATATATTTTCGGGAGAAATTTGCAACTAATAATAAGCCTTATAACATTTTTCAAACTCGACTTCTCGTAAACACATGAAAATGTGTATTTATGAAAATTTTTCAAATGAAGCTGTTTGAATCTAAAACACACTTCGGTTTCTAAAAAGTTATCCTCATGCATTACTACTATCTTTTCAACTATATCTCAAAGTTTGAGCAAACTACGTTTTTGATATACGAAAATTTATCCTATTACACTTGCACACTTTCAGTCGCAAAACTTTTGACATACACTCTTAACCGAATGTTTCTAAATGTCTTTTATAGTATAACGCATATATGTAAAATTACTAGATTTTAACTCGCATGCCAGTAGACTATACACCTGTTCCGTGCACACTCATTTGCGTAAAACTTTATTACTTTATTCTTGCACCACTTTATTCATAGTTATTTCTAACACGTTATTTGTGATTATTTTCACGCTGCTTATTTGCAAGAGTCCAACTCGTTTACTTTCATTTGGTTCAAATTGAGCAATTTACTCGATTTAAATTATACTATTCTTTCAATCGAAATTTTATACTATACTTATATATTTATTTGAACGCATATTTGGTATGCATATTTTCTTTCCTGTTTTGAGCAAAACCCTGTTATACTTTACATTATTTTGTTCATCATCATGGCCAATGAACACACTAGTTGATGACTCGTATGAGATCTAAGCCAGTGCCCACGTACGACTCGGATTAGAGTATTTCTTTAATCCGAGGGGAACGGTGTAAATCTCAGGGTCTATCAATATGAGTGTTTGGAGCCAACGATGTGAACAGAAGTTACCTGTTAAGGGTGAACCCGAAAGGGAAGAACCTCTAACCATGTCGTATACTTACATGTTATTCTCATTACGGTTAAAGGGAAAACCCAAAAGGAAAGGACCTCTAACCATGTCATGATTAAACATTATTTCATTGCAGTGGTTATTACATATTGGCTGCACGCATTTGTTTCTTGTATTACTTAGGATAGGGTTATGGAAAAACATAACACCCTAGTGTAAGGTAAATCGATGATTACGGTCCGGAACGCAATCATGGGCTTACAGGTACATGAGGGTGGTGTGTAATTCTATTTAGGCTATTGGTAGACAATCAGTACGAGTCCAAGGTATCGGGAGTGTGGTGGGTTAGCTGCGGTACACCCTATATATAAGCATAAACGATACTGCGGGAGCGGACTAGGAGTCTGACTAAGAACCTACCCATTACTTTATGATTACCTCTTCATTAGATTGTTGACTAATAGCTAGCATGTTCGATAAGAACGTTCTTACACGAGCTTTAATTCGTCTTCCTAGAGTCTTTCCCTTGACCACCCACACAGAAAACACAAACCTTGTGTACTCTTACACTCTCTGTTAGTCAAAAGCCTGTTGCATGTTCTTAATAACATTAGTTAGAAACTTTTCTAAAGAAGGGGAGACTACTTCACTAGTACCTCTGCCCTCGCCCGTTACACATCCCCAAAAACCTTTCTCATTTAAACTCTTAACTTTCTAACTTTGAGTTAACTGTCAAAAAAATTTCGGGGCTTATGTTTTGGGTATTAAACCACTACTTTAAATTTTGTTAAATGATAACTAATGCAAATTTTAACACCTACTTGGTGTTTACAACGCCTTTTGTTTCATAGTAACCTCCACTTGAAAGAAATTTCGAGACGAAATTTTCTAAAGTAGGGGAGACTGTGACATCCGTCACCCTCGTCTTAAATCTAATTGACAATAATAGTCCTTCAAATATTTCCATTTTAGTCCCTGTAAAGTTCGTCGTTTTCAAATTTAGATTTAGAGCAAACTAAAATTTTATCATTTATATTTGTTATGGATTGGGTATAAATTTTTAATCAAATGCGTATGTTGAAAAGTGTTCGTAAAAGATTCTATAAAAAAAATATAAGTTTTATAAAAGTTTTAAATTAAATTTAGTTTGTAAAGTTAAGTTTATAAAGGAAATGTAAACCTAGTTATGTGAGAAACTAACAAGGTTAAACTAGAAGGGCCATTTTCGCCAACTCCTGAAAGTTCAAAATATGGCTCTCCCTCTCTTCTGTTCGTTTCTTTTTCCGGCCAATCTCTTGCCGGATCCGGCGAGACCCAAACACCCTTTTTAATGCATCTTTAACTCTAATAATTAGTGCAATACGTTTCTTCGTCAAATTCTAGTCGTTTCCCTAAGTTTTTAACGGATAATTAACGTGTTTAATGGACTTTAATCGCGCTGAAGAATGGGTAACCGATCGGAAGTTTTAAAGCCTTCAAAACCGTCATTATCTTACCTATAACATAAATCAAATTATATGAATCAACTCCTGCACGTGTATACTTCTTAAACCACGCAAAAAAAAAAAAACCACATCAAGTACTCGCATCTCAGTTTCTAATCGATTCCTCTAGTTTGGTTCTTTGCACCTCGATTTCTACCTGAAATCAACTTGTAAGTTCAATATTATTATGCGGTTTTGAGCTTTATTCATTTCTCTGCAATAGCCCTATTATAACAGATGTTAATCGAGCCTAATTGTAGATGCAAGGAACCTAGGGTTAGGGTTTATAGATTTGGGGAAGAAGATGAATCAAGAGGTATTTTATAAATAAAATTCATTTGGAAATAAATCAACATAACTTAATATAGTAGAGTGGTTGTTGGCATGTCCTTACCCATATTAGATCCGGGTTCGAGTCCCCCTCCCCACGGGTCTGTTCTTATATTTATTTTATTTATTTATTTTTTTTATTTATCTATCATTTATTTATTTATATAAATTTAAATACATAAAACTTAGAATATTCATATTAAATTCATTTTTGCTCCAAAAATTATAAAAATTTAGATGTAGCATCTTGACACCATAAGGAAAATTACCACACTTTTATTTTCTGAAAAATGTCCTATTTTCATATTTTTGTTGAATTTATTTGTTTTAATCATATTTAATTGATTAAAAATTCATTTTTAATGATTTTAATCTCAAACTTTTTGAGAAATTATTTCTCAACATGATGAACTGAAATAAAAATTATTAGTCCAGAAAACACTTATTTTTATTAATTTTTCTATTTTTAATCATTTAAACATGACTTAATCTCGTTAAATCAGTTTTAAATATGAATAAGTTTATAAAAATTATGGGAAAATTATCTTTATTACTTTACATCAGAGAGTATCCATTTTCTATAAAAATAGCATTTTTGGATCATGTCTTGAATTATTAGTCTTATTTATGTTTAATTAGACATAATTAATTAATTATTTATTTATACTAATAAATATCTATTTTATAAATACTTTTATTATAAAATAGAAATACTCTTACGTTTGAAAGTCTTAATTATCATTTGTTGGAGCATTATGTAACTCCTAACTATTATTTATACATTTATGATTATTATATTTATTTTAATTTAGTTAAAGTAATAAACTAAATTATTTTACTTTAATTATTCTAAAACATATTTTTATCTAAATTTTCAATTGGTAATAATTGTTATTATCTAAAACACATTACACACTTTGATATATTATTTTGACATAAAACTTTCACACTAATGCGATTTATAATAAAAACTGTAATTCCCCAAATCGTCACTACGTGACACCTCGATGTTTCCGCCATCGGTTGGGGTGTTACAAGACTTGAATTAGTTATTATATTCGGCCGTTACAGTAAGTTACAACCCATCAAAACGTTTAAAACCTATCAATTACTGAATCATTAGTAAGTAACCGCCGGAGTTTATGATCGAATCAATGACGCGTTTCCATCAAACAACTATATAAGCAAATGGTCCCGTTCGTTTTCTGCACTTCCTTTTGTCCTAAACCCACTAGAAAATCGAATCATAACGCGTCCAGAAGCTCCTTGATTCACGACACCAAGTTCCGGCTCTTATTTTTGGTTTCGACCCTTTATCGGATTCGTGAGTTCTTGTTTCTTTTGCCGTTTTCTTTGTTAGCTTATGCCGATCATAAGCCCCTTATAATAGAAGTCTAACTAGTTCTGTAACGGGTTTATTGATTTAGGTTAGGGTTAGGGTTTATGTTAGGATTTGGGGAAGAAGAAGGTGAATAGTTATATTATTATAAATGATATCTTGTATGGTTTTTACTAAACAAAATTCCATGTGGTGTAGTGGTTGAATGTTTGGGTGTGTGTGGATTAGAACCTGAGTTCGAATCCTTGAAACCCACTGGTTCTATTCGTTTTTTTTTGTGCTTCTTTCTGAATTTTTTTATTAAGTATATATACATATATAAATACATTATTCTTTAAATATTCATAATAAATTCATTTTTGATCCAAAAATTATGAAAATTTAGGTGTAGCTTCTTGACATCTCAAAGAAATTTATCAAATTTTTATTTCTGAAAAATATTTTATCTTCTTAATTTTTATTATTTAATTTGTTTTAATCGTATTTAATTGATTAAAAATTCATTCCTAATGGTTTTTGTCTAAAAATTTGTCATAAATTATTTCTAATCATTTATAACTGAAATAAAAATTATTGGTTCAGAAAACACTTATTTTTATTCATTTTCCTATTTTTAATCATTTAAACATGATTTAATTCTATTAAATCAGTTTTAAATATAAATAAGTTTATAAAAATTATGAGAAAATTATTTTCATTAATTTACATCATAAAGAATCCATTTTCTATAAAACTAACATTTTTGGATCATGTCTTGTATTTTTAATTTTATTTATGTTAATTAGACATAATTGAACATTTATTTATTTACACTATTTAAACATCTATTTTATAAAGACTTTTATTATAAAATAGAAATGTTTTATGTTTGAAAATCTTAATTACCATTTGTTAAATCATTGTGAAACAAATAATTATTTAGTTATTTATACATTAATGATTATTGTATTTATTTAATTTAGTTAAAGTAATTAACTAAATTATTTCGTCTTAATTATTCAAACATATTTTTATCTAGATATTCAATTGGTAATAATTATATTACCTAAAACACATTACACACTTTGATATATTATTTTTGACATAAAAACTTTCTCATTAATTGGTGTTATCATAAAAACTCTAATTCTCCAAATCGACTTAGCAAACCCTAATGCCTTAGACCCTAGATACTTTAGACTCTTAGACTTTTCCTTATTAGTATTCTTACACATTATAGGTTGAATTCCCCGGAATTCCCATTACTTAGCTCACGACCGCTTAAGTGGATTTTGATCGCTTTCGCAAGCTGTGAGTATATCTTTCCCTTTTTACTGTCTTACTATTTTGGGGTGACTCATGTACTTACTATCAAGTTTCTATTTCTTTTACTAAATGCAATTCTCATGCGTGTTTGCTTTATGTTAATTGGTGTGTCTATGACTTGTCAAAATCATTAACCGCTGGGTGGCCTAGCATTTCAATGAATAGTACTATGGTATACCTCCTTGAGACTCTGTTGAGAGAATCTTGGTCATTGTCTTGTTAATTCATTATTCAGTTGGTTAGTCATGTGTTAGTCATTATTCTTAGGTTTGGTTTTGAACGGATATTACTTATTACATAATTGCAAATGGTACCGCACATGAATTGCTAAACATTTTTCCTACTATATTTATTCAAACAGGGTATGCTCACCAATACATTTTGTATTGACCAAATCATTTTCGTACATGTTTTAGGTTCTTATGAGATTACTTCCAAGCGTTTGGAACATAGACTTAGATTGAGATTACTGTATCTTAGTTTAGATTGCTAGTCATAATTGTTGTATTTCTTTTAAATGTAATAAATTATTAAATTCAATGTAATCCAATTTACATTTCTAGTCCATGAGCCATTGAACAATCGTCACTACGTGACACCTCGATGTTTCCGCCATCGGTTGGGGTGTTACAGCTAAGACAGTCAAACAGTCAAAATCCCAGTCAAAGTCCTAGTCAAAGTCTCAATCAAAATCCTAGTCAAAAGTCCTAGTCAAAGTCTCAGTCAAAATCCTAGTCAAAGTCCTAGTCAAATAGTCAATTCATCTTAAAACCTTACTTTATTGTGTTGGCCAATTTTAAAGCCTAATTGAATCCAAAACTAGTATAAAAACCCACCTATGACCCATTACACTTTGCACCTCTAAATCGATTGTTTCAATTTGATTAAACTCTCCCTCATACTTTTCTTCTATAGTATATTACTTCTACATTTGAAGCTTTGATTATAAGCTCTTGTAATTGGCGAATTGGAAGCTTGATATTTTTCCTATTCGGTTTCTTTTCTTCTAAATTGGACTAGTTTCGTTGTTGAGTCTTTGGATTGCTCGCATTTTCACGCTCGCTTAGTCATCTAGTCATTTGGCGAAAGTGAGTATTTCCTATCCCCTTTTTGTCTTTATTCATTTTTGGGGTGTTACATGTACACTTATACAAAATACACATACTAGTTCACATTTTTACAATACAATTCTAGTACTATGTGCATTTTCTTACAAACGTGCTTTATGCTTAGACATTACATGTAGAATACATTTGTACTTAGTGGAATCATTAACATTGTACAAGCCGACCTTAACATTGGATAGCGCTATTGGATTGACAACCCACCTAGGTGATTCTCCCCCTTTTTCATCGGAGAATCCATGGTCATTGTTAAGTTATTATCCATTTATTGGATAAGTACACCGTCGTTCATTTTAGTACATTTATACAGTCACAGGATTGATTTCGCTCATTTGTATGATACATAGTTTACATAAATGCACTGTAGCTTGCACTTGAATTGTATAATATTTTCCAACTTACTATATATATATATATATATATTAAAACTAGGAATGCTCACCAACATTTCATATGTTGACAAAACTTATTTTGTACATGTTTCAGGTGCAGTTTGATCTTAGTTCCATAGCATTGGATTTTAGTGCTTGCTTTTAATAATTTATTTCAAATTTCATGTTTTGTTCAGACTTTTTTATTTTTCCCATTTCATCCATGTAAGACAATTTAAATTATACAATAATATTTACATTTTAGTACCATGTGCTTACGTGACACCTCGATGTTTTCGCCATCGGTTGGGGTGTTACAAAGGGACGAACCTGTGAAGAAGGAATGAAACCGGGTCCTGATAACGGAAATGGAAGCAGTAAAAGGATTGGGGAAGTTGAAACAATTTATGAGGAAAAGTGAAAATAAAAAAGTGAAAAAACCGGTTTAAATAACCAAGAAAAGGGAACCCAAACGACTGACACGTGTCGCAATCCCTCACCAAAATAACAAAGATTTGACAGTGGAGATTGCCTAGGGATAACCGCCACGTCCCATCCCAGACGTATGGCCTAGGAAGTTTCCACGTGTCGCGTCCGAAGAAACAGCTGGAAAGCATTGCCAAGAAACGACTAACTCCACTAAGTTATAAACTAACTTATGGACTTAAGGGGACAAGAAGAGGTATAAAACCTCACGTCCGAACCACAAGCCCTTTTAGACGCGGCATCATCTCATGAGACGCGACTCACCATGACACGTGTTCAGAACAAGCGACCGGAGGTCACTAGTTCCGGAGGTTAGTACACCTGACCGAAGGAAAGTACAACTATTCTGACTAGTATAAATACCCCTTCAAAAGTACAATTATTCTGACTAGTATAAATACCCCTTCAAAAGTACGAGTAAGACACGTTCTGACACGCTCCGAACCTCTCTCTCTCCCTCTCTCTACTCTCTTTTCTTCACCAACAAATACTTATCCTCACGCCGGAGGGTGGTCACAGAGAGGCCCTCCCTGCCCCCTTGTGACGAGCCTAACGGTTTGTTAAGTTTTGTAGGTAATCCAACCCAAGATCTAACAGAGCTAGTCGTCTTCAACCTCTCTTACGAGGTACGTCCAGCCTTTGGATCTTCAGGGAAGAACACAAAATTTGTTATTGGCATATATCAAACTTGTAATAATATATAATTAAAATTCCCAAAAAGCTGTCAATTACGTTTGTATAGTAAGTATATTTTTACATAGGAACTATAGACAGTTAATCAGTATGATATTATGATCGTTCTAGGTTATAGTATGTATTAAATGCACTGAATAATGGCCCATTGGGTTGTAGCCCAATGGTACGAGGCAAAGCCACCTTTTCTCATGATCAAATTATAGGCAATGTGAAAATACAGAGAAATTAGCCGTTAAGAATTGCATTGAAAAATGAAAAGGTGAAGATTCATAAATCTGAATAATCATTAAAATGAAGAAAAAAAAAGTAAATTAGACTAAAAAATGAAAAGGTGGAGATTTCATAAATCTGAATCATTGAAATGGAGAAAAAAAGGTAAAGAGTAAACTACTATTTGCGTCCCTGTGTTTTGGTGGTTTTAACTACTTGAATCCAAAATGAAAATGTTTAACTACCTGAACACTTCAGTTTTCCAAACATAACCATCTGATTCCAAAAACGTAACGTTGGTTAGAATCTCAGTTAAGTCCCCCCACGTGCACCCCAAGTGAGGGGCATATTTGTCCATTTTATCCCCTTTTTAATCATTATCATCTTCACCTAGGTCATCCTCAAAATCATTATCATACTCATCATTGTCATCATATTCCTTTTCCATCCTGTAATATGAGTCTTCATAGTCCTCATCCTCACTGTGTTGTTCAACATCTTCTGCATCAATGTTGCAAAAGTCGCTAGGCGGCCCCTAGTCGGCTGACTGGGGAGTTGGGTGTACTCGGAGTACTCGGGGAGTACTCAGAGATGGTAAATATAAAGAAAATTAATTATTGGATATAATATACGTATCAAAATAAGTATAATTCATGTCAAATACGCATGTTTTTTTAAAGATACATGTTTAAAATTCAATTTTTTCCGAGCACAAGGCCGAGTAGGCCGAGTACAAGGCCGAGTAGGCCGAGTACAGGGCTGAGTAGGACGAAGATGACTGATTTTGACCACTGAGTACAGGGCCGAGTTGGCCGAGTACAGGGCCGAGTAGCCCGAGTACAGGGCCGAGTTGGCCGCCGCCGACTAGTTTGGCCGAGTAGGAGAAAGTCGCCTCGGAGGGGTTCCGAGGTCCGAGTAGTCGCCGAGTACAAGGCCGAGTAGGCCGACTTTTACAACACTGTTCTGCATTATCATCTAAATTACCTTGAACGTCTTCTGCATTATCATCTAAATTACCTTGAACATCTTCTACATTATCATCTAAATTACCTTGAACATCTTCTGCATTATCATCTAAATTACCTTGAACATCATTAGTATTTTCAACATCATTCACATCACTATCTATCCACTGAAGTGTAAGCAGTCTTCAACTAGCACCAGCTTTGCCATGAGATGGACCATGATTAGCTTTATCATGAGATGGACCATGATTAGCTTTACCAACAGATGGACCAACATCTTCAATCTCTTCAATAATAACACTTGAACTGCCTTTATGTGGTGACACAAAATATGTGTCCAACTTTGTAACCCAATGCTCAACATACACTTCTATAACTTTAGTCCTAGACACAAACTTACACATCTCTATCACATCTTGATCAGACCCTAGAGCCCTAAGACCAATATCCAAATTTTCACCAGGAATCTTAAAGTGGTAATAAATAACATCATCATCAGAATAACCTAAGATCTCCATCACTGATAACTAATCAACATCTATGTTGTCCACATAGTTCATTTTACCTACATACCTTCTACCCGAGTAACCTAAAAACTCTCCCCCATGAAAGACCTGGATGCTAAACATCGTAGGGCAACCATCTGTAACAAAAAATGAAAAATTTAGGTTACATCTCCATATTGTAAACATGTTAAAAACATTAAATTGTTGATCAGATTGTAAATAAACACATACCATATTCTTCGTAAGAATCAAAATGCACGAATGGGCCACGAACATGCCAGCATGAAAACTCTATCATCGTTGAACACCAATTTTGAATCAGAAGTTTAAGGTCGATTAGGGTTTTAATATGAGAAGAGAAAGGGGTAAATGGGTTTTATATGGATTTACAGAGATAATAAGGGGGATAAATGCAGGGCCGGCTCAAGGGGGAGTGAAATAAAGCAAGGGCTTTAGGCCCCCACTTTTTTAAGGCCCCAAATTCTAAAAATAAACATGTTATATGTAAATGATTTTAGCTTTAGTATTATTGACATTGAAATTTATGATCTATAATTATGCATACATAAAAATATTATATGAATCATAAGATCTAAACCCTTTTTTTTACGAAAAGGGCCTCATGTTTGTTATCCGCTTTGGGTCTCGGATTTTTTGAGCCGGCCCTGGATAAATGGACAAATATGCCCCTCACGTGGGGTGCACGTGGGGGACTTAACTGAGATTCTAACCAACATTACGTTTTTGGACTCCGATGGTTATGTTTGAAAAACTGAAGTGTTCAGGTAGTTAAACATTTTCATTTTTGATTCAAGTAGTTAAAACCACCAAAACACAGGGACACAATTAGTAATTTACTCAAAAGTAAATTAGACCAGTGTAATCGACCCAAACCCGTTTTAGTAAATTAAATACATTAACATTATTAAAGAAAAATCCTATAAGACTATGGCGAGTGGGGGGCTTGGGTTGGGAGCATGAGTTGCCATGTAGCTAGGTCTGCAAACGAATCGAATGAACACGAACAAGGCCTTATTCGTGTTTGTTTGTTAAGGAATATATGTGTTCACGAACACTTACCGAACGAGATTTTCTGTTCGTGTTCGTTTGTTAAGAAAATGCTCTTGTTCGTGTTCGTTTGTTAATTTTGTTCATGAACGCACACGAACACAAACAGACGTCCATGAACATAAACAAGTGTTCATGAACACAAATGGATACAAACGAACACAAATAAGTGTTCATTAACAAAAATAAGCACAAAGTGACATATATTAACTTTCGGATAAGATCAATTTCACATATATTAACACAATATCTAGAACCACCCAAAATATAACATAGTTATACAAACATAGTTGATACTCAACATAATATTGGTAAACGCAATAAAGTAGTGTCTCAAAAAACTAAGTGCGCATCTTAAACTTGAAGTCTTCAGTAATATACCGAAAATAAAGTCGAAGACATCAAATGAACATAGACAAACGAGCATAAACGAACACGTTACCGAACGTTCACGAACATAAACGAACGAACGCGGCCTATGTTGATGTTCGTTTGGTTAACTAAACGAACGGAATTTTTTGTTCGTGTTCGTTCATTTATTAGACGAACGAATCTGGACGAACTTCCCGCCGAACGATTCATGAACTGTTCGCTGAAAGTTCAGTTCGTTTGCAGCCCTACATGTAGCACATGTGTGCTCCAATTTTCAAGTCCCCCAAACGGGAGGGGGGTGTGGAGTTGCCATGTGGAATTTTTTGTGTTTTTTAACAAATGTATTAACTTTATAAAAAAGGCACTTATAAAAAGACAATGACAATTCTACATCACATAAATAATTTACTTTTTTTTAAGGAAAATTGGATTGTAATAATCTCACCTTTGTGTTGTTGGATAATAATAATCCCACCTAAGTTTATTTTCCCACCAATCCCACTTTTTAATTTATTTTTTCTCATTGCACCCGCCGTTAACTCACACTAACATCGTTAGCTGAAACTCACAATTCTAGGCGATTGTTCACTGGATCTGAAACTAACACCCTTTCCAGGTGATTGCTTTAAATATCTAAGCAATCTTAAAGCTATTTGTAACACATTCTGAGTTGGTTTATGCATAAACTGACTCAAGAATTGCAAAGCATAGCTTAAATCTAGACGGGTCAAAGACAAATAAATAAGTTTACCTATAAGCTTTTGAAAACCTGTAATTTCTTCCAAATATCTCTCATCTTTACTATTTTTAATAGCAAGATTATAATTTTGCTCTATTAGAACACTAACAGGTGTGCAGCCAAGGTATCCAAATTCACTTAACAAATCTAGACAATATTTCCTTTGGTTAAGACATATCTCATTTTCAGAATATAACACTTCTATACCTAGGAAATATTTTAATTTTCCTAAATCTTTAATTTGAAAACTTTCTTTTAACATAGTTTTAACATTAGTGATTTCTTGATCACTGTTCCCTGTGATGACAATGTCATCCACATATACTAATAATCTATACTATTATATAATGCATCCTAGATGGGCATTAAGGTAATTTCACTACCATTTTAAGATGACATATGAAGAGGCATAAGCATACATCTCTATATTTTAGCCTCTTTCTTCCCATTATGCCCCTTTATACAACATATCATGCCTATGGTACATGTGACTAATACACGGTTAATATCTTATCCACAATGTAACCCCCTTTATACATTAAAACATATATGATGTTATGAATTGGACTAAATTAAATAGAATTGAAGATTATGATTAATTTGCCAATGAAGAGTCATGGCAATAAACAAGAACTTGTTAGAAATGTATTTATATAACCATTGGCATGACCTCATATGTTATTATGTTGTCATTCATACACAAAGCAATCTCTCAATCACCATTTTGATCACAAGAATGCAGCCATTGCCAAGCTCTGATTAACACCCACTTCAAACATAAGGTCAAGATCGTCAATATACTGGTTATTTTTCTCTATTTCAATCAAGGTACGATTATATGTTATATATTCTAAAATTCTATAAATGCTACTTAATATTCAGAACTATTTTAGATATATGAAGTTAGTATTGGAGCACTTTATATATATATATATATATATATATATATATATATATATATATATATATATATATATATATATTCTATATCATACTTATATATACACACACTATACACATTATATAATTTGTACATATAACTCTAAATCAATATTTTATTAATATATAGGAACATTGTAGACGCTTTTAGACATATTATTATTTCTCTTAGAATTCAATTATGTATTTTTAGGTCTAGATATTTAGTCTCGATCTTTAGTGATTATTTGATAATTTTATGATGTTTTTCAATTAAATATATATATTTTGGACTACTCAAATTTATATATTTAAATCCATAGACTTTTTAATGATTTTTATGACTCGAACATATACCTATATGTTTTTTTTTGGAAGGTGTACTTCAGCGGTGAAACCAATCGACATACAACCCCTCAACCCGGGTTCGAATCACTACCCACGCACCGGTGTCCACTTTGAAGTCTCAAACCGTTACAGGGAATTTTTTCGTGGTGTGCAGGATTCGAACTCAAGACCAAGCCTGGGCGGGAACCCTCTAAAGAGGTAAACCCTCCCACCTCTCTCCAGCTGGGCTGGAGGTCATTGGCTTATACCTATATGTTTAGAAAATTATTAATTTAAGTGCCTTTAATTTTATTTAGTAACATCTTTTTCTAATAATCCTATTCAAATATTATATTAATTAGAATTCTTCATAATGAGGGTGTAAATATACTTTAATGAATTAAAACATATATGATGTTATGAATTGGACTAGATTAATACACACACACTATACACATTATATAATTTATACATATAACTCTAAATCGATATTTTATTAATATATAGAAATATTGTAGACGCTTTTAGACATATTATTATTTCTCATAGAATTCAATTATGTATTTTTTGGTCTAGATATTTAGTCTCGACCTTTAGTGATTATTTGATAATTTTATGATATTTTTCAATTAAATATATATTTTGGACTACTTAATTTATATATTTAAATCCATAGACTTTTTAAGGATTTTTATGACTCGAACATATACCTATATGTTTAGAAAATTATTAATTTAATTGCCTTTAATTTTTTTTTTTTTTTTGAACATAAACTTTCATTAACAAGGCCGGCTCTTAAAAACAAGAACCGCCACAATTACAACATATACATGGGAAATATCGTCCAATCCTTCCACTCCAAATTACTAAAACAGGAGCGGTTTTTCAACCAAAAAAACGACAATGATTTCACTAAAGCGACCACCTCAACTATTCTATTAGACGTCTTATCGAATACCTTTTTATTTCTTGTGATCCAAATAGCCCAACAAACCACCATCAAAATACCTCGCAGGATTCTTTTATACCATTTAGTCTTCTTATCCATCGCCGTGGGCAGCCTCAACAAATCATCAATGGAGGTAAAAAGCACCGGATCCACCTTACACCAACTGAAAATCGCCTTCCAAACCCCTTCTGAAAATCCACACTGCCAAATTAAGTGCGCTGCAGATTCCGGCTCGACATCACATAACGGACATTTACTATCTTGGATATTTATCCTACGCTTTATCAACGCCACTCGAGTGGGAACCCTATCCAACTCCAATCTCCAAACGAAAATGTTAAGCTTTATCGGCAGCCATGAAATCCATTTCCTATACTGAATTTGCTGCACATTTCGGCCCTTCTGCATGAAACTTTTAACATTAGCAACGGAAAATTTTCCTTCTTTATCCCCTGCCCACTTCCATACATCATTACCACTCTTGAACACAACCTTGGTCAGCATCGAATCCACATCTTGCAGCTCCGAAATTGAAGCCACAGAAGACGCATCGACTATCCACTCAGGACGCCGAGCCATCATAGCATCAACCTCCGCAATTCTGTCTATAACCAAGCAATTTTTATCTACCTCTTTAGTGTATAAAGTCGGCCACCTTTCCATGAGAGGAATATCGCCATACCAAATATCCTTCCAAAACTTGATATCTTCTCCATTACCCAGATCGCCCTTAATCCAATACTTAGTAACTTTACTATGCAGAACCAATTTTTCAAGCAACCCAACAATAGTCTTCCAACACCCGGATATGTTCTTCTTAACAGGCAGAAAAACCCACCTATTTCGACCACCATGAATACTGCACACCACCTTTCTCCACAATCCATTAGCCTCGACCCTAAACCTCCAAGCCCATTTAACCATCAAAGCAGAATTAACATCAACTATTTTAGCGATTCCTAGCCCTCCAGCCTTTTTCGGTTTAGTAACAACATCCCAAGAAACCCAATGAACACCCCTCCCTTCTTTAGATCCACACCAAAGAAAATGTCTCATAATTTTTTCAATGTTGTTAACCACCGCCATCGGCGCCTTGTACAAAGACAGATAATATACCGGGAGGCTCGAGAGAACCGATTTAATCAAAGTTAACCTACCCCCAATAGATAAGAGATTGGCCTTCCAAGATTGAAGACGCCCTTTAATAGTATCAATAACCCCATCCCAATTCGATACCCTATTCATATTAGCTCCGACTTTTAGCCCTAAGTAAACAAACGGTAGCGTCCCTACCTTACACCCAAGAACCGTAGCCATGTTTGTCACATCCTCTTCCTTAATCCCTAACCCGAATAATTGAGATTTATGAATGTTAATCTTCAACCCCGAGCACATATAGAAAACTCTAAGTAACCGGTCCACATTCATAATATTATCATTAGACCACTTCCCAATTAGTAAGGCATCGTTCGCAAATAACATATTGGACAACACTGGACCACCATAACCCATATCAATCCCTTGCAAAAGACCCACATTACACGCATGAGACACCATCCTCGTCAAAGCCTCCATAACAATAAGGAATAAAAAAGGAGATAATGGGTCTCCTTGTCTAAGACCTTTTTGACATTGGAATTCAAAGGTAGGAGACCCATTTACCAACACTGCTGAGCGCGCTGAATAAAGAATGCCTTTAACCCAAGAAATCCATCTATTAGGAAACCCCATTTGATCCAGAATAGACAATAGAAATTCCCAACTCACATTATCATACGCCTTCTCAAAATCTATCTTTAAGAAAAAAGCCGGGATACCTTTCTTCTTGAGCCACGCAATCACTTCATTAAGCACCAAAGGACCATCTAAAATAAGCCTATCTGTGAGAAAAGCTGACTGATTCTCGGAAATAACATGCCCCATCACTTTCTTCATCCTAGAGGCCAAAACCTTAGATAGGATTTTACTAATGACTCCTACCAAATTAATTGGCCTATAGTCCCGTAACCCAACCGGAGTCTTCGTCTTTGCTATAAGAGTAATGTGAGACGTACTGCAACCTTTGCTAATCTGCCCAGTCTCGTGGAATTCATCAAAAAGCCTCACAAAATCACCTTCAAGATACTCCCAAAAGTGCTTAATGAATTTAAAATTGAAACCGTCGGGCCCCGGGGCCTTATCAGACCCACAATCGAAAGCAGCCTCTTTTATCTCTTCTTTTGAAAAAGGCTTGATTAAAGCTTCATAGAACTCCATGGGAACCTGTTTCAAATTAAAACACAACAAAAACGGTCTATGTGGGACATCTTCATGAAAATGGTTTCTGAAAAATCTAAGTACCTCCCGTTTAACAAGAGGAGGTTTAGACACCCATTCCCCATTAACCAACAATCCCGGTATCGCATTAGACGCCTTTCTCCCATTAATACATCGATGAAAGAATTCCGAATTTTCATCCCCCAAAGAAGACCACTTAACCCGCGATTTTTGTACAAGATCTCGATGATTATAAAAATTAAATTTCTCCACTTCTTTTTTACTTTCTTCCCAAACCCACATCTCCTCTTCCTCCAAATCCACTTCTTCCATTTTTTTTCCAGACGACCAATCTCTTCCTTCCACCCCTCTAACTCCTCCCCTTCAATTTTTTTTATCTCCTTCCACCACATCTTTAAAGCCCCCCTAACCGCTCCCAACTTCGCGTTGAGCATAACATCTGCCGCCCCCTCAACTATAGATTTACCCAACGCCTCAATAACTACTTTCTCACAACCACTTCTATCTAACCAAGAATTGAACCATTTAAACGGTTTTGGGCCAAAATTTGTATCCACCATGGTTAGAAGAAGCGGACAATGGTCGGACATCTCTCTATGTAAAGACCTCAAACAAGCACCCGGCCACTTATTAAAGAAATCTTGCGAAACCAAGATCCTATCAATTTTACTCATCTTCACCCCTTGCGCACTTCCGGAAAGATAAGTAAATTTATTGCCCCTCATCACATATTCCTGCAAGCTATTATTATCAATAAAATCATTAAAAACCACTGCATCCCCTTGGTTGAACTTAGAATACTTCCTTTCTTCCTGCCACCTAACTGAATTAAAATCCCCAAGCAAAACCCACAGCCCCAAAGCCCCCTCCATCAACCGGTTTAACTTATCCCAAACAATTTTTTTTTCTCTAAGCTTTTGAGGGGCATAAACATTAACCACATTTAAAATGGATCCATCCTCAATTAAACATCCCGTGGTAATAATAAAATTTCTGTCGACATAAGATTTAGACTTCTTGAACTTCTTAGGATTCCACAAACTAAACAATCCCCCAGATTTACCCACAACCCCAACATAATCAACCTCGAACCCTTTATTCCCCCATACTGATGCGAAATCAAAGAATTTACCATCAGATAACATAGACTCTTGGACCACCAAAAAATCAACATCAAAATTTTTTACCAACCCCTTAATCCAATTAACCTTTCCCACTTTCCCAATACCTCTAATATTAATGGATAGAAAATTCATTTCAAACCTGCTTGTACTCCTTTACCCTTAATCGTTTCACGAACCAACTCCTGAAAACCATCAACTTTAGCTCCAATTTTTTCACCAAACTCAACAGTTTCCACAATCTCCTTCTCAACATTCGAATCATCTTTGTCAACAGACTTAACTGCATCGGCAGGTCGGGAGTTATAAAATTCATCATTTCCTTCAATCTCATTCTCTTCAGAATCTATAGTCAAAGGATCCACATAATTATTCTGAGGCACTGCGTCAGTGTTATCTACGGTTTCATCAAGTAAGACCTCAAAAGAGTTAACCACAGATATATCCCTTTGCCCCCTAGACTTTTGAACATTAAAATCTAGTCCATTAATGATTGGATCAAGGCCAAACGGATCCTCATCAGAGGGCTTAAACTCCTTAACGGGCCTTTCATTGCTACTAACATACCCTTCAACTGGGCTGAAGCCCACAACCTTCTTAGTAACACCTTTTTTTCTTTTAAGATTTCTGTCCACCGTTGCATAATTATTCCCCATGCAAGAATTATTATTCTCCATCATTGCCTCATTATTGCCAATTACATTTCTTTCCATAATAAAATCACCATTACTCTCACCATTATGACAGTCATTATAATCCGCACTATCCTCGTTCTCATTAATGGATTTACCTTCTATACCCTCCTCCATATTTAAAACATTCCCTAAAATAACTCCATCACCATTAATGTCGATCCCGTCACCATCCTTTACCGGAGAAATCTCCGGTGACCTGTTGTCATTCTCCGTCCGGCTCCTACCGTCATCATTCTGAACCGACTTAGCATCCTCGTCAGAAACAGAACACTCTGGTACCCAATCCTTCTCATCTTCAAGAACCCACACCTTAAACGTTTTTTTTCTCCACCTCACGTAAGCCTCTTCCTGAATATGCTTGACCCCGTCAACCAAGACCCCCACATACTGGAAGGAAGCATCTTCATAAGACGCTAACTGAACCGACTTTACAATCGTTCCGAATAAACGTCCGATATCCTCATACACCTTGCTGTCCATAATACATAATGGCAACCCAAAGATCTTTAACCATGCAACTCTTTCAGAACCCAATTCCTGACCCTCCCAAAACACAACAGAGGAAAATGTTTCAGGACGACCTAAGAATTCATCACGTGCCATAGTAGCATGATCCTTGTTTTTGAAGATTATTAGAACTTGAAGACCACCCAACCTCCTTACTTCACCGCACGCCAGACCCATCTCTTTCAGGATACTTTTCAAGTCTCTCAAGGCTTCCAAAGATGTTACCTTAATAACCAGAGATCTTCCCTGCTCCTGAACAAACGCTTGCACATTATCATCAACCTCCACCACTCTATCAGGGTTGATCCCTGTGAAAGCTTCTTTGAAAGACACCCTCCCCCCGAACTTAGCGTTACCACCCTCATGATTCACCTTCGGAGTAAACTGATACTGATTCTTCTTCTTCGGCTGCTGAGTATAAAAAGTTTTACGTTCATCCACTTCGCCTTCTTCCAACACAAACCTTGCGATGTTACACTTGAGCCGAAAATCCCCTATCTTGATCTGCGACAGTTGCTTAGCCGTATCCATCTTATCTTTAACGTCGATGAGGGACAAAAATCCGAATCTTTTTCCCAATTTATCCCCTCTTACGTGCTATGTATATATCAAAGATCGTTCCCATACCTCGTACAGCCTCCGCCAGATCTGTCCCACTACACCGATCCGGAATGTTGGAAACATAATACTTAACTATCCTTGCCTGAACTTCCACCGGAATAGACTTCCGATGACTTCCCATTAGAGAGCACGAGAGAGTTTTTGTTGTTTTATAAACCTACCTCTAAAAGAAATTAGGAGGGAGAAACTAACAAAGGTTATAATTCATTTATAATGCTATGTGCCTTTTAATTTTATTTAGTAACCTATTTTTCTAATAATCCTATTCTAATATATATATATATATATATATATATATATATATAGGGCCGGGTTCCTGTACAAAGTGTGAGAAGTCTATATAGGCATTGTGTTTTAAATTTTAGGCATGATGTTTTATGTTCCTTTAGCATAGTGTTATATGGAAAAACACAAAAATTAACAATTTAAAACACTAATTAATGTATTCTCGACATGCAATCTAAAACACCCTACGAAGAAAGTAATCAGTGTGTTTTAAATTTAATGTCTAGAATACATTTGATTGTGTTTTAAATTGTAACGTTTGGTGCTTTTCTATATAAATCAATGCAAAAGGAATCAAAAACATTATAGCCAAACTTTAAAACACGATGACTATATAGACTTCTCACACTTTGTACGAAAAATGTACTTTGTACAGGAACCTATATATATATATATATATATATATATATATGGGATGGATTAAATAAAAACCCATCTAAATTGAAGAAACCCACTAAACTCTTTTAGAACCATTGATCAAACTAGATCAATGGTCCACATTTTATTTATAATTATTGATTTAAATTTATTACCTTTAATAGACTAGATGACAAAAAAGGGCAAAAGGGTCAAATGCCATTTTCTGAAAAAGCATCTATGAAAAGTTGACCTGACACATGTCACATCATCTCTCTCATACTTTTGTGACCATGGTCCTAAATCTGTCAGCACGTCATGTTACATATGTAACATATGCAGTGTTGCGTACATTAAGAATACACAGATTGTATATAATCAATTAAAAACTTTATAGATCAAAAAACATTCAAATGTATACAAGAATTGTTTCTTACAAAGTGCTAAAAATAAACAAAACGGTCATTACAAATCAACAAATGCTAAAAAAAACTATCATAAATAAAAAAAAATTGTCTACACTTCATCCTTGATAATCATCTTCATCTTACATCATGTGCATCATCCTCCGGTGTCATATAGTCTTCTGGTGGCGGATATTCTTCGGGGAAAACGTAATCAAATGCCGTATTCCAATCGAAATATTCGTCGCTTACAAACCCATCATCCGCCTGCTCTAGGGGTATAACCGGTTCTAGGGGCGGGATAACCGGGTCAACAGGGGGGGGGGGGGGGTTCATGTTCAGCTGCAACAGGGAGGATATCTAGTTCAACAGGTGGGGGTAATTCAGGTGCAATTGCCATGTCCGGTTCATTTTGAGGTGGCTCGTGTGCGATTGGGTTGAGATGGTGGCGGGCCTCAAAAACCTCCCAAGGGGGAGTGCTGGGGTTGGAATTCATGATTTGACTAAAAAAGCACCTGTAACATATGTTATCACAGAGTAAATGTGGACATTTTTAATATGAAAAAAAACTAACGTAAGATGCGAAAAACAGCTTATTTAATATATAATAAGGAGCCATTGCAAAGTCGAGTGTTACGTGTGTAAACAGGCGTTTTTGTCTGCAAACACATACAAACCTTTGTAGTCTGCAAACATCAAACATTCTGACTGCACACAACACACATTGACAGCAAAAAAAAAAAGATATGCTACACACGTAACACCTTAACTTACACACAGATATGGTATAACTAAACACAAATAAAACACCTTAACAAATGATTCTTTAATAAAAAAATGATTCTTTATAAAGAAATACATAATACAAAATAGAGGCCATACAAAAACAGACATTTTCTGTAAAAAACACATAGGTAACATAAAAAAACTCATACATTCGAAAACAAAAAAAAAATTAGACAGACATGGTGCAAAATGACTGCAAAAAAATGGATATGCTACACACGTAACAGCCTAACTCAGCACAAAGATTATACGAAAATATAGACGATAAAAACACCCTAACTAAAACACAAAGATACTACGAACATAAAACACAAAACAAAAAATCATTCTCGATGTTTAACATAATAAATCACCCAAAAAAAGAGATGCTAGTAACACACAAAAAAAACAACAATTATTTTCAACTTAAAAAAATAAAAATATTAAACCACCTAACCCCCAAAACAAGACATTTCCTGTAAAAAAGTGAAATATTCATGGTTTTTTTTATGAATTAAAAAAAAAGCAAATTAAAAATAAAATCAATTATTATGCTTACTAAAAATGATGACGTGAATCTTTTGGAAAACAAAAATAACAATCTAAAAAGACAAATAATAACTTGAAACACCATGAATATATAAAAAACTAATAACTTGCAACACCATGACAAAACATACATTTTCTGTTACGTGTGTAACAGATGTTTTTTACTGCAAAAACAGACAAAACTTCGTACTCTGCAAACATCATACATTTAGACTGCATAAAAAACATACTTTGACCGCAAAAAAAAAAAAAAGATTTGCTATAACTAAACACATAGAACAAAAAAAAAACAGAGAGCAACTTAGTCATGAATAGGTAAAAAAACTAATTTCTTATAAATACAAATTTAAAGATGCCCCTTTTTATTGAGTCAAAATTCCCTAAAAACATAGCAATGTACAACCTTAGCTGCATACTGTACAAGTATCTGTAGCAGAAATGACATACCAAGAATTTAATCTCCCTTAAAAGCACTTTTTTTTGGTTGATATATATTATATAAATCAACATAAAACTATTTTCTCCAATAATCGAATTAATAAAACTGTTTATAACCAAAAACTAATTAGTTATGAAAACCTAAATTTCATAATTGTAAAAGTGTGGTTTACCTCATAACATAAACGAATCGATACCTACCCCTAATTTGCAAAGAAGTTTGTTTTTCTTGATTTAGCTTTTTAATTTCATACTCTTATAATATACATCGTTCAAAAAATGGAAATCAAATCTGCAGCGTATGACTATTAATTTCCAGTATACGAGGGGTTAAAAAAACACAGAAATCGAAAATAATATTTTCTATTTAAAGGGGTACCTGGTTGATTTAGGGCTTTTTCTTCAAGAAGATGATGCAGAGTATTGATGGTGGTGGATCTGGTTAGATCCATGGAGACTGGTTAGATCCATGGAGGTGGAGATGGTGGAGGAGAGATGAAGAGAGAGAGAGAGCGACTTGTTTATATAGGTGGGAAAAAGAGAAATATTCAAATTAGAAAAGAGGGGGGAGTGTAAAAATACAATTTTGCCCTTATTGATTAAAATAATAGAGGATGGTTAGAATTAATCTAGGCCACTAATTGGGTTTGTGGGGGTTTTTTCAAAATTTTGGGTTTTATGGGGATACTTAGCCTATATATATATATATATATATATATATATATATATATATATATATATATATATATATATATAGGGGAAAGTTATTTTGAAAACACCTATATTTCGTGCGAACTGTGAGAACGACATCTAAAACCATTCAAATTCAAAATTTCTTTTTACACTTGTCTTTATTACTAAAATACAATCCCCAAAACCCAATTTACGCGTAAAAATTCAAACGTATACGAAAATAATTTGTTTTTACACATGTGTAAATTTGCTGTTTATACATGTGTAAACTGTTTCATTTACACATGTGTAAAAAGTTAATTTGAAAGTGTTTTTGCAAGAAAAGATGGATTATATGAAAAGAAAATTCATTTATTAATGTTGTATTTTGATTATAATGGGATTTGTATTAAAAAAATTTGATTTTGATTGATTTTTGTACTTGTTCTCACGGTTCTCACAATATTTAGCGTTCTCAAGATAACCCTCCCCTATATATATATATATATATATATATATATATATTAGGGTAGACTTTTGATAGTTATTTAATTTACAAATTAAGTATTTAATTTTACACGCACTTTTATATTCATTTTGTCATATTCACTATTCTAATTATATAGAAATAGTTATTTTTTTCGCATTATGTGATATTTATTTATTGAAATATATATAACTTGACATTTTCATACATACTACTGATTGGTATTTATACTTAGACATAGTTTGACATTTTTGTAACTAGCGTAACTTGATAGATTATTCATTTTAATATGTATGTAAAGTGATTTACGTTTTTTTTTATTTAGATTAAATGAATAGAATATTATATTAATTAGAATTCTTCATAATGAGGGTATGGGTGTCTCATTAGACGAAACAATCGCCAACATGTGAAATGACATATATACGTTCGGAGCATATTCGGGAATATACCACAAAATCGACCAGTTAGTACTACGGGATGGCAAACCCATCCCACACGCCATTCTTTATTTTTTATGGCTTCATTTAGAGTATTTAGCTACTTTTTTTTTTTCAGAAACTGAAATCTTGTCTTCTGATTCATGTTTTCAGTATTCTCCCGCATCAATTTTTATTTTTTATTTGTGCTTTCAATATCAAAGGACTTCCACCAAAATAATTGTCACATAAGAATACATGATGACTTTTAGTTTAAAATTATTATATATGTAATAAAATTTTACGGATGCAGCCCCGCCGCAACGCGCGGGTTCCTGCTAGTACAGTAAAGACATCTTTATTAGACTTAACAAACATAGAGTAATCACATATACTCTAAACAAACCCTATATTTTTTTAACACTTCAACAAGCTTTTCATTCCATTTTCTTGAAGCTTGTTTTAGACCATACAAAGACTTAACAAGTTTACAAACTTTAGACTCATTCCCAGAAGAATAACCTTCTGGAAGATGCATATACACATCCTCTGTTATTGACCCATACAAAAATGCATTGTTAATATCAAGCTGAAACAAAGTCCAATTATTTTGGACTGCAAGACTGATTACACTTCTCAGAGTAACCATTTTAACAACAGGAGAAAAAGTTTCTCCAAAATCCAAACCTTCCCTCTGGTTGTAACCCTTAGCTATCAAGCTAGCCTTATATCTATCTATTCCACCATCAGCCCTATACTTTATCCTATAAACCCACTTACACTCAATAGCTTTCCTACCAAGTGGTAAGTCAGTAACAAACCAGGTGTTGTTTCTATATAGGTCTTCCATCTCATTGTTCATAGAAATAACCCAACAGACTTACAAAAGATAATAGAAACCCTAAGACGACTGAACAATCAGAGAGAAAACAAGAAAGAAAAAGTGAACGAATGAATGATATGATTCGTCACTATTCTTTATATACTCCTGCTGGAACCTTCCACCCAGATGCTCATCTAACGACCCAGATACTTTTAATCCAACGATCACAAATATGCCAGCTTAACGATCCGTGTGAAGAAAACACAAAACACAACAACCAATATAATAACCTGGTCCATGAACCAGACCAATAATCTTTGACCCAGGCCAAAGGCCAATTGGGATAGCAATCAACCCGAACCCGATGGGTAAACCCGACACATTTGGGACGGGTTTGGGGTCGGGTAATCGGGTATGGGATTAATTTTTATTTTTTTTGCAGGTTTGGGACGGGTTTGGGATTTGATGATATACCCGTTTACCCGATAAAGTATACCCGTTTACCCGATTAGATACCCAATATAATTTCTTATATATCTTTTTAAATATGTATGCATAATATATCTAATTGTCTATCTAGATTGCCATATTATGCTAAAAATTACCAAAAATTAGTGTATACTATTTGTTATATATAGCTTTGAGTGTTTTTATATGATTTAAGTATTTTATATTTATACATTGTAATATTTACATATATATTTGATAATGCTAAATGTAATTAGTTACTAGTTATCCAATAGATACCCAACGGATTTTTGGTCGGATATACCCAATGGGTAAGTTTTTAAAATTAATGGGTTTACCCGAAACCCGCGGGTATACCCGATACCTGTTGGGTAATTACCCGTCACAAACCCGACGGGTTTTGGGACGGGTTTGGGACAAGCATACCTAATCGGGTATGGGGTTGGAATTACCTAAAACCGTCTCAAACCCGACCCATTGCCATCCCTAGACCAATTGGCTAAACTTATTTAAAATGAGCCCAATAATAATAGAAGGCCCAACATCTTAAGTCCAGTAATTGAATTACATTCTTATACAGCATTTTAACAGTTTTGGACTACTGTAGTGTTTGGTAAACCATTATATTTAGTTGGGTTGAAATGGGCCACTTGGATCACTAGCTTCGAATTTTGATTGCGTTTAAATACTTTTTTGGACTACTGTTTGGTAGACCATTATATTTCGTATTGAGTGGTGATATTAAAAATGTTTTTAAAAAATATAGTTTACAGTTTACACTGGTACCTTATAGTATATACGGATAAAAGAATAGAACCAAAATATATAAAATACTGACTTAACAAAGTGATAAAAGAAACCTATAATGAAATACGGCATGCATTCATTAGGAGGTGAAAAAAAAGAACAGGGAAAAAAAGGGACCTGGACTCGATCCAGAAAAACCAAATTCGAATTCAGTTTCAATGCTAACTCGATCCAGAAATTCGAAACCGACCTTGAACTCGTTATTCTCGTCCAATTAAATAAAAATTCCGATTTTTTTTTTTTGCAAGTCCATTGAAATAAATAAGTTTATACAACTGAAATTGTTCAATTTTGTTTTCAATAAAGTCTTTTGCAAGAAGAACTTTGGTCCCTGCTCGAAATTTTATAATCACTATTCCCAAACTCTTTGGACCACTCTCAAAGTCTTCAATACATTTCACTTATAAAATCCATCATTTATTTATAGCTGACCCGTCATCGTCAAATCGAATTCAAAAGGTACTATGTTTTCCAACGTTACCATAGAGTTACTTTTATTGCCACCTTACCCGGTACTTTTAAAGTTTTTTTTTTTTTTATTTTATTAAAAAGGTTCTATGTTTACCATTTCTTTTTAGTCATTAGGAAGACCCACCATAGTGGCAATAGAAATGGGCGCTATTTTTAAAATAAAGCCCCCACATCATTACGGTGGGGCTTTATATTTGAAAAAGTGATTGTGGCGTGATAAGAATAACGCCGGAAACATATTTCCCCCCACCAATCATGGGTTGCCACCTCATCCTCTCTATCCTTTTATTATTATTTTATTATTTTTTTTATTTAAAAGATAAAATAAAATATTAATAGGGGCTTTATAAATAAAGCCCCTATCACTACACCCCGTTTTCACTTTCTCTCTTCATGCTGACTCAGCTGCCACGTGGACCAATCAGAAAGGGGAGCTTTATAAATAAAGCCCCCCACTACACATGGTCTAAGAGCATTCACATTAGCTTTCCCATCCCTATTTACTCACAACCAATCACAACCACATATTATATTAAAAACTAGTTTTTATCCCGGGAGCGTCCCGGGTTGAAATACCTAATATGATATAATAAAATATATTATTAGTGTCATTACAAATGAATTCGAAAGTTTGTAATCGATCATTCTAAAAAAACTAACATGAAATAAGAAAAAAAAGTTAATTATTGAAATATCGAACGCATTAGTCTAAGGGTTATGTGATGCGTTAAAAAAATTCATGGGTATATGATCGGGTATATAGTTCAGGTATTTGGGTATGTTGTTTCGGGTAATCGGGTCGGGTATCACCTACTCCCAGACCCGACCCAAACCCACAATTTTTTTTAAACTAATCCCAAACCCGACACTGTCGGGTTACAAAAAATAGTCATTTTTTCTCCGTTTTTTATATAGCACTATGGTACTCGTTGGAAAGATAATAAAACACTCGTTAATTTGGTGTAATTTTTTTCTTTAAAAAATCTCGTATATAAAAGATATTAGCGTTTAAAAGTTATGAGAGGAAACATGAGAGAAAAAATAGTAAAGTTTTAATATTTAGATTTAGTAGATTAGGTATTTAATAGATTAGGTTAAATCATATTTATTCCTTTTTTTAATTGGTTTACACTTGCCACATCACATCCTATGTGGCATCTCTCAAAGGAGAGATTGCATAAGAATATGACATGTAGGATTAATCTCTTTGCAATATATATATATATATATATATATATATATATATATATATAGATATAGATTATTACAGTTTCTCTCTCCTCCACTCACAACTAGGCATAGACAAAAAAACCGGTTTGAAGACCCGACCCGGTTCAAAAACCGAAAAACCGGTTTGGGACCGACCCTATGCCTAGGGTTTGCTTCGGGTGCAGGTTTTATTGGCTAGATAGGGTTGGAACCCGGTTAGGATTAAAAAACCGGTTTTAAAATCGATATGGCGGAAAAACCGGTTTAAAAACCGGTTTTGGACCGTTGCAAAACGGCCATATAGCCGTTGGCTGCTTGTTTCTAGCCGTTTTTTTTGTTTTGTTTTGTTTTTTTTTTTGTAGTTTTTGACCCACAATGATAGTATAAATACCCCTTAATGTTTAGGAACAATCACACCATCAAAACACACTCAAAACAATCTCTAAATCTTGCATTCTTCATCTACTTTCTCACAAAAATCACTCTCTATTGTCAAAGAAAAATGGCCTCTTCTCAACAACCAACTCCTCAAAGCCAAACCAATTCCGTCCAACTTTGTGCTTCTTCATCCCAAGCGACGGTTGTAAAGGTGATTCCAACGAAACGAAACCCCAATGTTTGGAAACACTTTGATTTATGTGTTATGAGTGTTGGTCCAAACAAGGCGAGATGCAAATATTGTTCGGCTTTGCTTAAACATGATGCTAACTCGACCTTGAAAGACCATGTGGAGAAACCATATTGTAAAATTTTGAAAGAACAAAGAAATTCTCAAGGTGGAGCCTCGATCACACAAGAAGGCGACTTGTTTGTGTACAACTTGGAAGCGGTTCGCGAAGAAATGGGGAATTTTGTCATACAAGAAACGTTGCCCTTCAATCATTTTGACAACCCAAGGTTGACGCGGCTTATTCAACGAACACTTCAACCAAGATACACACATGTAAGTCGTGCTACTCTTAGGCGTGATTGTTTAAAAAGATGGAAACAAGCAAAAAATGAATTAATTACTTATTTTGAAAATTTACAAACCGGTGTTAACTTAACAAGTGATGTTTAGTCCGCACCGCACGGTTCATCCGACTCTTATATTTGTGTAACGGCCCATTGGATTGAACCGTCTTCTTGGCAGATGATGAAACGAACAATTGCGTTTCGATTGTTTGATTACCCTCACACCGGTGCAAATATTTTCTCTATGATTGACAAAGTTATTCAAACGTTTAAGTTATCAAACAAGATTTTATCAATATCTTTTAATAACGCGTCGAATAATACCGCGGCTATCACACAATTAAAATTAAGATACCAACCTATTTGTGAAGGGGTATTTTTTTCATAGTCGTTGTGTCACACACATAATCAATTTGGCCGTTCAAGATGGTCTAAAAGTTATTGAAACACAAAGAGAAGGTTTTCGAAGAATGTTACGCGATATATATAGCAACAATACAAGGCATACTAAATATATGAAATTTTGCAAAAGTGTGAATGCCCTTTGTTTGGGTCCAAATTGGGATTGTCCAACAAGGTGGAGTTCCACTTGTAACATGTTCCAAAAACACGTTTTGCAAAAAGAAAGTTTAATTGCATTTCATGATATTTTGGTGAGTCGGGGGAAAACGGCACCATACAATCCAATGCATTGGAAGGTTATTGAAGCTGTTGCCGAAATGCTACAAGTTTTCAAAGCTTCAACAACCGCTTTGTCGAAAGTTTATTATCCCACAAGTTGTATAAAACTTCTCAAATTATATAACATGACTAGAAAATTAGGCGAAATGGAATGTAGAGTTAGCCCATACAAAGATATGGCGGCAACAATGAAAGAAAAATTTAGAAAATATTTTTCGAAATTACCGGCGGTTTTTACTTGTGCCTCCGCTTTAAACCCATGTTACAATATAGGGGGGATAGAAAATATAATTGAAAAAATTTGCAACGAGTTGGACTTGAACACGGCTCAAGATCCGTATTTTTCACAAGGTATGGTAGGAAGATTTAATAAACATCTTACGGATATGTATGATGTTTATTTTGAACGTTATGGTCAAATGTCGTCCATTCAAATGCAAATGAGACAAGCTTCTCAAAATTTACTTGATACGGATTTTGATTTATACAATGATTTGTTGGACACGTCTAATAAACGTGCACGAGGTAACGTTCTTAGTAGCGAATTTGGGAGGTATGGTGCCGGAAACTATTTAAAAGGTTTGACTCCCAAAGAATTTAAAATTTTGATGTGTTGGCTTGGTGGAAAAGTAAGGAAGATCAATTTCCGGTCTTAGCCGCCATGGCCCGAGATTTACTAACCGTCCAAGCTTCCACGGTAGCTTCGGAATCCACTTTCTCTATTAGTGGCAGGGTCATTTCGATACGTAGGACGCGACTAACTCCACATTCGGTAGAGATGGCCATTTGAACCCGAAATGGATGAATGGATAAGAAGCAACGCCGGTTCGGGTGAAGATTAGACTATGTTTGAAGACCTTATTTTCGTTTAAGACTATGTTTTTTAAGATTATGTTTTGTATTATGTTTCATGTTTTCTTCGGATTTCTTTATGTTTCGATGTTTTTTATCGTGTTTTTTAATCAATGAAATTGTATTTTTAAGTTACTTTGTGTTAATGATAATTGTTAGTGTTTAAATTGTTCAAAAAACAAATTTTTTTTTTTTTTTTTTGCAGAAACACAGCAGATACAGCAGCAAAACAGCAGCAGACCGGTTTTTTTACCGGTTTAAAAAAAACGGTTTTCAACCCGGTCAGGACCGGTTTGTATAGTTGGTGGTCATGCCCCCTAAAAACCGGTTTGGGAAAAAAACCGATTTTTTTATCACTTCAAAACCCGGACCGGTTTTAAAAAAAAAAACCGATTTGTACATGTCTACTCATAACCACTTTCAACAAATATTAAAAAATAAATACAGTTTTCTGTTTTCCCCAAAAGATTCCCAAATAGCCCCAAATATACCGATAAACAGCAGATTCCCCAATTTCTTCAGTCACAACCACTTACACCCACCCCATATAATTTGAGAGACATACTCACAAAAAAAATGAGGGAGCTGTTGTGAATGCTCTAACTCTATGAGAGGAAGATGGAATCCTTTGCATAAATAGGGAGTTTTTCATTTTACAAAATACATTTGGGGGGTATTGGGAGAAAAAATCAAATTTGGTGATATATGGTTTTGGTTTGGCGGCATCTAATTAACCAACCTTGATGCCGCCAATTCATTTATATACATTGAAGCCGCCATTTGAGTTCTATACATTGATGCCGCCAATTGAGTTCTAAGCTTCATTTCTTATATAAGCCCTCTGCCCATTCTCTCCATCCCATTCCACACCTATACAAAATACATTATAACCACAATAAACCCCCCCCAATATGAGATATAATACTTTTCCTGCAATTGTTCTGGATGGTATGGTTTTTTATTGATATTGGGTCGATGTTACATTCACATGGACTTTTAACTGTTTTTGGCGGGGATGAGTCATGCTTAACAGCATCGTCTGCCGTTTCATCCCCTGCTTGGCATCGCTTTTCTGGGGTCCAAAAAAGCGATGTCTTTGGATCGGTGTTACATCCACATTAAACTACTTGGATCGATGTTACATCCACACGTGGTATAACACGTGTAGAATGCAACATTGATACTTTAGTTTAAAATATTAGAGAGTTGGTTGTCGTTGGTAGTCTGAACCTCTAGTCTACCAAAGCTGGACATTCCAACGGGCGCTTTAGGCGGGTCTACTTTCCAGGCAAACCCACGCCATCCGGTGTTGATGAATCACATCACGTCATTAGCGACCTGTCCGGCAACGGATGATGCGATTCTTCACCGTACTACTTTCGTATGGCAGCCTGGTTTGAACATTGGGTACCTGTAGATTTGGTACACATATTCAACAGGTAGAACCATGTTCTCCTGGATCAAATTCAGATGGGTTTGAATCTGAATGCGGTCCTGAGTTCCCGCTGACTGGAAAAGAGAAGTTTCTGGGTGCACAACACAAGCTATTGTTGATTTCAACAAAGCAATTGTGATTGAAGGTGCGAAACAAAAACTGAATGAACTCTGCAACAAGAAACGGTGGTAGAATATTGGAATAGGTGATCTCGGAAAATATATTGTCTTGTAAATCCGTAGATTGTATAGTTTGAGTGACTAGTTTTGAAAAACAGTTGTTAAATAAATTTGTAATATTTGTTTTAAATAAATCTATCAAATTTGTATTATTTGTTTGAGACATTCCAAAAATGGAAAGTCTGTGTGTTATTATTTGATTTAAATAAATCTATCCCTCCGAGCCGGTTTTGAAAAAAACACCTCTGAGCCGTTTTCGGGCCACCGGGATCAGGCCCCGGAGACCCGAAAACTGCCCGGACTTCGTGCGAAGCCCGTGTGTTACCCAAGGGCAACGTGTCCGTCAGTCCGGTTACCTGTCCGGCAGGCCCAGCCAGGCTGCACAGAGGCCCAAAGAGGGCAGCCTGGCCCGTTTTCAACATAGTGTGGGTTTTGAAAAAAACACCTCCGAGCCGTTTTCGGGCCACCGGGATCAGGCCCCGGAGACCCGAAAACTGCCCGGACTTCGTGCGACGCCCGTGTGTTACCCAAGGGCAACGCGTCCGTCAGTCCGGTTACCTGTCCGGCAGGCCCAGCCAGGCTGCACAGAGGCCCAAAGAGGGCAGCCTGGCCCGTTTTCAACATAGTGTGGGTTTTGAAAAAAACACCTCCGAGCTGTTTTCGGGCCACCGATAAATGATTACGTAATCTTGTTTTAGTGTTTAACGCTTTTATTTGGATTTTAATTTTAGTGGTTGTTTCTCCTATCAATGTTCGAATCACAGGTGGCTAAACGATTCATATATTCATATATTTATAAAGCAAATCAATAATTAATGTTATAAAGCAAATCAAAATGTTACAACAAGTAATTAAGAACACACTTGAATTCGACAATTTTACAAGTTAAACCAGTCCAGAAAGTTCGAGGGTCCCTGATTCATAAGACGTTCAGATTGCCTCCTGGGTAGTTGGTTGGTGGGTGGTGCTCCTTCATTACCGTACTCATCATCAGGAAAGAGGTTTAAATTCAGTGTGGTCGATGGTCCTGGCCGGCTTGAAGGTCCTTCATCACATGAATTATGCGGGGCATGGTAATGAAAATCACTAACAAGGTCGTGATCAAACCGTGGCAACCCCTGTCCAACCGGCGTCACGTAACCCGGTGATGAAGGAAACACCCAACGATCTCCGATGCCAATTCCGCCTGCACGAAAGTTAGCTAGCGGACCCATCTCCGCCGGTTGACTGCCACCGGACCCACCAACATCACTAGTTCCCTGTACGAATGATCCACCCAATCCAAATGGAGTTCCCATCTGGTCCAATCCACTGTCCATGAATTGCGGGACATATTCCCCGGTCTGGTTCTGATTGTTACTGGCCGCAACAGATGCACGAAACCCAGCGTCATTGTCAAAGTGACTTCCAGCAGCTTGGTCTTCATTTTCCGGCACGTTTGCCGGCACCTGACGGGGAGCGCGTCGCCGGCGCACCCTTTGAGGCCGTGCAGGTGCCGACAAGTCAACGGCATCCCTGGTAAGATGCGTCGGATTTTGTAGGTGTCCGACATTGTGTGACATCATCATACTGTGAAACGCCGTGTTTTGTATATGCTCAAGCTGCGTGGAGAATGCCGGAGGATTATTAAATGGCTCCTGAGATGACCGGTAAATATCACCCATGGCATCCCTCTGTAAACAAAATTTTTAGTTAGAAACAGCAAACTGAAAATAATTAATGTATGAATTAGGAACGTAAAAATGCTTTACCATCAACTGGATTCTAGCACCGTCGTCTTGGAAACCGCCAACTGGGGCCAGTGCTACACTCGGATTTCCAATAAATGCAACGGTACGCCCCATATACCATTGCATATAACCGGGCGCTGTTGAAGTTGTCCTTATGGGATCAGAGCGGAAAACCGTGTTACGACGGTTATTCCATGCATTGATGTAGGCTTCATGCCTACTCATCCAGTCCGCCCCGTTGTGTCCTTGCCGCCCCAAAGCATGCAGTTTTTCAAGCTGAGCCGTGGGTACGGTTAAGGTTATCTGGGGAGGTATGTACTGGACCATGCCGAATTGCTTCATAACCCGTTGAGGGTAATGATGCTCAACGATCTCGAAGCATATAAGCGGACAACAACTCCTCCAGCTTTCCATCCCATTTGAGCATATGGCCGGTAGTCGATCCAAAACCGAGTTGTAGGGGGTCCAGTTGAACTAAAAACAAACACTTAAGTCAGTAACAAAACACAATAAATGCATCAAAAAACTAAAAATAATTACTAACATACCATGTCCTCGTCCAACGATTGTAGCTGCGAACGATATGCCTTGAGGCAGTGTGTGGCCACCTCCTGGAAGTTTAACCGCCGGTCTCGCCACCTACAAAATTAACATGTTAAAAAACGTGTTCAGAAAAAAAATACAAAGGGATGCCATGCAGGCAAGTATAATCAAACTGAGATTTGCGATATATACCGAGCCGCTATTGGGCAAGTATAATCAAACTGGGATGGTCGTGGTGCGAGACACCGAATCCTCTCCCATGCCCATACTTGAAGCAACATAATGGGCCCGGTCACGGCTTTCCTATCCGGCTGGGTGCCATCACAAAGCCGCCTGTATAAACAAGCCAGAACCGCACTGCCCCAGCTATAAGATGCTGTACGGTTGAGGTCTCGTAAAAATCTTAAGTAAAAAACATTTAATCTATTATTATTATTATCAGGGACTAAGGTGGAACCGATCAAATAAAAAATGATTAAACGAGCACGAAAAATGCACGCTTCATCCGTAGCCTCTGCTTCAACAAACTGCTGCTTTAGTTTATTAATAATGACACTACCCAAAACGGACTTGCCGGACATTTGGGCATCTGTAGGCGTAACACGTAACAATCGTCGGCACAACGCTATTGCGTCGGCAGTAGACAAATTATCATCTACCCCAGACACAACAGCTCCCTCAATAGGTAACCCCCACAAGACGTTAACATCTTGTAAGGTGAAAGTAGCTTCACCAAATGGAAGGTGGAACGTGTGAGTTTCGGACCTCCATCGTTCCACCAAAGCTGTTATCAAGGAGTGGTCAACGTATCGATAACCACAATCTATAAGGCCACCAAACCCTGCAGTATCGATAAGGTTACGAACCCGTCCTACAACAGGGTGGTCACGAAGTACCTTCCATATGGCTCTATCGCTACGCTTTACCATCATGGCGGCATTGAAGTTTTCCTCGTTTGTGAAAATGTGAAAGGCACGATGTCGATCACGCAGATACAACACATCGTCGTTTAGGGGACCAGGGTGTAAGTTCATGTTTTGATTCATGGTGGGAGGAATTTGGTTGGTATGATTTTTTATAAATTTCAAAGGTTTTAGATGGAGATTATAGTGTTGATGGTGTGTTCTTGGATGTGGGTGGTGCTCCTTCTTCACCTCACCCTCCATTTTATAACCTTCAAAGCCTGAATTCTTACACTCCCAAGAACACTATTTGCCTATCAAATCATCTGCAACTTACAAGACCATTGCATGCAATGCTAGAGACCTTGTGAGTGTGTTTTATAGGCTGCATGGTTGCAGGTGAAGACTAATTTTAATTTGGTGGTTTGAATGCATGAAAATGGATTGGCGGGATCATGACGGCAATATTGAAGAACACACCAACTCAATTGGCGGCATCAATGACACCCCTAACTGGATTGGCGGCATCAAGGTTGACTCCTCCATTTCATTTGGCGGCATCAATGCACACTGAAAAAGCCCACTTGATACCGCTAACCGGTTTGGCGGCATCAAGCTAACATTTATTAGATGCCGCCAATCCATTTCTATACATCACCAAATTTGATTTTTTTACCCAATACCCCCTAAATGTAATTTGTAAAATGAAAAACCCGCTAGTTATGTAAAGGATTCAGGAAGATGATGAATAACAAAATATTCCTATAAATTCAACCGTTGAATAATTTTTTTATATCAAGTATGAAAACCTAATTATGTTTGATATGAAGGATGATACTAAATTACGAATACATTAGCAGTGGTGGTTTATATACACGCGCGCACACACACTAGAAACACATGTATTACATATGTAGATCATGCCCTCGGTGGCGCAACTTCTTGAGGACCCGAGGGGGCCCCGACCCCAACGTTTTTTGGCGAAATGGTGAAATTTTATGATTTTCATAGGTAAATTGAGTCCGGCCCCCACCGATTCGAGAACTAAGCTTCACCACTGCATGCCCAATACAAAAAAAGGAAAAAAATATCGCCATTTAAATAAAAGTGTGCACCAATAGCAACCTAGGCGATCAACATATACTAAGTTACTATTGACAGAACAATCATCAACTATAACTATGTTATTGTTGAAGGGGGTTCTACTCCATGATTTCCTGCTGACAAAGGTATAGTTGTCAATAATTTTTAAGCGCCAACTTGTGCACTGGCGAAGCATAGTAAGGGCGGGGAGGGGCGGCCGACCCCCCCGGATTTTCGCGCAGAAGTTCCGATTATATAGTATTCGTATAGAAAATTTTGAAAATATAGGGTTTCGACCCCCCGAAACGGGTTTTCGATCCCCCGAAACTAGTGACTTCCGACCCCCCGGTAACTTCCGACCCCCCGAACCTTCGGGTCAAGCTTCGCCACTGAACTTGTGTACCTTTTTACATATAGTTGTGTCATTTTAGTAAAATGTTGTGTCATACTCATTCTTGTTAAATTTTATAAGTTATCTGAATAATATTTTGTACCCACGAAATACTTTAATCTTAAATTAGATGAGTTATTTGGAATGAATTGCGAATATATAAAAACTTGATTACAATGCGAAAGAAGAATAGAATCATAACCAAAGGTGTGTGATTAGGCATATAATTAATTGATCAAGTGGATTATTCACATGGTAAAACAATTAAAATATAAAGTCTTTATGATGAAATAACTACCAACTTAACTATATTAACTACCATATTTAATAATCACATTATTTTATTTTCTTATTATGAAAGAAAGAGTGGGGGGATATTAAGAACATAACATGGTTTATAAATGCTATGTAAAAAGGTTTGACCCTCAAGAACTATGAGTTGGGTTTAGAAACACATGAAACTTGACCTTTCAAATAAGATGCTTATGATCACAAAACTAAGGTTATATACTTATAAGTTAGTCCTAAGTTTAAAAAAGTTTACACATATAACACATTTACTTATATGGGTATGGATATGTAATCTTAAGAGTTAGTTTTAAATTTATAATCTATCCCATAAAACCTAATATTTAGACATTAGCATTCGGTTTGCTTTAAATCGAAGAAGCCAGATATTTTATATTATTACTGTTTAACTGTATTAATTCACAACTTAGTAATGTATATACAAAGAATTTTATTTTAACATTGCGTGTCTACTTCACGCAACTATATGTTGCATTTTTACATACCTTGTACGAAATTGTGAAAAAGTATAAACTTGTACTAATAAATTTACATATAATTGTATGAAAATATGCGGGTGGTTATTGTGAAAAGTGACAAAAACGTGCGAAGTGTGCGAAGTCACGTTACATACATAATTACGTACCATAGACAGAATCATTACTATTTCATTACCAAAATTACATACCACATACATAAATCATTATAGTTCCATTATATACATAATCATTATATATAGTTTCATTACCAAAATCACCTACCATAAACATAATCATTCAAAACTTTACATAACAATTTTTCATACCCCTAAAAAACGTAACATACAAAATTACGTACCATAGACAGAATCACTACTAATTCATAACTAAAATCACGTACCAAAAATACATACCATAAACAGAATCACTACTAGTAAATGATAATTACGTAATGTTTTTGTATGTTCATGAAAGCATTACGTAATTATCATGCACTTCGCGCACTTCGCATGTTTTCATTACTTTGTATTTGAACCGGCCAACATTATATTAAAAAAAAACAATTTGTAATAAATTAATTAAACAACAAATAACATGATGAGAAAAAGGTTAATAAGGGCCGTAAACAATTCGCGTACTTAACTTCTTTTCAATAGTTCAATACTTCAATATCAACTTGTATATTATTATGTATTAAAAAAATTAGCATTTATTCTAGAGAATTGTAAGTTAATTAGTCAAATGTGAGTAGAATATTAGTATTTTAAAGTACCCAATTATCATGTGCACCATAATTATTATCATAACCTATTGATTCTATTTTTATCTTAATCATAAATCTTATGCTTATAGATATTATAATAAATATATGTCAAAATAATCTAATTATATTATATCCAATGCTATATCAAACATCTAGTTTGACGAGAGGTTATAGTTACTATCTATAACCAAAATTTGAATGTTATTCAAGAGATTTCATTAACTTGATATAAAGTTATAAACTCAATAGATTGAATAGTAGTTTTCCTCGTATCGTAATTTCTAATTGTAGTTTTATTTTTTTTAACGGCAAAGAATCTTCTGTATAAACTCACCCTTTCTAATTGTAGTTTTATTAATCTTAACATTGTATTTTTCCCGATATAGTCGTTTGAGGAAAACACATGGTTTAGGGAATCGCTAAACCTAACATGTTTTTGAAATTGTGTGCAACTACCTTACCCATTGAAATAAGAGAGTTGCAAGTTGAGGGGCTAAACTAATAAACAAAGATTAAAGTCATAAATAAAAGCCATAAATAAAAGCTAAAAATGTTTAATTGCCACATGGTGCACCATGGTTAAGCCAGGTGCAGTGGCTCGATGCCTCCATATGACTTCACCCTACATTCATTCAAACCGGTTTACCGACTTTATCAACTGCATTTACCCCTCGGGAATCGTTTCATTTTTTTTATATTATAGTTAGTTAATTAAATGCTCGAATAATATATTCTAACTAATAACTTTTAACAGAAAATGTTGGTCTACAGGTGCTAACTAGGGAAAAATCAACTTGTACATTATGCACACATATTTGCACTCTAGCTTTAGTACAAGTTATTAATGCATGTGTTGTAAGTGTAATTATTAAGGGATTTGTATATATTATTGATGGAATTAAGTTTATTTTAAAAGGAATAAAGTCAGACTGAGATATCTCTTATCATTAAGACCTCCTCCATTATTAATCATGTGATACTCACATTCCAAATAAGTTATTCTAATGATGCCCTTTTTCTAGTCCGTTATAATATTTTATATCATATGATTATTCAGAACAAAATGAATACAAGTCATTTCGTATATATGAGAGGAGTAATAACCTGCTTTCTTAAAGTTATATTAATAGGTAGTTGGTATACATTCATCTATTTAGAAAAAGGGATCCACAACCTCTTTTTTTTCTTTCATAAAATCAATGTTTTAAAAACCGGTTTTTTAATCATACCGGATTGGACTTAAAAATGGTTCAACCGGTTGAACCGGGTTGTATCGGACGGTTCGACCAGATTGACTAGCTAAATATGTAATTCTATAAAATACAACTTCAATTCAAAAAGTAATCCAATAGTAGATGATTTTATAATAAAAAATAATTTGAAAATGAATCCATAATCAAAAAACAATCCAAAAGTACCATATTTTTCAACAATTTTTTTTATATGAAATGGTATACTAGGTTTATACCTCAAAACCCACCCTTGGCCGAAACCTCTTCCAAACCTTCCGATGACTGGGATCGTATTGACGTCATTGTACTTCAATGGATCTACAGTACGATCTCTAATGACCCCCTTCACACCATATTTAACAATATCTCAAACGCCCATGAAGCCTGGATTGCCATCGAGGATTTGTTTCATGATAATAAGGCTGCCCGGGCCATACATCTCATGAACAAATTCTCCAACACCAGGCTAGATGGCTTTCCAAACATGTCGGCTTATTGCCAAGCTTTGAAAGTCCTTGCAAACCAACTAGCTAACGTCGATGCCCCTGTGGACAACGATAGGTTGGTTCTGCAGTTATTGGTGGGACTCAATGAGCAGTATGAAGGCATCTCCACCATCCTACAAAACCAACACCCTCTCCCTTCCTTCTACAACGCCCACTCTAAACTTGTCCAAACCGAATCCAACAAAGCCCAACATGCCTTACACGCCTCCAAAACCTCCTCCTCCGCCCTAACCGCCACCACAAACCGCCAACAACCCACCAAACATAACCGCCCCAATGACTGCCCATCCTACCCTGACCCTACAACCTATGGCCGTGGCCGCGTCAGGAGTTCACGCCATGGCAGAGGTGGCCGCTACAACATGGGCCGTGGACGTTCTGCTCCACATTATTATTGGCCGCCCAATTCCTACAATGCTTGGACTCAGCCGTGGCCTTATCCACCTCCCCCTTTTAATCTGGCCCAATACCCCTACTACCCAAACCAACAACAGTGGCCCAATCCCTCTCACCCTCCAACCTGCCCCTATCCTACTTCCTCACGGCCCGCAAATCCAAACAGTTCTCAGCCCGGTCTTCTTGGCCCAAAGCCACAACAGGCCCACACAACTTACTGCCCAACTAATATAGAACAAGCCCTCTATACAATGAGCCTGCAACAACCGAACCCCACACAGTACATGGACACAGGGGCATCATCAACCATGTCTAACGAGTCACGTGACTTTCATTCCTTTTCTAATTCTAGCGTTGCTCGTAATATTATTGTAGGAAATGATGACACCATACCGGTACTTGATCAAGGCACTAAATACCTACCCAAATCATTCCTACCCTTTATCATTAAAAATGTTTTATACTCACCCAAACTTGTCAAAAATTTAATCTCAGTCCGTCGCTTTACCATGGACAATTTTGTTTCTGTTGAGTTTGACCCGTTTGGCTTTCTTGTGAAGGATTACAAGACCAAGGCACCCCTCCTGCGATGCAACAGCAGCTGTGATCTCTATCCCTTGGTGCTCGGATCCTCCACCAACCAACCTTTTGCTTTTGCTGCTATCTCCTCACAAGTCTGGCATCACCGTCTTGGCCATGCAGGACACTCTCCTTTAAATAAATTGAAACATTCTCATGTTTTAGATTTTGATTTTATTTCCAATAATGTATGCCAATCTTGTATTTTTGGTAAAAGTGTACATTTACCTTTCTTTGCATCACCTAATAAAACTTTACAACCATTTGATATCATTCATAGTGACGTGTGGACATCACCTATAATTAGTTCCCCAGGCCATAAATATTATGTCTTGTTTTTCGATGATTATACAAACTTTTTATGGACCTACCCTCTCACCCAAAAATCCCAAGTTTTCACCTCATTTACCCATTTTGCAACAACCATAACAACACAATTTAATCAAACCATCAAAACCTTCCAGTGTGATAACGGACGCGAGTACATTAACACCCCCTTTCAAAACTTTTTCACCACCAACGGTATATTATACCGCTTACCCTGCCCCTACACCTCCTCCCAAAATGGCAAAGCCGAGCGAAAAATTAGAGCCACAAATAATATGCTTCGCACCCTAATGGCCCATGCCTCTCTACCCACACACCTTTGGCATTTTGCCCTTGAAACCGCAACTTACTTACTAAACATCCTACCTTCCAAGATCACCCACAACAAAACACCCACTGAACTATTATATATGTCCACACCCACGTATGATCACATTCGCGTCTTTGGATGCCTGTGTTACCCACTAACCCCTCCGACCACCATCCATAAACTTGAACACCGGTCACAACCATGTGTCTTCCTAGGTTACCCTCCCACTCATAGAGGGTACCGATGCCTTGACCTCTCCACAAAACAAATATTTATATCCCGACATGTGGCTTTTGACGAAACCACCTTCCCTTTTGCCCAATCCATCGAACCATCCCCACAATATGAACCCTTCACAGAAAATCTCCCACCATACCTGTGCCCACACATTGCATCGACCAGCCCCACCAATCCTTCCCAGCCCAATCCACCTGTTCGCCCCTCTATAAGCCCAACACAACAGCCCAACCCACCTTCCAGACACCCTCCGACATCCGCTCCACTTCACCACAGGCCGTCTACTTGTCCAGGTCCATCTACTGCACCCCACGACGGCCCAGCCCAAACGACAGCTACTTCCGCCCAACCCACACCTACGGCCACCCAACAGACCACCAACCACCCCCGACTCACCCAATCTCTCCCAGCCAACCCTCCGTGACCTCCCAGCCACCCACCTGGACTATCCAAACATGGTCTATGAGTAGCATCTTCAAGCCAAAGCAGCAATTTAACCTTAACTCAACCACCACACCCACCGTTCACCCCATTCCCAAAAACCCCACCGATGCCTTGGCTAATCCGGTTTGGTACTCTGCTATGATTACCGAGTTTAACGCTTTAATTAGAAATGGTACATGGGAGTTAGTTCCTTGTGATTCATCCATGAATATTATTCGTTCCATGTGGTTGTTTAAACACAAATACAGGTCGGATGGGACTCTGGAACGGTACAAGGCCAGATTAGTGTGCAATGGCCGCTCACAATAGGTGGACATTGATTGTGGTGAGACATTTATCCCGGTCGTTAAATCGGTTACTATTCGTACAGTACTCTCCCTAGCTCTTTCTAAAGGGTGGGCTGTGCACCAACTGGACGTAACTAATGCATTTTTACACGAAAACTTAAACGAGACAGTTTACATGCATCAGCCAATGGGCTTCAGGGATAAACGTTTTCCAGACCATGTGTGCCTGCTTCGGAAATCACTATACGGGCTCAAGTAGGCTCCCCGAGAATGGTATCAACGTTTCACAAATTATGTTCTTCAGTTGGGTTTTATTAACAGTCGATGCGATGCCTCTCTGTTCACTCTTCACCAGGCCAATGACACGGCTTATCTACTATTATATGTGGATGATATTCTCTTAGTCACTTCTTCTGACAGCCTTCGTCAGCGTCTTATGACGAATCTGCAAATGAATTTGCAATGAAAGATCTCGAGCCCCTTAGCTACTTTCTCGGCATCTCTGTCACCCGGCAGCAAAACACCATGTTTCTATCCCAGCAATCTTATGCAACTGATATCATCACCCATGCAGGAATGCAGTCTTGTAATCCTGTGGCCACCCCGGTTGACACTAATACCAAACTCGGCTCTTCTTCTGGTGAACTGTTTACTGACCCGACTCTTTACCGCAGCCTGGCCGAAGCATTACAATACCTCACTTTCACACGGCCAGACATCACCTATGCGGTCCAACAGGTTTGTATGCATATGCACGCTCCCTACACAAATCACTGGAATGCTCTTAAACGTATTATTCGCTACATTAAAGGTACAACATCTTTTGGTTTATTCCTCGGCCCTTCAACGTCCTCCCATTTGATTGCATACACGGACGCAGACTGGGCCGGGTGTCCTAACACTAGACGTTCCACTAGTGGATATTGCATTTACTTTGGTGACAATCTTATTTCATGGTCCTCCAAAAGACAAGCAACTGTGTCCCGTTCCAGTGCTGAAGCCGAATACCGAGGTGTTGCAAATGTTGTAGCTGAAATCTGCTGGCTACGAAATCTACTGCTAGAGCTATCTGTCCCTGTCACACGCGCAACGATGGTATATTGTGACAATGTGAGCGCCATTTACTTATCAGGTAACCCGGTACAACACCAGCGTACAAAGCATATTGAATTAGACATTCACTTCGTCCGGGAACAGGTACAACGGGGACACGTTCGCATCCTTCATGTTCCGTCACGATATCAGGTTGCCGACATCTTCACAAAAGGGTCTACCACACGTACTCTTTGAAGACTTCGGATCCAGTCTCAGCATCCGGTCTCCTCCCGCTTCGATTGCGGGGTGTAATAGATAATGTATTTATAGTAAATTGTAATTTGTATTCAAAATCATTATCTCCTGCCTAAAATAAGAAGATAACAATATATTATTTATAGTGGTCAAATTAATGAAATAATTAAAGGTTTGCATTCCAATAGATACAAATTTAACAAATATTACAAGTGCATATTAAAAGTTTTATGAAGCTATACGTGCATGGTTCTAACAAACTTATCAAATAGTTTGGGGATTTTTAGGAAGATACTAGCACTTTAAAATTTCATTTTACAAGTATAGGTACATGTATGAGTCATAATTTTCCTTCATTCGAGGGAGTTTTGGTTAAATTAAAACTTCCAAATTCATAGCCTATGCCACTCAATTCGACAATTAGTCATGACATTCAACAAGTTAATTTGTGATGCCAATGATGTGTCTTCAATTTAGTGTTCCGTTTTATTGAAATTTGAAAGATGTTATATTAAAAAGGATTAAAAAGGAACAAAAGGCTTTAATTAAATACAAGAATCTTTGTAAATCTTTACAAGATTTGAATACTAGATTTTTTTTTTGAGATCTTGCTTAGGAACTAATATTGATTTTTTTATATAAGTATCAAGGTGGTTTTTATTCCTTCAAAGACTCCCATGTTGCCATGTTATGGTATAGAGATTAGAGGATGCCACTTGGTATACGTGGCTAGTTTCAACATGAGCTCGGTTGGCGATTATATTGCAAGCAATGTTTTCATAATTGGACCGATAGTTAAACCAGTCATTTCATCATTTTACTGGCTAGGTCGGTCGAATTGGATGTCATCATAATTGCTTTTGAAAAATATCTGACTAATACGTAAGATATAACTAGGATTCTATTACCCCGTCTTTCGCGGCAGGAGCTCCTGTTGCGTTGAGTATTTGGTGGACGTTAAAGATCGCGTGTCGCTGTGGAAGCTCCTGTTGCGTGGAGGGTTTCGTGGACATAGAAGATAATATTAAGTGACTGTTATTCTCGCGTGGGCTTCAAAAAAATACTCGCGGCTAAAAGTTTGGTGGTCAAAGTTTGAAATCCTAAAAACTAAAAGTTTGGCCAAAGTGCAATGCAAGTTTAAAAAAGTTGGGTAGTCAAAGTTTGAAATCCTAAAAGCTAAAAATTTGATGGTCAAAATTTTAAATCCTAAAAGCTAAAAGTTTGGTGGTCTAAGTTTGTTGGTCTTATTAGAAGAAAATAAAGTTAAGCTAAAAGTCAATGGCCAAAATTTTAAATCCTAAAAGCTAAAAGTTTGGTAGTCTAAGTTTGGTGGTCAAATTGGAAGAAAATAAAATTAACCTAAAAGTTAGGCATGTGTCAAACAAAAAGAGCAAGATGATACACGTCAGAAGTTATGTTGGTATTTTGTCAATTAGAAAAAGGGCATTTTTGTAAATAAATGTGGCACTGTTCAAGTGTTCCTCTTTTATATGATACACTAGTTTTGATCTCGGAAGCGTCCCGGGTTGAAATATCTAATATGACATAATAAAATATCTAATATGACAACATAATTAATTACTTGTCAATATATGATTAATGAATATTATTATTATTATTATTATTATTATTATTATTATTTATTTTAAACAAATATCTGCCATAAGTTACCATATTCTAATATAAAAAAAAGGTAATTGGGTCGGGTATCACCTAATCCCAGGCCCGACCCAAACCCACAATTTTTTTTAAACTAATCCCAAACCTGATACAATACCTGTCGGGTTACAAAAAATAGTCGTTTTTTTCTCCGTTTTTTAGACATCACTATGGTACTCGTTGGAAAGATAATAAAACGCTCGTTAATTTGGTTGAATTTTTTTCTTTAAAAAATCTTGTATATAAAAGATATTAACGTTTAAAAGTTATGGGAGGAAACATAAGAAAGAAAATAATAAACATTTAATACTTACATTTAATAGATTAGGTATTTAATAGATTAGGTTAAACCATATTTAAACCATATTTATTCCTTTTTTTAATTGTTCTAGAGTTGCCACATCACATCCTATGTGGCATATCTCAAAGGAGAGATTGCATAATATTTGACATGTAGGATTATTAGCTTTGCAATATATATATAGATATAATAATGATGAGAAGTTGATTTAAGAGCTCACACACTCTTACTTGGATCACTTAAACAAAGAGAAATGGAGTTAAAAAGACCCAAACTTGAAACATGCATAACTTGGCTATGGTCGAAGTTATGGGGCCCATGATCACCAGACGGATTGGTCTTAACGAGCCAGATCATGTGGTAAATCTAATTCCTTGATTAAGAGTTCTGATTCAGACAACAAAAATTTTCCCCAAACTTTGGAATTTTCGTAGTTTCTATTTTTAAGTGTAAAATGCATATGAATCAATTTACGTGTCAATTTCCATATTTAGTTTCAGTATTTTCATTTCAGTTTGTAACTTTGAAATTTTGGCAAACCTGCTAAATTTAGAATTTCTTTTATAAGGTCACTTTTGTATTCGTTTAAGCATTTAGAAATTACAACATTTCTTCAAGAATTTCTCGCTTTTATATTTTCTTCCATTCTGCGTCATGTACATACTAATTGAAAGTTGAAAATTAATAAATGCAATTTTTTAAATATTAAATAATGAAAAGCTATTTAAAAACAAAAGAGATTAAAGAAACTAGGTGTATTTTGTGTAAATATCCAGAGATAGAATACTATATCATCATCATACTCAATTAATCCCACCAATAACGAAAGTTAAGGTAGGGTCTAAGGAGAGATAGAATACTATAACCTTTCTAAAACAGATGCGAAAGACTCTTACATAAAAGATTTTGAGTTCAAATCTTTGCTAGCACAGGGTAAAACTAAAGGAATGATTTGCATTTCTGTAGGTATATTCTTAATCTTATCCACTATTAATTAATTTTTGAGTTCAAATTATGTATTTGTCCACTAGCAGGGAACCTGCGTGTTGCGGCGGAGTCGACAATACAAGACAGAAATGTAATTCAAACCTTAAAATGATTAAAAGAATCAATATATAAGGTGTATGTTTGTATGTGTGTAAGCACATGTGCTTCGTAGCGGGCTAATCTTTTATAGGCTACAAGGTGACATGATAGCATGCTAGGTTCTATATACCATATGCAATTTGACCTACACGACGGTAAAAAATGGAAGTAGCGGTTTGACTCATTAGCAACTATTATTATACTAATAGTCATACTCAATATGTTGAAAGTGCCAAATATGGAGAGATTGCCAAGGAGAAGAAAGCATAGGGACCTTTATAAGATCCACATTAAGAGAATGTTGGAACGGCTCATATGTAATCAACCTGCAAAGAAGCATACCCATAACTTTTTCTACATGATAAAAGCAATGCAATACAATTGCTAATCAAGTGAACCATAAATGTAGCATCAGAAAGTGAAATTAGAAGTTAGGTTAGTTGAAAATATTCCACATAAGACATCTCAACCTGAGAACTTTATAGACGTGCACATATCGGTTTTTTCTAGGAACCGAACTGGTTCCAAACAGGTTCGTGTTTGGTGCTGGTTTGAAAGAACTGTTTCGGTTCGGTTTGGGTCCGTGAACCGATTCATTCACACACTTTTTTTTGTCAAGAAAAGGCATCACAAAATTATTATTTTTTTACGTAAAGTTCGACTTTTATTGATTATTACAATTTTTTTAAGGTGTATATGCATATATTTGTATGTGTAGAAACCTTTTTGTATAATGTTGTTATATATAATTTTTTTATATAAAATTGGAATTTTTTTAATAAAATTTAGTAATTACTTAATTTTGTTTGATACCATTTTAAAATGTTTTATAATATAATATAGATTATAAATATAAAACAATGGTAATTGGAGGTTATGATAAAAGAAAGTGCACGAGTAGGTTTTGCATAAAGTGTAGAAAGGAAAAAAATTACATGACATTTAGGTTCTAAGCATGAGACTTTTCTTATGCCATCTTAAAATTCATATAAAATGAGATTTGTAGACATCTTTTCTCCTTTATAATGTAGTATAGATATAATTAGTAATCAGTAGAGATGAGCCCGGTATCGAAAATCTTCAAAACTTAGTATTGGGTTAGGAACTAAAAATATTCGATACGGTTCCGGTAATTCAAGGTGAAATACCGGTAGCGTACAAAAAATACCAATACCAAAAATTTTTCAAAACATGATATCGAAAATAAACCAATACCGGTATTCTTGGTATCTGATTGAGAAATGTTAATTCCTAGCAATTAGCGTTAGAAAGATTTAATTCTCTATTGATAATGTCACTACTTCGATTGTTATGTTAAACGCAAAATCAACTTTTGGGATTAGATTTTATAATATATTTTTTCTCAAGGTTTTATGGTTGATACTTCTTAAATTGATTATCATGTTGTATAAGTATTATTCATTTACGTGATTTATAAGAAACATGTATTTCTCAAGAATACAAATTGCTCATAGTATATTTTTTTTAACGGCAAGTGGTGTAGTTGGTTGAGCTCAACCTAACATCCTGAGCTAGCCTGTATTGATTACTTATCTCACATGGATTGAGGATCTCCCAAGGTGAAACCTCCCACATTGGTAAATATGGCTCCAATCGAAATCGAACCCTCAACCTCCACATGGCCTCCACTCTAGCTCCCCTCAATTTCCCCAACTGAGCTAGGCTTCATCCCCAAATTGCTCATAGTATAAATAATTGATTGAAACATTAAGAAATGATAATCCCAAGAGAAAAATGTGTTTTTATATATGTTTCCCTTTTAGAACGGCGAGTTTAATATGTGTACTGATAATTAACCTCGGACTAAACGGTGTGGGGGCGTCACCGCGGCTATGACCCGTCCAGTGCTAGTGCTAGTACATCAAGAAGGGAGTCAAGGTACAAGGAAAAGCATGTTCTATATGACGAGTATGAGCTTGAAGAAGATATTGAATTGAGTGATGTTGGGGGAGATGACTTTTGATGGAGAGGCTAAAACCTGAGTGTTAATGTGATTAAAATGGTTGGTTTTATTGTATTTTGAATGATTATATAGCTTGAACAAGATAACTACGCGAATTCATGGTTTTGTAGGTTAAATACGAAGATTGGATGTGTTTTGAAGAAAATTCTTGGATTGGACCTGAAGATTAAAATGGATGACATGATAGAGGGTTGGAAGACGAAAACGTGTCCGAAAACGGTGAAGTAAATGGAGTTATAATGAAGAAGTTATGCAAGAAACAAGGTTTTCCCGAAAGGCCCTGGCGTAAGTTACGCTGCAGCGTAGGTTACGCTAGCCTCTAGGAGAATTTTGTCAGGCCTGTTCTAACGTAACTTACGCCAGCAGAGTAGGTTACGCCAGACTTTGACATGGAACATGCTAAAAAGGCAAAAATTAGGGTTTTGAAGCATCTCTTCCATTCTAAACAAGTGGAGGCGACTAGAGGTCATCAAGGGGTCGATTTTTAGGCTTTTTCCACCATTCCAAAGGATTCAATTCATCCATAATCATCAACCATGCAATTCCCCATCAAGATTGAAGATCAAATCAAGAACATGATCGACTAATCTTTTCGTGGTTTCCTCCGGGTGGAGGATTCTTGTAAGTGGATGATTGTTTTTAGTTTTTCCTTGTATTTGAGATTAGCAATCTAAGCATTCGATGCTTTTTGCTTGGTAATTTATTAGTTTGATTTGTAAACGGTTGATTTTTATCTAAAACCTAGTTTTGATTCTTTCAATTCCCTAGAGTTCTAGTAATTGGGATATATTAGATAAGGATTGGGTTTGGTAATCTTCAATTGATAACCGTGTGATAACCATTCGTTGTTTTGCAATCAAAGTACTCAGTCCCCGTTTATCACAATCAATTAGTTAATTATCTTAATCATGTCTATGTGATTTTCTTGTAGTTAAATCGAATAGGTTGCAAGATTATACAAATAGGATCCCGGGTGGAAGTTACATTTATCTTTATTATTTATTTAGATTATTTTGTTATCATTTCAACATTTTTATAAAACAAACAAAAAGATAAAACTAGCAAACTTCATAATTGTATTTTTATATTTATTTTTTAACTAGATTAGACGAACAAATAATTTATGTGATATTAACCACATGCTCCTCATGGATTCGATATTCCCTACTTACCCTGGCTACCTAGGTTATTTAGGTTTTGCATGACCCTTGACGACAGATGGTCATTAACTTTGTGGATGATGATGATTAGAGAGACCATGTTTAATGTTGATTAAGACTTTCAAGTTTGTTTTGACTTTAGATAATTATATGCTTTAGCTCTTTTATGTTTTGAATATGTTTTTTTAAGTGTTTAAGGGTGTTTTGTAATCATGTTTTTGTGTTTATGTTTGGTTACAAGGTAGAATATGTCATATTGACACTGACACACACACACACACACACACACACATATATATATATATATATATATATATTAGTGGGAAGGCCCGCGTGTTGCGGTGGGTATTTATGCTTTTTTTCCTGCACGTTGCGCGACGGGTTTCACGTTTTGCAGCACTTTGTTTGTTTTTCAATGTTTCGTTTTATGTTTGGTTATGTTCCTTGTGTGGAATACCTACGTAATGAATTCCCGTGAGTAAGGAATGAAAAGAAGTAACATTTAGTAAAGGAATGGTTCTTGTGCAAATCGTAACTGTAGGAAATAATGGGCATGATTTTGTCCATTTCAGGTGGGGCCATGCCTTCTTAAAGTTTCAAGGGAAGGGTGATTGTCGATGTACTACCATTGAGTGGTATCACTCAAATTTTGGCTGGTGCTTAGCAGCTTTGGTTGAAGCATAGTATCACTTGTTACATTTATTTTATATTGTAAGTGAGGCAGTTGGATTGGGTCGGCCTCTTTTTTACCCATTAGACATTCTTGGTAGATGGTTACATTGTAAGACGGAGAAAATATGTCATACCTAATCAATGTGTGTTACATTATGGGTATAGTGTAAATATATCGTTTTAAACACTTGATACAAGTGCATTGTTAATCAATACAAATTAACAAGTATGAACTTTAATCCATTACAACGGGTGTTGCGTAACATTATACATAAAGTGAGAAGATAGGATTTCTCCTTTAATCCACTACAACGGGTGTTGCAGCTTGTGGATGTTGTCCATAGGACACAAGGAGATTTGATTTATAAATATTAAAAATTTTGATTTATATTCTCAATCAAGCAACTTCTTACCTACCAAAAATTTCAATGATTGGGATCACATACATTGCCATGTCGTATAGATATGTTCTAATTTTTCATCTTTATTTTTAAAATAGAAATGCATACAAACATATTTTTTACTATATAGGAGTTTTAACAAAAAAAAAAAAAAAGTGCAAAGCCGGTGCCCAAGCTGAGCAAGCATGGTCTTAGGTTGTCGTTCCACTATAGGCATGATATGTGTATATTAAAATTTTACATTAACTTCCAACAACTAAACCATTGGTTTTAGTTTCTCAATGCTATCAGCGGTTGGTGATAATACAACACAATATCAAGGTACACTATTTCCCATTTACTATACTTATGCATCTAATCCATTTGTTGGCTGTATGTTTCTTACTAATATTATTAACAAGAACTAATTTTAATTTTAATTTTTAATTAGGAAAAAAAGACTAACAAAGAGAGGAAGGCAACCTTATTGATGATCAACCATTTAACTTATACTAGTGGGGAGCCCGCACATTGCAGCGGAGTTGATAATACTCAATTGAAAGACAAAATGGTTAAGACAATCAAGTGGTTAATAAAGTGAGGATGCCATGGGAGGTCGTTATACAACCTACATGTCATTTATATTTATGTACACAATCTCATAAATAGCTTTTATTCAAAGATATTATTGATGTATAAGGATATTATTATCATAATCAAATTTCATGATAATATTTATTTAAATCTAATATGTGGGATTTTGTTATCATAACTGACGGGTGGTTCAAGGAACAACCCTTTATATTGTTAAAACGCCTATATTAATCATATTTAATCATGATATTGCTTGAAGTTGGGTGACTACGAGTATTATGGATGCAGGTATGATAAAGGAGCCAAAATGACGGAAAACGGGCTTTGGAAATGGACCGGAAGGCATTGGAACAAGATGGAACAAAACAAAAGAAAAATGGAATTTTGGCCCAAGCCCACCGTACCCTTACGGTGGGGGCGTAGGCCTACGGTGGCCTCAGGCCATGTTTTTCCACCGTAGGGCAGTCTTGAACCTCAGTCAGGATTTGAAGACCACCGTACCCCTACGGTGGGACAGTAGGGGTACGGTGGACCTGCAGAAAACATGTAACTCCTTCTTTAAAAGGGCCATTATGGGAGACTTATCATTACTCCTTCCACTTGAAACGTTTCTAACATACTCTTGGGCGATTTTTGGCTGAGAAGAAGCTTGGGAAACATATCACAAACATTGGTTTTAGCTTTTGATTCATATGAACATTTTTATGGTTGTTATGATGATCAATCAAGTCATGCTTGGCTAGAACTTTAGATGATCATCCTTGGTGAAGTTTTTCTTGAACTCTTTATGTTTGTTCCTTGCATTTCTAGAATGATAATTTAGCACATGTGCTTGATTATTATGGTGTTTGAACAATTGCTTGTAGTAGTTAATTAATTTCTCAATTTCTAGTCTTAATCGTACGTTCTTGGTGTTGTTGACAACCGGGATATTGCGGGAAGGATTTGGGTTGGATAATTGATTAATCGGTCATCGGGAAACAACCTCGCATTGCTATAATCCGAGTACTTTGTTCCCTTTTATCACAATAATTGTTTAAACATGAGTTATGTCTATGTAACTCTTTCTAGTGGAACTTTTGCATAAAGGTTAAAGGAAAATGGATCCAAGGATGGTCATTGTTTGTTAATTGGAAAAACAAAACTCATCTTAAATCATTAATTTAGTTTTCTTTTTATTAAAGTCTAAACCCAAAGCAATCAACAAATCTTTGATCTTTAATCTTGTTAGTAGTTAATTATTAGTTAATTCACAAGTTATTAGCTTACACATATTCCACAAACTCCCTGTGTTCGATACCTTTTTACCACTATACATTAGTTGTAATTGGGAAATTTTACATGTACCACGACAAGCACGTCAAATTTTGGCGCCGTTGCCGGGGAGTAGTGCGCAACGTGTGTTAAGCTTTTAGTTTTATTTGTTATTTTCGGGTTTACACGGGTTGTGTTTAGTGTGCAGGTACTTCAAGTGTATGCATACTAGGGGCTCTCACGAGTCATCACCACTTTTGTTTGATCCGGAGATTGAAAGAACACTGAGAAAGAACCGAGTTTTGATTCGAAGAAACAAAGTCATTGATTCACCTACTTCACCGTTCACCCCAAGAAACATAATGCAAGACCCTCACATACCAACAACGGGTCAAACGACCTCAACATTCATGCCTACTTCTTCACACATTTCACCCAACACCACATTACCTAACTTGTCCACTAATCCTGAAACACCAAGCCATACCACCCAACCGAGTTCCACCCAATTTGATCCAAACCTTAACTTTAATCCATCATGTACCATTCCACCATTTTCCCATTTTTTTCCAACTACGGGTCAATCATCTTCTACCATTCCACACCCACAAGGACAAGGTTCAACAATTGTCCACACCACATCTTCTTATCAACCACCTAGTCAATCGGGTTTTTACCATTCATCTTTTCAAGGTGGTCTAAATTCAAGATTTCAAAGAGATGTGTATGACGAGGGGTATGATGATGAGGAGTTTAGTGGGTACAATGAAGAGGGTTATTACTATGGAGGAGAAGGTGCATATGTGGGTTCGCAAGCTCAAACGGGTCAAGTAAGTCAACCACTTTTACAATATCAAGACCCGTCAAGACTACCGGTTGGTGTGCAACATGTTAGACCACAAGGATTGCAGTTTCAGCGTCCCACGCCACTCAATCAAATGCGGCCTCCAAATATGCAAGCTCAACATCAAAGGCCAAATCACCAACAACAACCTATGCATCCGAATCAACATCAACAACAATTTGCACCACAAGGTGCAATGCAAGGGCAAATGGGTCAACCAAGAGCGCCATTGGGAGCACCTAGAAGACTCCACCGTGATGTTGTACGGGGAATTGAGGCACATTTTTGGCCTATCATCACTAATAATCCATCACCCATAGTGATTCCACAAAACGCAAATGGAAGAACTTTTGAAGTTAGAACAACCGCACTTCAAAGCCTACCAAAATTCAAGGGGCTAGCAACGGAAGAGCCGTACTTTCATTTGGAAACATATGATTCAATTTGCAACACTATTGGGGGCCAAGGATTTACTCCGGATGATGTCAAGTTGGTACTTTTTCAATTCTCATTGGAAGATAAAGCAAAGAGATGGTTTCACACTCTACCATCCGCATCAATTTTCACATGGGCCGATATGCAACAAATCTTTTTGGATGAATTCTATAGTTCGCAAAAGACCAATGATGAAAGGAGGGGGTTGAGAAGCTTTCAACAACAGTCGGGAGAGATGTTCCATGAAGCATTTGAGAGGTTTAACATGATGCTAAGAAATTGCCCTCACCATGGTATCCAACTATGGGAATTGCTAAATGCTTTTCATGAAGGTTTGACATCGGAGGATGCACGAGATCTTATGTCCATCACAAATGGTACTTTTGGTACAAATTTTGAACAAGATGATTGGGCATATTTAGAGCAAATGGCGGTGACTTCAAAAAGGAAGGCCCAATCTTCAAGAAGGGCAAGACATGTGATTCAAAGACCACAGGTACATGCGGTTGAGGGAGGTAATGTGCAAAATACTAACCAATTGTATAATGTTTGCAGTACTTGTCAAGAGATAGGCCACACGGCGGAGGTTTGTGGAGTGGGTGTGCAAGAAACACCAAGTGAAGAAGTGAATGCTATTCAAGGGGGTGGGAGAAATTATGACATGAACTCCAACACTTACCACCCCGGGTTATGAAATCATCCCCACTTTAGATATGGGAATGCTTCTAATCAAGCCAACCCGAATTTTCAAGCTGCTCAAGGTAACTTTGTGCCTCGTCAACAATACAACCAAGGGAATTATAGAGGCGGATACAATAGTGGCTATCAAGGGCAGGCTCAAACTGGACAACGAAATTCGGGTCATGATTCGTCAAGTGGAAATGAGGTCATGGAGATGCTTAAAGCTATGCAACAAGATATGCAAAGGCGGAACCAACTTGATGAAGCACGAATACAAAAGGATGAAGTTCGTGATAAAAGCATTCAAGCATTAACAACTCAAATGGGTCAATTGGCAACCGATGTGGCGGAGTTGAAAAAAGGTAAAGGAAAACTTCCTAGCGATACGCAGGTAAATCCGTCACATGGCTCTTCACGAGGTAACAATGTTAATGTTAAGCATGTAAGTGTTTTAAGAAGTGGGAAAGAATTTAAGGCGGACTTGTCACCAAGTTTTGTCGAGGGGGTGGTTGAAGATGTCACGGGTGAGGAAAGTGACAATGATGAAGTTTCACCGGTTTTACAAAAAGAAATAAATGTTAAAAAACCGGAAGCGAGTGAGATTGAGAAAATTGAAAATGAGCCGAATCAAGTTCCATTTCCATCGGCTCTACTTGACCCGGGTAAGAAAAATTTTATTGCATCAAGAGGTCCCCAAAAAGAAGAAATGTGGGACATGTTTAAACAAGTAAAAATAAATCTTCCTTTACTTGATGCAATAAAACAAGTACCCGCATACGCTAAGTTTTTGAAAGAATTGTGTACACAAAAGAGGCAACAAAAGAAAAAAATGCCTAAGCGGGTAAATGTTACGGGTCAAGTGAGTGCAGTTTTGAACGGGGAGCTTCCTCCTAAGCTTCAAGATCCTGGCACGCCATTAATAAACATTCAAGTTGGTAATTTTCAAATGGCAAAGGCGTTGCTAGATCTTGGAGCCGGGGTGAGTATTTTACCGGGTGGGTTGTATGATCAATATGACTTTGGTCCATTAGCTAGGGTGGAGACAACGGTTGTTTTAGCCGATTTGTCCCATAAGTTACCCCGGGGGATGGTTCAAAACGTCATTGTTAAAATTGATGAATTTTATTACCCGGTTGACTTTTTGGTATTGGATTATTCATCCGCCGAGTCAAAACAACAACAAAATGTCATATTGGGTCGACCATTTTTGAACACCGCACATGCGGTAATTGATTGTAGATTTGGCACGGTCGACATGACATTTGGAAACCGGAAAATGCGTTTAAATGTTTTTACTAACAATACTAATGATTCCGGTGTTGAAGAATGTTTTATGGCAGATGTCATTGAGGGATGCAATCCATGTGAGTATGAGAAAGATGGAATGGAACTGTGTGCTTGTAATTTTTCTGAACAGGTACATGCTTTTGATTTGGAAAGTGAAGAAGAAAAGCAAGATGTGCTAGCCTTGAAGGAGGGTCGACCACCATGGTCCCACCAGTTTGATAGTTTGCCAGTGGAGATTGACTCGGGCACCAAACCCTCATTAGAAGTGCCACCAAAGTTGGAGCTGAAAGACTTGCCAAGCCATTTGAAGTATGCTTTTCTAGGGGATAATGACACATTACCGGTCATTATTGCCTCTAATTTGGAGATGGCTCAAGAGCAAGCTTTGTTGGAAGTGTTGAAGGAGAACAAGGGGGCTATTGGGTGGACGATTGCCGATCTCAAAGGAATTAGTCCATCCATTGTGATGCACAAGATTATCACCAATGAAGATGCAAAGCCCACAAGAGAAGCGCAAAGACGGTTGAATCCTAACTTAAGGGAGGTAGTTAAAAAGGAGGTAATTAAGTGGTTAGATGCGGGAATTATTTATCCAATTTCGGATAGCTCTTGGGTAAGTCCTACTCAAGTGGTACCTAAGAAGTCCGGCATTCAAGTAGTCAAAGATGATAGTGGTGACCAAATTGCTACCCGACCCGTCACCGGGTGGCGGGTGTGCATTGATTACCGAAAGTTAAATGCCGCCACTTCCAAGGACCATTTCCCACTCCCATTTATTGACCAAATTATTGAAAAACTTTCGGGTCAAAAATACTATTGCTTTTTAGATGGGTATTCGGGGTACAACCAAATTGCAATTCACCCGGATGACCAACACAAGACCACCTTCACTTGTCCCTATGGTACTTTTGCTTTTAGGCGGATGCCATTTGGCTTGTGTAATGCACCGGCTACTTTTCAACGATGTATGATGAGTATTTTCTCGGACATGGTTGGAGAGTCGCTTGAAGTGTTTATGGATGATTTCTCAATATTTGGCACTAGTTTTGAATCTTGTCTCAACGAGTTACAAAAAGTTTTAAAAAGATGTGTTGAGAAAAATTTAGTGCTTAGTTGGGAGAAAAGCCATTTCATGGTGCAAGAGGGAATTGTGTTGGGTCATGTGATTTCGGAGAGAGGTATAGAGGTGGATAAGGCAAAAATCCGGGTTATTTCATCATTGCCACCACCAAAGAATGTGAAAGGGGTAAGGTCATTTTTGGGACACGCGGGCTTTTATAGACGGTTTATTAAAGGTTTTAGTGTCATTACCAAACCTTTATGTAATTTGCTTTTGAAAGATGTTCCATTTGATTTTACTAATGAATGTTTGCAAGCTTTCACTGTTTTGAAGGAACACTTGGTCAAGGCTCCTATTTTGCAACCACCGGATTGGTCGAAGCCATTCGAAATAATGTATGATGCAAGTGACACTACAATTGGAGCAGTTTTGGGCCAACGAGTTGACAAAAAGCCGATGGTAATTTACTATGCGAGCAAAACTTTGTCCGAAGCGCAACTGAATTACACCACAACTGAGAAAGAACTATTAGCGGTGGTGTATGCTTTGGACAAGTTTCGTTCGTATATTTGGGGGAGCAAGGTGGTGGTATATTCGGACCATAGTGCGGTTCGATATTTGATGGAGAAGAAAGATGCCAAACCAAGATTTGATTAGATGGGTTTTGTTGCTCCAAGAGTTTGATTTGGAGATTCGGGATAAAAAAGGGAGCGAAAATGTTGTAGCGGATCACTTGTCTCGAATTCCGATGGAAGGGAGTGACGATATGACTGAAATAAATGAAAGATTTCCGGATGAGCAACTTTTAGCCGTATCAACCCAAGCCGCACCGTGGTATGCTCATTATGTTAATTATTTGGCCACAGGTGCTATTCCGGATCATTGGACCAAGAAACGACGACAACAATTCATGGTCCAAGTGAAACAATATATTTGGGATGAACCGGATCTTTTCAAGATTGGACCCGACCAAGTGATTCGAAGATGTGTCCCCGAGGCGGAAGTTAAAGAAATTTTGACACATGCTCATTCTTCCGCTTGTGGTGGGCATTTTAGTGGACATAAAACTGGCTACCGGGTGCTTTCATGTGGGTTTTATTGGCCTACAATTTTTAAGGATGCTTGCCAGTTCGCCCGAAATTGCTTAAATTGTCAAAGGTTGGGGAGCATATCAAAAAGGGATGAGATGCCAATGCAACCGATCTTGGTTGTGGAAATATTTGATGTTTGGGGCATCGACTTTATGGGGCCGTTTCCTAATTCAAACGGGTTTTTGTATATTTTAGTGGCGGTGGATTATGTCTCAAAGTGGATTGAAGCAGTTGCTACAAGGACAAATGACCATTCGGTTGTTTGTAAATTTGTTCAATCCAATATTTTTGCCCGGTTTGGTGTGCCTAGAGTGATTATAAGCGATGGTGGTTCACATTTCAAAAATTTTAATTTTGGGAAGCTATTGAAGAGATATGGTGTGAACCACCGGATTGCTACACCGTACCATCCACAAACAAGTGGACAAGTTGAAGTGTCCAACCGTCAAATAAAGGAGATTCTAATGAAGACGGTAAGAGTTAATAGAAAGGATTGGTCGGGGAAATTGGATGATGCTTTGTGGGCATACCGAACGGCCTACAAAACTCCCATTGGTACAACGCCTTATCGGATGGTATATGGAAAGGGTTGTCATTTGCCAATGGAGTTAACGCATCGAGCGCATTGGGCAGTAACGACGGTGAATGCGGATTATGATGAGGCGGGCAAAACGAGGAAATTACAACTGAGTGAGATTGAGGAAATTAGAGATGAGGCATATGAATGTGCATCGGCTTATAAAGACAAACTCAAGAAAGTTCATGATGCCAAGTTGAGAAAGAAAACCTTTGAAGTGGGTCAAAAGGTTTGGTTGTACAACTCAAGACTCAAGATGTTCGCAGGAAAGTTGAAGAGTAAATGGATGGGTCCTTACATAGTTTGCCGGGTTGGTGAGTATGGTGATGTTGAAATTCTGGATGAGAACACTAACAAGCAACAAACGGTAAACGGACACCGCTTGAAACCGTATTTGGAGGGCAACGATATCAACTACTTGGAGATGGATAAATCGGGCTACATTCTAAGCCCGGTTGAGGAGACATGATCAAAGAGGCCCAGGTTTGGTAGTGTAAATAGTTAGATTTTTATTTTATTTTATTTTATTTTGTTTTATTGCATAATTTCGTTTTTGATCGAAACCCGTGTTCGAAACAAGTGTGGGGACGTTCCGGTCGCGCACGGTTCTAGCATTATGTTGAGGACAACATGGGATTTTTCGAGGGGGTTGGGTAATTTTCGGGTTTATAAAATTACTAGTTTAAAAAATAAAAAAAAAAAAAAAAAAAATTGTGCAGGTACCACCGTACCCTTACGGCCCAGCCGTAGGGTTACGGTGAACCTGAAAAACCCAACGCCCAATCACTTCTGCCTTACGGTGAACAAAAGGAACACTTAGGCCACCGTAAGGGTACGGTGGTACCGTAACCCTACAGTGGGTCTGAGGCTGCAGCTAGTTTTTATAAAAAAAAAAAAAAAAAAAAAAAAAAATATTTTTGTTAACCCACGTGATATAACCGGCCCACCACTCATTTTTCACCTAACTTCTTTCACTCTTCTTCTTCTTCTTCTTCTTTTCTTTAACCTTCAAGAACACCCACAACCTCCAACCTTCAAATCTCCATTAAACTTTCAATTCTTCATAAAAATCAACGATTTTTGGGTCCATCTTGGCTAGTTTTTCACCTAGTTTCTGATTTTGAGGAGTAAAGTGGAAGATAAACACGTTTTTGGGGTCGGATTTCAAACCCTAGAAATCGCAAGTTTGGGGATTTTTCTTGTTTTCTTGTTTTCTTGTGTTTTAGCATCTTCTAATCTAAGGTATGTATCCTATTTGTGAATTTTTATGCTACATTGTAAGATTTTTTAGGTTTTTGTTTTTACCTAGTTGATACCCACTTGCTTGTTAATGTTATAGTATGTAAATAGGTTGTTTGATAATATTGTGGTAGTAGATGTGTGTTGAGATGGAAAATATGAGTTTTTGGTAATGCTATGATTATAGAGGCATCATGCCCAAATTTTGTCAAATCAAAGAGGACTTGTATGTTTAAAAAAAAAACATCTACTACCATAGTAACAAGCAAGTGTGGGGATGTTTGGTCATGTTAGCTAATGGTTTTGTTTTGCTTGTTTTTGGTTTGTTTGTTGTTTGTGCCTTGTATAGGAAATGGCACGCACGGGAGAAGCCGCTGGGTCAAGCTCGTCTGCTGCAAAGGCTAAGGGAAAGCAGCCGGCTCAGCAGTACAAAAGAAGGAAGTATGTTCCTCAAAACAATGAATCTGATGTGGAAATGGAGCAAGCACCTCAAGCACCTCAAGCACCGGAGGCTCCAAGGCTAGACCCGGCTGAAAAGCCGGAATGGAAAACTGGGCCGTTGAATGCAAAACCAAGAATCTGGCAAGCTACATTATTTCATGATCAACTCAAAAAGCTGTCAGATAGGCCAGGGGCTTTCATCTATGAAAGGGAGGTGAGCAGAAAAGATTTCGAGCCATTTGGGGTTTTTGACAGGTTTAAAGCGCTAGGATGGGAAGCTGCACTTTATTGTTATGATCAAGAAGAAAGAAGGGTATTTTTGGACGAGGTAGAAGAATGGATGGCCACACTACGATGTCCGAGATTTGATTCACCTTCAAAGATGAAGCTGATTGGTGAGGTAAATGGAATAGAGGTGGAAATGTCTTACGAGACATTACGAAGGCTTGCAAAATTTGACAGTTTACCGGCGAAGGAATATAAGAATCCGAGCATTGACGAATTGTTGCTTAATCCGGACAAGCATCCTCGTTGGATGGACATGTTGAGTGATTTATTTTTGCCGGGTACTTATCATGGTACTTTATATCGAAGAAATATGAAGATAGAGCCTAAACTGTTGCTGAATTTCATCATCTTGAACATATTACCGAGACGCGCTGATAAGGAACAAGTGCGCTTTTCTGAGGTCCCTATTTTATATGCGTTGATGCACGGTGGACCGAAATTCTCTTTTCGGTACTTGGTCTTGAATCATGTGTGGATATGTAGAAATTCACCGGATAGGACAATCATTCCTTACTGTCGAATAATTACTGGATTGTTGAAGCAACAAGGTGCAATCACTGCTGAAGATGAAGGAAGAAAGAGGAAAAAGTTTAAACCTATTGATCTGGCAATAATGGGTTCTGGTTGGGTGTATTCTGAATCTGAAAGGTATCACAAATTGAAAAGTGGAGGATGTTAAAGAAAGATGCACGGGCACTTTTGCCCGGTGAGGAGGATGACCCCGAAAGTGGAGCTGAAGCGCCACCAAGTGATGATGAAGAATATGAAGACAATCCGGCGGGTGGACATTTGGATATTGGCCAAGGGAGTTCGAGTGGATATCATGGTGGAGGATTTTATGATTTTACCGAGAGGGCATATGTGGATGGTTGGGCCTTTGGGGGATCGATGAATGAGGTGATTGAAAGTCAACGCCCCCCAGCCTCAGTGTTTGATACTTGGTCGGGGTCGGAGCGAACATTATTTGATCATCAAACGATGATGGGAGCTAGTATGGAGCGAAGAATGCAACAAGGTTTTGATCGTCAAGAATTATGGAACCGTGGACACGCTTACGCTCAGCAAGTGGAGATTAATCACAGATACATTGATGATCAGAACAGGAGAATGAATGATGATTGGCACGCGGGGAGGCCCGTAGTCGCAAATCCACCACCGGTGGATTATGGGTCCCTACCGCCATATGATGGAAGCATCTCCTATCCGACTCCACCAGTCCACCATTCCCAATGGGTCAATCCTCAGCAGCAACAGCAACCCACAGATCAAGGAGGAAGCAGTGATGGAGCATTCGGCTTTGGCGAATGGAATGATTTGTTCACTTCGGTGTTCGGGCCGCCACAGCCGCGCTACTATTGATCAGGTCGTGCTTCTTGTACATAGTCTTATATTCTGTTTGTTTATGCTTGTGTTTTTACCTTTGGGTTTTGGGTGGTTGGGTGGTGTATTGAATCATGTGAATTGTTGATGAGTTTGGGTTGTGGAAGTTGGATGTGTGTTTGTGTTAAAAAAAAATGAAAAATCTAAAAAAAAAATTACAAAATGAAAAAATACAAAAAGAAATTTGTGGTTTGAGTGTACGAGCGTTTCTTTCCAAAGCCATGCATTGGGACAATGCATCCCAAGTGTGGGGATGGGAGGAAATTTTTGGAGATTTTAAAAAAAAAAAATTTTGAGGTCAAGTGCAATGTTGTAAAAATCGGAACACCTTGATTTAACCCCCATTAGACACATCGGCAACCCTTAATACCTGTTTCTTTTTCTTGGTGAGAGTTGAAGCCACACATGTAAATAAATAAATTCTTCTTTTGTGAGAGTGGCAACGGGTGGGGGTGCACTAGAACTTGTGCCTGAATACAGCTTGAATCCTTGATTGAACATGAGTGTAAAAATGATAAGGGCATTAGGTAGCCTCATCATGTGAGTGCGAGTGTGGGTTTTGGGGGGGTTGGACCTCATACATTACAAATATGAGCAAGGTAGCGAGAGGGGCGGGGGTTTGGACATTTAGTTGCCCATCTTTGAGCCTAAAAGCCTATCGATTGTTAACCCTTTAGCTAGTTCCTTAAATCAATACCCAACTTGACCCGGTCTTGTGTGCTTAAATAGAGTGTTAGTGTGTTATTTTAGTATTACAAGTTGAAGTTTTAGTTGAGTGTGTTCGTATGTGTATGTATTAGTGTTTCTTGATGTATTGAAAAAAAAAAAAGGGGAAGAAGAAATTGAGAAAAATGATGAAAAGAAAAAAGAGAAACATGAAAAAAAAAAAAGAAAAAGAAAAAGAAGAGCAAGTTAAATTATGTTTGTGTTTGTATATAGTAGTGTTTCTTTGTTCGCGTGTGTTTGTGTTGAAATAAAAGACCGGGTAAAGTTTGCGCTACTTATATATATCCTATTCCCTACCTTCACACCTAGCCAAGTTACAACCGTCAAGTCCCTTTGATTTATATTCATGTTCATGTTAGGAGGATTATTGATTTAGGTACAAGCTTATGGTTGTACAACTACCCGTTTGCCTTTTGCGTGTCTAGCGTATCTTTGCTAGAGCTTATTTGATACCGAGAGGAGAGATATTGTGAGGGGTGTGTTGATTGGGGTGTCAAGGATGGGTTAGTACGAGGATTGCACATCTAACTTGACTTTAAAATGGTCGTTTTTGGTGAGAAATAGAGTTTTGGTAGATTGCTTGGGACAAGCAATGGTTAAGTGTGGGGATGTGACGGGTGGTTCAAGGAACAACCCTTTATATTGTTAAAACGCCTATATTAATCATATTTAATCATGATATTGCTTGAAGTTGGGTGACTACGAGTATTATGGATGCAGGTATGATAAAGGAGCCAAAATGACGGAAAACGGGCTTTGGAAATGGACCGGAAGGCATTGGAACAAGATGGAACAAAACAAAAGAAAAATGGAATTTTGGCCCAAGCCCACCGTACCCTTACGGTGGGGGCGTAGGCCTACGGTGGCCTCAGGCCATGTTTTTCCACCGTAGGGCAGTCTTGAACCTCAGTCAGGATTTGAAGACCACCGTACCCCTACGGTGGGACAGTAGGGGTACGGTGGACCTGCAGAAAACATGTAACTCCTTCTTTAAAAGGGCCATTATGGGAGACTTATCATTACTCCTTCCACTTGAAACGTTTCTAACATACTCTTGGGCGATTTTTGGCTGAGAAGAAGCTTGGGAAACATATCACAAACATTGGTTTTAGCTTTTGATTCATATGAACATTTTTATGGTTGTTATGATGATCAATCAAGTCATGCTTGGCTAGAACTTTAGATGATCATCCTTGGTGAAGTTTTTCTTGAACTCTTTATGTTTGTTCCTTGCATTTCTAGAATGATAATTTAGCACATGTGCTTGATTATTATGGTGTTTGAACAATTGCTTGTAGTAGTTAATTAATTTCTCAATTTCTAGTCTTAATCGTACGTTCTTGGTGTTGTTGACAACCGGGATATTGCGGGAAGGATTTGGGTTGGATAATTGATTAATCGGTCATCGGGAAACAACCTCGCATTGCTATAATCCGAGTACTTTGTTCCCTTTTATCACAATAATTGTTTAAACATGAGTTATGTCTATGTAACTCTTTCTAGTGGAACTTTTGCATAAAGGTTAAAGGAAAATGGATCCAAGGATGGTCATTGTTTGTTAATTGGAAAAACAAAACTCATCTTAAATCATTAATTTAGTTTTCTTTTTATTAAAGTCTAAACCCAAAGCAATCAACAAATCTTTGATCTTTAATCTTGTTAGTAGTTAATTATTAGTTAATTCACAAGTTATTAGCTTACACATATTCCACAAACTCCCTGTGTTCGATACCTTTTTACCACTATACATTAGTTGTAATTGGGAAATTTTACGTGTACCACGACAAGCACGTCAATAACCAAATAAAAGATATCTTCAAATTCTTGAAATTTCTAAATTTTCCAAAGGCTTTATTTTTACAAAATGTCTAAGATTTCTACAACCTATGTTCATATGATAAAAAGAACTAAGATTTACATGATAATAAACATGTTATAGTTGCTACTGAAATTTTCTCTCTACTATAGACATTAGACAACCAGTCCAAAGGCTTGATCTTATCAAATCAAGTAGTTGAAAATTATCTGCACTCCACTATACCATGACATTTACAAGTAAAGACAAAAGTTAGAAATTATACCTCGCTTAAACATCAAACAATATTACTTCTTTGAGTTGAGACTCAAATGAAATCAGACGCAACTCTATTTTTTTCCACCTAGAAAACAATTGAGGCTATCGACAAGTCTTTGAGGTGGCACACAACAAGATTTGATGGTTTGAAAGTTTAGTACAACTTTGGTTTTTCCGTAGGTAGCTACTAATGTTTTTAGGATTTGATAATCCATGTGAGGTGGTTGTGAAAATACCATGAGATAACGGATGATGAAACTGAGAGGGAATCAAACAACAATCTATGATTGGTGTTTCCTCCTCTTGTTTGACATCACAATTTATAGGATCGAAAAAAAAATGACTATTTAAGACTAATTATGTACCGGTACATGAAATGTTGTATTATTTATTTATTTGGGATTTTGGGATTTTGGTTTTATAAAGTCAAGAAGTTTTAACCACATAATTATTAAGTCTATAACTCATATACGTTTAATTTCATTTTGATATTTACTTTCTAGTCTTTTTAAATTCTTTAGGATTACATTTATAGATTTCAATGAAAATTATATATATAATTTCTTAACATAATATTACTCCAAAGTATAAACTTGTATTTTATTTTAATTCATATTTTTTATACATACAAATTTATGAAAAGAACTTCAAGATTAATGTTATATCAGTTTAGAAAATGTTGAGTGTTTATCGTCATTACTATTGAGTGTTTATTATCATTATAAACCTCACTTAACCCTAACCAAATTTGTTGTTATGCAACGGTTAGCGTTATAGATCGTTTGGTTTTTTCGTTGTGGTTCGCGTCATACTACAATAGCACAATCGATAGGGATCGGTAATTATATATATATATATATATATAAATATTATTGGGAAAGTTAATTTGAGAACACCTATATTTCGTGCGAACCGTGAGAACGGCATCTAAAACCATTCAAATTCAAAATTTCTTTTTACACTTGTCTTTATTACTAAAATACAATATCAAAAACACAATTTACGCGTAAAAATTCAAACGTATACAAAAATAATTTGTTTTTACACATGTGTAAATTTACTGTTTATACATGTATAAAATGTTTCATTTACACATGTGTAAAAAGTTAATTTGAAAGTGTTTTTTTGCAAGAAAAGATGAATTATTTGGAAAGAAAATTCATTTATTAATGTTGTATTTTGATTATAATGAGGTTTGTATTAAAAAAAATTGATTTTGATTGATTTTTTTACTTGTTCTCACGGTTCTCACAATATTTAGCGTTCTCAAGATAACCCTCCCCTAAATATTATAACAATTAAATTATTTGGTAGAAAACTTATGGACTTCCATTTAATTTACTACATGCATTATTCATTTACATCTATTTCATGAACAATTTAATATTCATATAAAAATACTATTTTGCCCTCTTACTAACTTCATTAGGGCATTGTACCATATGCATTATATGTTGTAATTACTTAAATTTGGTTGGTATCCTTGACTCATGCTTTATAATATAGTATAGATATAGATATGTTAATTGTGAATTTAGCTTTTAAAAAAACCCGTTTTGGCATTACTAAGCTCTTTCTAACGTGGTCCATTTAGGCACCCACTGACAAAAAAAAAACTTCTAAATCTGTCATGGACATTGCTCCAAGGTTCGCCCGAATATTAACTGAGTATGCTGGTAAGAAATAAACATCACTAATATCTCATTATTGCAAGAGTAATAGCAGATTAGCAGCACAACATATGGAGTGTAATGACTCAAATGAAAAGAATCTTGTACAGAGTAATAGTAACACATCTTAATAACTTGCCTAACATCATTTTAAAAATTCTTTTTCACAAAGAGACATGTTGACTGTTGGTGTCTTAATCTTTTCCCTATATGTAGTCAATAAATTTGGTAAGTTTAGTGTATCAGCATCCACCTTTTGTCACACATTCATTCATTTTAATAATCAAACTATAATGATTCGTAAATATAATAGCGAAAAGAAACGAAGAGAAACATAAATAAAAATTTTTTAACCCAAACTTACCTCTCTCTAGATTTTTTTTCCTCAAAAAGAAGTCGCCCGACTTGTATCTTGTAATTGGAAGTGAATTAATAAGATCTTCTGAAAGTCCTCGACTCTCAGTCACAATAGCCTCGCCTAAATCAAGTAATTCCTGCACGAATTAAACAAGGGTATTTTAAATCCGTTCTTGCTGTAATTTATTAAGAAAACCTTAACATTAGCATTAACCAATGAACACTAAATAGCAAACCTCGTATGTCATATTGTCTGGATCGATATCATCCTGCCAAACAACCTGCAAATCACACACATTAACTTTTTGTTGCAATGAGTGTATCACAGACACAATACGGTCAATCTGTCAACTAATAAAGCTAATTCTTAGATTGGATAATAAGCCTGGTTATGGACTCAAGGCATTCATAAAGGCCCATGAAAAATAATCAAACTAAAAAAGCATACCGGAGAACTTGAAGCACTGTTTGGACTATACTACAACGACATTAAAAAAAATGGCATAAGTAAATCTGATCATCAACTAAAGTTGATATGAAGAATCAAATTAGCTACATAAGATATGAGTAAAGATTAAATTAACCACTACATGCAAATTCTAGCTTAACTTCCTAAAGGGCATCTACTTTTGGTTTATATGTATAAACATACACACACACACACATAAATATAGAGGTTTGTTGGAACATAACCAACATTAAGTAGTGAAACTACGAGAAGCACATAAATGCTTTTTAATCGTGGTGTTAAAACTTTTGGAACAAATAATAATGGAAATGTGGTGGAATCACGTATAGAAAAACTTATCTCTATAAGTCCCCAACAATAATAATGAATTCTTTTATAAATCCTTTTCTTTATTTTTCTTGTATTTTTTTCTAGTCTTTCAAATGAGGCACAAAGTCTTCTATGTATACAAGACCTAAGGATGAGTGAAGAGACTAACTTAATTAGAGCCATAAACTCTAATAAAGTGAAATAAAGAACTCTACTCAATAGTCTCCTTAATAATTTCACTAAAATCAATTAAATTCCATTCATCATATTATTAAATTTTTGTAATTTCCAACATCTTCTTGAATGAAACATTCATTGGTAACATTGATGATGAAGAAGGAAAACCATAAGGCAAAGGATGTTTGTGGGGGTAGGGATGGAAGAAGGAGGGTAGTATTGTAAAAGTGTTTTGATATTGTAAAGCATGAGGTGGGTAAAATGTCTACATTGCCCCTTTAAGTGTCTTAATTGTCACAACTATCCCCATAATACCCTTAAATTTCATGCTTTAATATGTTATGCATGTTGCATCTTAAGTTGTACGGAAATGCAAATTACTAAATGATACATCATGTAACGCCCCGCGTTTCTCGAATAATATTATAATAATATTTTACTCATAAAACAATTTGTTAATTCGTCAACAATATTATCTCGTTTTAATTTGGTTTACATTTATATAATTTACAAAATAATTATGCTATTGACTAAATGGGTCCAGTTCATAGACGAGACCCGAGTCGGTAACTGGTTCGTATACGAAATAATCTTTCACCTAACCTACACCAAAACCCTATCTATATAATATCCTAACCCATCTTCTTCTTTTCATCTCATCTTCATCAACATAAACCCTAGCCCCCATATCTTCTTCTTCACCATCACCTAAGCCCTCCCTCTAAATCAACAACCCTCCTCCATTTCCTGATATAGATGTAGTAGAGATAACAACTTAAACAAACAGCGAAACTTATTGCTTCGTCTTCATCATCATCATTCATCATCAGCACCACCAACCACAACCACCCGAGCCGCCGCCCACCACCTGCCACTACTCCCCTTCCTTCGATCACGTCACACCACCCTGACACCCCTACACTGATCAGGTCGAGTCCTGCATCCCGGTCGACTTCAGTCAAGGTGACCTCCGCCCTGTATTCTTCCCGATCGGCCCTAATTCTGGTTCAGATTAGTGGTGGTGCTGTCCTCGTTTTGTTTCAATGGAGCGACCAAAGATGGGTTTCCGTTTCAGTGTAGTTATGGTCCGATTTCTAGGTCCACAGTTGGGTCGAGGTCACGGTAATACTTCTGGTCGGGTCTGTCCGTTACTCGGTGACAGATTGGTTAATGTTTCGGGTCAGGTCTGTTCGTTTTGGTTATCTTTCTGGTTCGGGTTATGGTGCAGCAAGGATGGTGTCCGTTTGAGTGATTGGTCTGGTGATGGTGGTCTCGCTTCATTGCAGATTCTGCTTAGTCATGGTGATGCCGAGTTGGTCAGATGCAAAACGAGGCAGGCCAACCAAAGTCAAACCTGGCCAAGGTTATGGTCAACTTTGGTCCACGGTCAAAGCTGGTTAACACATATTTCTATGCGAGTACGCGTCAGATCGCGAGGTTGTTCACAGGAAGGTATAACGCGCGCCAAGACCCTTATTTATTCTTTTCGTGTATATTGTATATAAATATTTATTTTAAAAAGTGTAAGCGAACCGAACCGAGTTGTAACAAAAAACTATTTTTATTGTTAAACGAACTGAGTCGACTTATAACGAAAATAATTAATCTTGTTGTTAAGCTTGGACGAGTCGAGTAATGACTACCCTACATCAATATATATTTTTACAAGAATTATCTAAATGGCGAACTATATAAATATATGTATTAATTGTCGAAGCGTTTCATTTTTAGCTTTAGAAAGTTAATCACTTGTCACGAGTAAAAGATTTGTTAGATCATGAGGTGTATTGTAAATTTTGGATGATTGATTGTTGGAAAAATATAGACAACATTAGTTGTCGGTTTTATACAAAAACAGAGGAAACTCTGCCCAAATTTTTATAAAATATAGGAAACATATCGGACATTCCAATCTATAATTTCGTGCAAGTGAAGCTACGTTTTACCAATAAGTTCTAACTCCCAAATCTTTCATCGTCGAAATAAGAATATTTGTATATATTTTTGAGTATTCGAAACAAGCTAAAACGCGAATCAAGTTACATATACATTTATTCTCGCTACTTTTAAGTGTTTCCTTCTAACAAATTTCAAATCATGAAATCCTATCATAATAAAGTATATGTTTTATATAACTATACACACGCATATATTTTCAAGAATCCAAACCAAGTTACTATCGGTTCGTGTAACACCCCAACCGATGGCGGAATCATCGAGGTGCCACGTAGTGACGATTGTTCAAAAGCTCATGGTACTAAAATGTAAATATATGATTATTGAATATTGTTTTACAACATGTGAAATTAAATACAAGACAACAAAAATAAAGATATTTGATTTATTTAATCTAAGTCCAAAGTCCTATGTGAAGCGTCAAGCAGCTTATCCTGAAACATGAACGAAAATAATTTTGTCAACATATGATGTTGGTGAGTACTACTTAGTTTTGTACGTATAGTATAAGTTTTGAAAAGTAGTACAATTCATGTGTCTAGCATCACCAAGGCATTATGTAAACACGCAAGTAACCAAACAAGACAAATATCACATGTAAAGTTGTACAATGAAATTGATAATGAGCACCTCAACACGTGTGAGTCTAAAAGAGCACCATAACACAAAGTTATGTCTAAATGAGCACCGTAACATAAGTTACGTCTATGTGTAAAGAGCACCATAACATAAGTTATGTCTAGATGTATGATTTTGTATGTAAGCTACGTTCATGTTCAAACATAAGCACAAAGATAAACAAGACACGTATATGAATTGTAAATGAATAAAATGTATGTATAAATGAATACGAAAGTTTTGTATACTTGTGCATGAATCACCCCAAAAGTTGTAAAAGCGGAAAATGGGGATAAGTAATACTCACCTTAGCAAGGTGGTTAAGTCTTGTGTAATTGAATAAGTGAAATCCGGCGTTGCCAAGTATCACCCTATGTATATGATAACAAATAAGTCTAAGTCTATTTGGTCTATAAGTGTTTTCTAGGGCTTCGAATTTGGGGATAAACGTTTACTTGATTAATAAACAAATTGTTTATTAAATATAAGAATTTTAATAAATAAATAAATAAAAGTCTCTTTGTAAAATTTTAAGTTGAATATAGTCACAACATAAGATTTTGAGTATGAAAATAATTTTTATAAAATTATTTTCTTGAAAATAGAATATTTAATTTAATTATTTCAAATTGTCAAGATATGACTTTAATATCTAAAAATATTAAAATTAAAGAATTTCTGAATTAAAAATTGTATTTCAGTTCTAGATAGTTAGAAATAATTTATATAAAATTTTGGTGTAAAAATATTGAAAAATGAATTTATTATGATTTATTTATGATTAAAACTAACAAAAATTAATTAAAATTATAAAATAAACGGTTTTTCTGAAATAAAAATATTTTCTGAAATGTTTAAGAATATACAAGTTTAGGATAATTTTTGTGAGATTTAATAAAATTGTTTAGATATTTTTATTGAATTTTATAAATAAAAATGAATAAACTTGCATTATTAATAATATATAATAAATAATTTATTTTTGAAAAACTAAAAATTGGATGATGAATTTTATCAGTGGAAAAACATAAAATAAATTTTGTAGAATTTATAAAATAGTTTTAGTATTTTAAAACGATTTTTAAAAAGAATGAAGATAATATATGTATAAATGATAACCAAAAAAATGTTTGTTCATGGTGGGACTCGAACCTGGGCCATAGGCCGGTTCAAGTCTTACCACAACTTGTCTCAACCAACTGGTCTATGGTTCGTTTTGTGATGGATTCTGATTTGAAATAATTATATACACAAGTTACAATGGTGTTCTTCCCCAAATTCATACAAATCGAGCCCTAGCTATTCAATAACACGATTTAACGATCAATAGCCCCTGTAATGTTGGGGCTATTGTTCGTATATGGCCGACTAACATATCCTAACAGAAAAATCAAGACTTACAATGATGAATCGCGTTTATAGCTCGGTCAATCGAAAAGTCAACTCGAGCGATTTATGCTTGTATCGACGAGTGTTAACAGAAATTGAAAGTGAGGTTTTGTTAATCGCATATATGTGTGTGTGTGTGCAGGTTCAATTGATAAAAAAACGGGTATTTATAATGTGTTGATGTGGGTTGATATGGAATGTTTGAATTTTTGGTCAAGCTTAGTCAAACTGAGCAATTAATCACGCTAATTACGGTTTGTTACGCGTGATTTGTCCTTCGGCCAAGCCTGGTCAAATGGCTATAATTATCCTTCCAAATTAAGCCCCCATTTAGATACTTACCAGGTTGAATTGGTTGATTTGTTTGTTGGTGTGCAGCGATCAGAAGAGGAAAGGAGGAACAGCTAGGTAGCTGTTTAGGTATAAGAATCTAGAGGTCCGAGTATTTAACACAAGTTCCTTCGTGGCCTAGTGGTGGTGTGCGTTTGGCTTGTGTTGTGACCCGGCTACCTGCCCGGGTTCGAGTCCTGGCAGGAGCCCCTTTTTCTTTCTTTTTTTCTTTTAGCTGATAAGGGAGGAGAGGAAGCTGTTGGGCCAGACTCTTGATGGGCCGGATCAGGCTTGGGCTCAGATGGTGGGCTGTATTCTGTTCTGGGCTCCGAAATAAAAAGGGAAGGAAGGGTATGATTGGATTGTTGTTTGGGCTTAAGACTAGATTATTATTATTATTATTATTATTATTATTATTATTATTATTATTATTATTATTATTACATACAAAAATAAAAGAAAAGTGACGGATGTCACAGTTCGTTAAGTCATACACACTTTAAGACGCGCATTCATTCAATGCGAGTCTAGGTAGTTGAATAAACTATCTATACAATCAATAAGTGAAACAAGCTTATTTGTATTAGAATTTAAGGCATCATTTATTTGTAATAGGATACAAGAGTTCAATTAATCCAAGTTCAGACTTGTTGCTACTTGCTAGTACTTACACAGTGAATTTCAGGTGAGTTTACGTAACCATGTTTATGCAATTCTTTATACTTGAAACTTTATACTTAAGCAATTCTACATACATGTCTAGTTGTAAACTTTAATGCCTCATGACTTAGACAACTACTGTTAGACTTAAACTTAAACTTACATAATCATTAGCTATGGCCAAGCCGGCGATACTCAATAATAGATCTATTGGATTGACAATCCCACCTAGATTCGTTGACCATCTTGTATGGGGAGCGCGGGTGATTGTTATCGTTCTAAACTTTGTAAGAAGAACCGTGAATGCGGGATGGACCTAAACTTTATAAGGAGAACCGTGAATGCGGGATGGACCTAAACTTTATAAGGAGAACCGTGAATGCGGGATGGACCTAAACTTTATAAGGAGAACCGTGAATGCGGGATGGACCTAAACTTTATAAGGAGAACCGTGAATGCGGGATGGACCTAAACTTTATAAGGAGAACCGTGGATGACGGGATGGACCTAAACTTGTCGGAGGTTTGATTATGTGCATACTATACTTCATGTTTATTCATGCAGACTTAAACTTACGATAGACATATGAATTGCTAAACTTTATTCTAAAACTTAATTGCTTGTCATGGCTTATGTATTCTCGCCAAACTCAACAGGAAATACTGATGCTTGAAGTTTAGAGCTAGCATGAGGAGATATTTGAAGTTTTAAGCTTTATTTGATTATTTGATGTAGACTTTAATGTAATTCAATTTTTGTAATGAAATAAAGGATTATTTAAACATATGTATTACCATGAGCTACTGAACAATCATTCATACGTGACACCTCGATGTTTCCGCCATCGGTTGGGGTGTTACACATCACTCCTCCTTTATAAAGTAGTATAGAAGTATAGGTATAGATATTTTAAATATTAGGCGCTTCGAATACGTGAAGCTCTCGCCTCGCGCTTTAAGCCCCGCACCTCGTGTCACACCCTCAAATTTCCACCTGCGGAGTTCTACCGCGAGTCGTGTGACACACCAGGATCCAAGTCAACGGTCACAATAAACGACGTCTAAATGTAAAAACATACGTAAACAAGAACCATGCATAAGTTTAAAACCAACATTCAACAGTGCGGAATCATTTAAAGTTTACAAAAGTCATGCAGAAATAAAACATAAGTTCAAAAGTTCATAAATCCAAAACGTGCAAATGAGACCCTAGACGCGAGGCGACTCCAGTGCGACCTCGTGCGCCTATCCGACAGCTGCTACCTTAGCGACCTGAGAAAACATGCTAAAAGAGTCAACATATAATGCTGGTGAGTTCACAGGTTTTAATTAAACGTTTAAAGTGATCCTTCGAAAACCGTTACCATCACAGTTACTACTATGCTTGTGAGAACGCTAGCTAGGCGCAGAATGAGATACTCATACGGGTGAAACCATTGCTGACTAAGCCGTGTAGTGACCCTTAGTTTCCTATGGGCTACCGTCATCACCGGTAGACCTTGTTTTGTTAGAGACAATATGCACCCGCCCGGTCCAACCGTCGAGTGGGGTTTGTCAGTTCCCAATAGCGCTATCCATATTTCCCCGCCATATACCCATGTTAGTGGTTTCTAAAGGACTTTTTGATGAACCGTATAGTACGATAAGTAAGCCATAGTATAACGTGATAAAGAGTCATGAGCCATAAGAGGTTAACAAGTCATAAGTCATAAAAGAGGTTTAAGCATGTTTCTCCCCCGAAAACATAAACCGTAAAATGTGGGGCCGTGAACTCACCTTAGGTTGCGTATTCCATTTAAGAGTAAACCGTATGCGTGATATGAGTAAACCGTCTGTAAGATATGATAGCCCCAACTATTGGCGACCTATCATAAGATATGTGTCAAGTTAGACTAATAACCCGTCGGGTTCATTAGTCCCTAAGTCCAGTCCATGACCATTATGTGTCCGAAAAGTGTGTTTGACCGACAACCAGACTACGTAAGACAAGACTCGACATCCCATTGGTGACCCGACATTCCACGTGTTAGATAAATACAAGACATCATGCAACATATGCAATTAAACACTTAATACGCGCAATAGTTCACCTAGTCTAGCATAATGTCCGATTAACGTGTAAACAGGTCCGAACACGTGTTACTAAGTCATTGGGTGTATCCCGGGGTTCCTATCATGTTCCTAGGTGTCAAATCGGGTTTCGGGATGTCAAAATACACTTATAACAGCATTACACGCGATTAGGAATCAAACTAGCATTTAGGATTGTAATCACTAGTAAAAGTAGCATTTAGGATTGTATTCACTAGTAAAAGTAGCATTTAGGAATCAAACTAGCATTTAGGATTGTAATCACTAGTAAAAGTAGCATTTAGGAATCAAACTAGCATTTAGGATTGTATTTGCTAGTAGAAGTAGCATTTAGGAATCAAACTAGCATTTAGGATTGTATTTGCTAGTAGTTGAGGTGAATAGGGTTCTAAATGCTTATGTTTAGGCGATTAGGACTGTAAATGCCTAAGCTTCAGGCGATTAGGAGTCCTATTCGCATGAAGCTTCATGCGAGTAGGATCCTACTCGCCTCTGCATGTCTGTAGCGCATTTTCGCGCGTCAAACTCTCCAAATCAGATCCGAAACATGTAAAAACACCCAATAATCATCCTAACACATTAACAAACATATTTCAAGCAAAACCCCTAAGTTTTCATCGTTCTAACAGTTCCGAATGCGAGCGTTTTCCCAAAATAGCAACTTAACATGTAAACATCACATCAACATGCAAGAACTTGCCCTAAATAGCAATTATTCAGATTAAATCACATAACCACGTTGTCCGATAGCATCCTACTGTTCTAGCATCATCCTAGAGCAAACCCTAACATCAAACAATCAACAACACACCTCATATCATCCTTAATCATCCAAAATCCTTCAAATGGGTCAAAACATCAAGTATCAACAATACACAACCAAAACCATTCAAACTCCTAGGACATCATCATACTAACTTGTAACAGCCATAAATATCATAATAACACAAAAACAACCATGATTCAATCCTAAAAATTCTATCTTTAATCACATATAACACATATAACACATGTAAAGGTGTGGGTTTGTTTAAAAACGGTTTTAAATGGATTTTCAAAGCCAAAAACATTTATAAGTCAGGTCTGGACTTTTAGGGAGTAAAACATAATCATTTAAAGGTTTGGGTTTGAAGAACACACCTTGTATTCAAGAGGAGATGATGGAATAAGCTTGGAAATGGTTGTTTTGATGTAAAAATAGGTTCCAGAGGGTGTTTGTAGGTTGAGATAGGTTATGGGACGGCTAGGGTAGCATAAATGATGTTTTGGAGGTCAAGGGTGGTATTTATAGGCGTTTTTAATCGTTCAGAGCAGTTCAGGCGAGTACGCAGCAGCTTCAGGCGATTAAGGCTGCTATTCGCATGAAGCTTCATGCGAATAGCCCCCTATTCGTCCCTAGCTCCTCCCTACTCGCCTATTATACTGGCGATTAGGCTATCACACATAGCCTAATCGCCTATAGCCTATGTGTCCGGATTTTTGGCGCGTTAAACCCTATTTTAACATATGTAAACACGTTTCCACATACCGACAAGTCACATAATGATTACCAACATATAATGCATGATAAATAACACGTTCCCACCCGATCATCAATTCCCGGGACCCGAGACTTGCGTATGTTAAAACCCTAATGATGTGCGACTCGACTCGACCGACCTTGTTATGTGTAACGTATGCGCGACTCGCTAAGGTAGACTTACTAAGTTTTCAAAAGTTAGTTACCGGAAATTGCCGGGTGTCACACCTCGGATTTCGGAACCAAAGTACCTCGGAGCGCCTCGCGCTTTTTTAAAACAAGCGTCCAGCCCGTTCAAGAGCGGCCAACACCGCCCCGCCATCCCTCGACCAGCATAAACAACTAATTCTGGACGCCTAAGCCAGTGCTCTTTAGTGGGTGGTTTGAATTTGGTGGGTCCCCCTTATCTAAAAACTAACCGTTGGTAAAATTTTTTTTACCATTTATCAACTATAAAACCCACCTATTTTCTTCATAATTTTTACAAACCATCCTCATTTCTTCTCTACTCTTCACCTTTTTTATTTTTATAAAATCCACCAAAAACACAAAACCCTCTTCTCTAAAAAATGGCTTGGACTTCGGATGACGAGATCAAATTGGTGACGGCCTGGATCAATATCTAAGTGACAGCGGCCCAATAAGTAAATACGTCTTCTTTTTTGGAACAATGTTTTGGCGGAATACAATCGATTAAGCCAAACAAATCACCGCAGCGCGGATCAACTCGCTAATAATTGGCAGGAGCTATACAGAAGGTGTGCGAGATGGAACAACCTATTTCAAGCCACAATGGAGGCGAACCCGGGTATTACCCAACGAGCGGGAATCCAACGCACACAAGACTATCGGGCTGCTCACGGCGAAGAATTCAGCATCCCTTATCTTCTCGCATGGCAATTGATGCGTTCTTTTGTTAATATCGGTGTTTAGTGTTTTTTTTTATTAATGTTTAGGTGTTTTTTAAGGTTTCGTTTTTTTTAAATTTGCAGGTTTCGTTTTTTTAACTTTAGGTTTCGGCAAGTATTTTTTTTTTAATTTTTAGGTTTCGGTGTTTTTATGTCTACTTCTATTGTAACTTTTTTTTTTTAATATTATGTGACTTTTTATGTTATTTATTTTAATTATTTAGCTATTTAAAAATTAGAAAATAAAAATTAGTGTTGACTAATAGGAGTAGAGGACTACCTAAGGAAGACTACCCAACACTCTTTGGTAGTCCTGAATTGTCTAAATACAAGGGGTGACCCACTTTTTACTGACGTGGCAGCAAATTCTCCCAAGGCTTGCCATGACCACACCCCATTGAGAGCACCCGCAATTATTTGTCACACAAAAATATACAGATTAAAGGTGTTTTCTCAGTTTTTCTTTTAACATGAACTAGTTGTATAAAATCACGCGCGTTGCCCGTTTTACAATCGAGATTTAGATGAGATGTTAATCAATCAATGAATTATACAATCGAGATTCCATTTTGGTTGTAAACGTTAAAAAAATAAAGAAATCTACACATAAGGTAACACATGAAATTTGTAACGAAATTACATAAGATTATGTTATTTATATTAATAGTATATAATATAATAATTTTTTTTAATAAAATAATATGAATAAAATAATAGTATATAATATATTAATTTTTTTTTGGAAAGTAGTGTTTCAGCGGTAAATCCTGTGTTGCAAAGCGACCACTGCCCATGATCGAATCCCATAGCACCACACAGGTTTCTCCTTTCAAACCCAAGCAGTTATTTTTTCGGTGAAGCGTGAGATTCGAACCTGAGACCAAACCCGAGCAGGAACCCTCCAAGGAGGTGAACCTTCCCACCTCAAACCAGCTGGGCTGGAGATCATTGGCATATAATATATTAATTAATAGTGTATAATATAATAAATTTTTTGAATAAAATAATAGTATATAATATATTAATTAGGGATGGGCATACAAGACCGAATACCGATCACGTCCCGTCCCGATCCCGATACCGTACTGAACCGATACCGAACCGAGTGGTTTCGGGATCGGTATCGGTACCCATATTTATGGATTTTCGGTTTCGGTGTTATCGGTATCGGTACGGGATCATTATGGTATCGGTATTTTAAGGTAAAATACCGATACCATACCGGTACCGTACCGATACTAAACCGATACCGTACCGTTCGGTATCGGTATTGTCGGGATCGGTATAAAAAGTTTTTGAATAAAATAATAGTATATAATATATTAATTAGGGATGAGCATACAAGGCCGAATACCGATCCCGTCCCGTCCCGATACCGTACCGAACCGATACCGAACCAAGTGGTTTCGGGATCGGTATCGGTACCCATATTTATGGATTTTCAGTTTCGGTATTATCGATATCAGTACGGGATCGGTATGGTATCGGTATTTTAAGGTAAAATACTGATACCATACCGGTATGTACCGATACCGAACCGTTCGGTATCACTATTGTCGGGATCGGTATAATATATTAATAGTATATAATATAATATATTAATAGTATATAATATAATAAAGTTTTTAAATAAAATAATAATATAAATAAAATATTAATATAATTACTATTCATTTGAGTGAGTTAAAATACCGATACCATATCGATACCGAACCATTCGGTATCTGTATTGTCGGGATCGGTATAATATATTAATAGTATATAATATAATATATTAATAGTATATAATATAATAAAGTTTTAAATAAAATAATAATATAAATAAAATATTAATATAATTACTATTCATTTGAGTGTTACTATTCAAACTAGTTGTATAAAATCACGCGCGTTGCGCGTTTTACAATCGATATTTAGATGACGTGTTGATCAATCAATGAATTATACAATCGAAATTTCATTTTGGTTGTAAACGTTAAAAAAAATAAAGAAATCTACACATAAGGTAACACATGAAATTTGTAACGAAATTACATAATATTATGTTATTTATATTAATAGTATATAATATAATAAAGTTTTTAAATAAAATAATATGAATAAAATAATAATGAAATTACATAATATTATATTATTTGTATTAATAGTATATAATATAATATATAATATAATAAAGTTTTTGTATTGATAGTATATAATATAATATATAATATAATAAAGTTTTTAAATAAAATAATATGAATAAAATAATATTAAGTTTAATATGAATAAAATAATATTAAATTTATTATTCATTTAGTTTACTATTCATTTAGTTTATAAATTAATGGTATATAATAAGGAGGATTCAAGTTTGACCAATTCGATGACGCGGGAGGCCAATTAACTTCAGGAAAAGAACAAAATATTGAATAAACAAAATACACAAAAACGATATTTAATTACGACGCCCTTTAAATATTAAAATAAAATACGCACAATTGAGAATTCATTTAGATTGCTTATTTAAATAGGTTAATAAGCAATGATTCAAATAATTCGGTTGTAAAAAAAAAAGAAGAAATATAGTATATCGTGTTTAAATTTTCCTTAGGTAAATAATTCATACTCTGACAAATATTAATAATTCAACCAGACTTAACATGTTAGCCAAAAATGACGTTCTGATACTATTATGTTTCTGGTATTATTTAATTTGAGTAAAGTTCACGTACAAATAGCTTTATCGTACGAACAGTACGAACTGAAGTAAAAAACACGCGGTGACATTTCTGTAAATATTGGAAGCTTTATATAACTAGAGTAATTATATAATTACTCTAGTTATATAACTAGCGTAATTACTCTAGCGTAATTATATAACTAGAGTAATTATAAAATTACTCTAAAGTAATTATATAGCGTAGTTATATAACTAGAGTAATTATATAATTACTCTAGGGTAATTACTCTAGAGTAATTATATACACTAGAGTAATTATACAACAAGAGTGGTGGTCATTATTTACGAAAATGTGACACCCGGCATGTTCGGCTTAAACATATTAGTAACATCTAAGTCTACCTTAGCGAGAAACGTTTATAAACAAACTTAACCGGGTTAGTTGAGTTGGGTCAAGTTAGGATTGTCCAGGGTACAATGATCTGGAGGATCATTGGGAGTCGTTTTGGTAATACACTAGTACCGGGTTCCGTTGTTGGTGACATTACATGAACTAATTAAGTATATGTGTAGATTATGGGTTGTGTGGTGGTTTATATACATAGACGTGTTTAAATGATGTGTAAATGATTATCTGTGCTTTAATGTGTTAAATATAGACTAAGGATGCATGCTTATGTGTTAAGATGTGTTAGAATGCGTTAAACACGACAAACTGGAAAACTAGTTAAGAAGGGGCTCTGGTTCGACCACTTCGAGTGGTCGAAGGAGAGGAAAATTGTCTGGTTCGACCCATGCAAGTGGGCGAACCAGGGAAGTGGAGTTGAAGAATTCCCTTCGACCTGGACAAGTCTCATTCGACCCTGTGAAAGGGGCGAAGGAGACCACCTTCGACCAATCAATTGGTGCGAAGGAGGATCAGTATAAATACCAACCTTAGTCATTTTTCATCATTTCACAAACCCTAACCGTCCCAAAACGCTCTCAAACGATCTTAAACACTAAGGAAGGAGTTTTTGCTCTTCTTTTTCATAATCTAACCTATCTACAACATCTAAACAAGAATCCAAGGTGTGTTCATAATCCTAAATCTTTTAAAAGCATTTTAATTCGTTTTCATCTAACCTTGATTGTCCAGATCTGTTCTAAGGGTGTTTTTATGATTAAAAACCTTTTAAACATCTTTCCAAAACAAAACCCTATCATTTAACATGAGTCTTCATAATAAATAACATGTGTTAATTGAGTATTATGTGGTGTAATATGTTATTCAATGCTTTGCTGCTTTATCTATGTTAGAGACATGATGTAGGATTGCTTTTAATGCTGATTGATTGTTGTTTAGGGTTAGAATCGATTGGATGATGATATTATGTGTAAATTGGGGATTTTGACGAATCTAGACGTAACATGTGGTGTTTATAATCAATAGAACCCATAGGGATGGTCGGATGATCGATAAACTGAGTATTTTAAATCAAACATGAGTCGATTTCAAAAGTTTCCAAATTGGGTAAAGATTTCATGCATGAAAGTGACGTTTCCATAATTTTTGCCATTTTGGGAAAGGGCTGAAACGGATATGGTTTGGGGCAAAATCAGTGGGGTTTTGTTAGGATAACATAATCATGTTTGACTGCTGTGATCGGTGATGTTTCGAGTCGTTTTGAATGTGTTTTAAGCGTTTTTAGGTAAAATAGAACAACAGGGGCGAACCTGGCCTCCTTCGACCAGTCGAAGGTGCGAAGGAGGAATCCCAGGGTCGAACCAGGCTTTTCAGTGGGCGAACGTGGCAAAACGTGCGAAGGAAGCATCAAACGGTCGAACGAGAGGTAAAAAGGTGCGAAGGAGGCCTTAAACTGGCTGGTTCGACCGTTCTGATGCAGAAATGAGATTTTTGATACAAACTAAGTGTTTTATGCTTGAACCTTGCGTGTAATCTATGTGTACTTGATTAGTTAGGGTAATGGGTCACCAACGGGATGGCGGGTCGGTCTAGTGTGTCGGTTGAACATTTAAAACACGTTTTAAAACATACTTGGTTATGATCTGGACAATCGGGGGCTAGATAACCTTATGGTTATTAGTCGGAACACTTATGTGAACATTTTGATAGATCTCCGGTAGAGGGATTATCAAGGGCTAAACATCTTTACTTATAATTGAAGAACGCTATCTAAGGTGAGTTCACGGCCCCACTTTTACTGCTTTAACTTTTGGGGGAGAAAACATGCGCTAAACAGTTTTGGTAACATATGTCATACTATGGTTTTAACTTTATATTGCTATACGATCTTTTGGAAAGTCCCGGGGGAAACCATGAATGTGCGGGTTTGCACAACGGGGGAAATGTGGATAGATCTATTGGGCGTGACCTGCCCCACTCGTCGGCTTGGAGGGCCGGGCGGGTGCATATTGTCTCGAACAGGAACATTATCTTGCTGAACATTACGGGCTGCTAAACATGCTAAACATTGCTAAACGTGTCCAGTAATGGTTTCCAATCGTAGTAGTAATAAAATATACGCCTAGCTAGCGTACTTGGTAGCATTGATATAGTATGGACATGGTAACACTTGGTAACTCTTTTTGAACAAACCTGTGAACTCACCAGCATTATATGTTGACGTCTTTTGGCATGTTTTTCTCAGGTCGCTAAGGTAGCAACAACTGGATCTAGGCGCACGAGTCGGCACGGGCGTCTAGGGTTTAGAGCATGGTCTTCATTAATCATTTGAACTATGTCTTTTGGGTTGTAAACATTTAAAGCTTCCGCTACAGTTTATGCTTTTATAATTATATCTTTTGGGTTTTGTGTTATGCATATAGTGTTGTTTATTGTGACCGTTGACTTGAATCCTGGTTTGTCATGCGCCTCGCGGTAAAACCCCGCAAGTGGAATTTGAGGGTGTGACAGAAAATGTCACCGCCACTTTTTTACTCTAGAGTAATTATATACACTAGAGTAATTATACAAACAAAAAGTGGTTGTCATTATTTACAAAAATGCCACCGTCACTTTTTTTTTGTTCCCTTCAGTTCGTATGTTCGCACAATAATTTTGTTTGTATTTGATCTTTTGTCTATTTAATTTAACATGTTATATTTTTTTATTAGAGTTAATTGCCAATTTAGTCTCTGACGTTGGTTTGGTAAAAAAAATGTCTCTTTAGTTCAAATATTTTTTTTTCTTATCTGTGTTCTCAAGGTTTATCATTTTTGTCACTTCCATCCAACCCTCTAACTCCGTCAAAAAAAGTCAGTTAAGTCAGGGGTGTTTTAGTCAATTAGCATTAATCTTTTGTTTTTGTCATTTTCATCCAAAACTTTTTTACATATGTTTTCCTTTTAATCATTTGTATGTATAATATACACAGCTCTAACACCACACCATCACCCACCACCACCATCATAGTTAGCTCTTCACTCACCACCGCCTACCCTTCTGAACCAAATCGCACCTGCAAAGGTTGGGTTTCAAAGGTTTGTGATGGTGATGGCGAGGAGTGGTATGGTTTCAAAGGTTGGTATCCTTCATTTACTGGTCCGATTCAAAAACCAGAGGATACCAATCAGAATTTGAAGATCCAGGATATATTTGGGGGAAAAAGAGATCGAAGAAACCCTAGATGGTGGCAATTCAGGATCTGCATCTGTTCATAACGTGATTCAAGGATCTGTTTTGCAAAGAGCAAATAATATTGTTGAAGAAGGTGATCAAGATGCGTCCATGTGGGATTATTCAGGGTTTTCGGACAAATTTACAGATAACAGAGCTATTGAAGATGCAATCAGAGGTTTAGGTAACAATTCAATTTCCAATCAAGAGTTTATCAATGATTTCAAGCGATTTCTTGATCTAAATCTCCTTAACCATGTGTTTGAGAATCGTTTTCATCATGTTTTAAACGATTTACCATCAAATCTTAATGTTTTGGGTGTTCTTGAGGGAAGTAAACACAAAAAACAAAGTCTATATTTGTGCGAGGAATATGTTAACGATGATACTCTGCCATATGGTCCTATTTGTGAAAGTTTGAAGATTATTCACAAAAGAAAACAAAACTTGATGAAAATAGAGGTGTTGATGAAGGGACTAGTAAACGAAGGATTAACATCCTCTGGTGGTGAACGGCGGTGGTGGCCGTGAAGGTTGGGTTTCAAAGGTTGGTGATGGTGAGGAGTGGTATGGTTTTCGACTTTGGGTGTGGGTAGGTATTGACATGGTAGTGGAAGACGGTTGATGGTGGGGGCAGTGTTGGTAGTGGCAAACGGTGGATGGTGGGGGCAGTGTTGGTAGTGGGTGAGGAAGGGGGTGGGTGTAGCAGGTTGGTGTTAGGTTTAGGTGGTGTATGTGTATAATTTTTTGTTTATGTTTTTTAATAATTAAATATTTTTTTTTGATGAAAATGACAAAAACAAAAGATAAATGCTAATTGACTAAAATACCCCTGACTTAACTAACATTTCTTGACAGAGTTAGGGGGTTGGATGAAATTGACAAAAAAAAAAAATAGTAAGAAACCTTGAAACATAGATGAGAAAAAAAAAACTATTTAAACTAAAGAGACATTTTTAGCCAAACCTCATAAACAAAATTGACAATTAACTCTTTTTATTACTTATAAAACCTTATTTATTCAACTTATCAATTAAAAAGAAGTTCGAAAAGGTAAACAAAATAAATCCAACAATCATACTTTTTCCTCCTATTTTTCCAAAAATTTATTCTTCAATCTATATCTAGTTTTATTTTAACTTGCAAAGTCCAACCTTAAAAAGATTAAAATAATTAAATTCATTGATCATAATTATAGAAAATAAAAGTGGTTACAATCTTTATATACATGTATCATGATAATATAAAATATAGGTAGTGAAGATATTATACAAAATATAACATGTCACAAGACATTATAATCTTCTTTTGGGTTAGATTACTGATATTTTGTTATCTTTATTGTTAACAAGTCCAACATCCATATACACATATATAACTTTTAAAAGCTATAAGTTAAAGTTTTAAAACATAAACGTGCATATATACATTTGCAAAATTGCTTATTTTGTTATTATCAGAAAATTTTACTTATAATAAGACAAGATGTAATGGGTTAACGCTCACGTGACATGGCCATTAGCCCGATGTCAAACACTGCCCCTAAGGGCGTTATGGGGTGCGTTGGGTTGGGGATCGTTTACTAACTCAGGAGCGTTAAGGGGATGTTATGATGTCGGGCATTGTGCCAACCGTCATGTGACCGTTAATTTTATATATATATATATATATATATATATATATATGTATAAGATTATATTGGAAACCTTTGTTATAGTGAAAACTCTGGAAACTCTAACTTCCCAAGCTTTTTTTATATGAAATTTTTAGGGTATGTAATATACATGATTTTAAGCATTTTGAGCCAAAAAAATCAAAAAATCGTCGAGCACTTTTTAAAAAATAAATAAATAAGTTTTCGGGTAGCACATTGTTAACACATGTTAATTTTGCTTAACATGTGTTATCTGAAAACTTATTATTTTTTTAAAAAAAGGGCTCGGCGCTTTTTTGATTTTTTTGGCTCAAGATACTTAAAATCATGTATATTACGTGCCCTAAAATTTTTAGGCCCTAAAAAGCTCGGGAAGTCAGAGTTTCTAGAGTTTCCACTATACAAGGGTTTTCTCTAGATCCTAACCCATATATATATATAGGATTTGGTTCAAATGAGAACCTTTCCCCAAATTGAGAACTGAGAGAACCATTCTGGGCCACACATTTCTCTAAGGCAAAAAAAAAAAAAAAATTTTTTTTGCAAAAATCGCTGCTTTATTTGCAAGGAAATTTTTTTTTTTTATTTTTTTTGTATTTTTTTTCAGTATACACATATGTATAACTGAAATATACACATATGTATAGCTGAAAAATGCTATATACACATATGTATAATTGCTATATCAACCCTACTCTCTATACTGCAGTCCTTGTAGCTAAGGAGTTGTTTTTAACATAGTTTTTGATTAGCACTCGACACGCGATCATCATCAAGGTTATGTCTTCATTTTCGGTCCAATAACTTCTTGCCATTTTAGTGTAAACATTAAGTTTCTGTTAGAAAGATTTAAATAGTGATGTATTTAAAAATGTTTAAGGGTTTTGTGTGTAATATATATTAGATTCCTGTAAAAAGTGCATTTTTCGTATAAAGTGTGAGAAGTCTATGTAGTCATTGTGTTTTAAATTTTGACAATGTTGTTTTTAATTCCTTTTTCATTGTATCATATTGAAAAACACCAAAAAATCCTCTTGTAAACAATTGTGCTTGTGAAATTGTATACTTTCCTCCTCCAAAACAAAACCCTTATCGAATAGTTTCAAACCCTCCACCTTCAAAAGCTGAAGAAAGAGTTAAATGTATACTATCCTCCCTATTCTTAAGAAACCTTTATTAGACTGTCCGTTGTGGTTAGAGGTGAGCCATGGCTCTATCCTCTTATATTGTGCAATGTCAGCGCTTAGTTGGCAACTTGATAAAGTTGTTGGTCGCTCACTTGATGCTGTTGTGGCTAGAGGTGAACAACACCTTTATCCATTTTTTTTATACATTATTATGTTTTAAACTTTATTATATTAAAAACATGAATAAATAATAATAAAAAGATTAATAATAATAATAATAATAATAATAATAATAATAATAATAATAAAACTTTAATGTGTAAAAAAAACATAACACAGAAACAAAATCACTTCATCACTTCATCATCTTCTTCCCCCCTCTCTATCTGCAACTCACTCTTCACTACCTCATCTTCATCACTTCATCATTCTTCAATCTTCATCAAATACCAAAAACAAAAAAACAAAATTGCCCAACATTCAAATTCTCCTTGCCATCACACGCGAGTTGGGTCGCCTCGGCTCGCTCGCGACAGTGTTCACCCAAGTATGTTGTGGTTCACGCGATCTACATGGATTGATTTGTGGCTTGCGGCAGGATGCTTGTGGGCCACAACGGACAGTCTTAGCTAGTTCCAAACCAAATCCAAAAAAAAGTAACCCACAAATCTTCAATTCAAAACCGAATTAGTCTACTAACCCATTAAATCCATTTAATTTATTTAGCCTAAAGCCCACTTTATACACTTCATTCATTAACCCGACTAAAGCCCAATGCGCCAAACCCAATATTGTGAACAAAAAATGAACTAAAAAGAATATTCTCAAATACTTGAGAAAGACCAAGGAAATGTTTCAGGTCCATGAAGGAGTGAATGAGGAGCTATCATTAAGGTATTCTACTGATGCGAGCTTCCAAACAGATCGAGATGATTCTCGATCTCAAACGTGATTTGTTTATATGTTGAATGGTGGTGCAATCACTTGGAAGAGTTTCAAGTAGGATGTAGTTGCTCAATCCACCACCGAGTCGGAGTATATTGCTGCATGTGATGCTGCAAAGGAAGGTACGTGGATGAAGAAGTTCAAAATAGATCTCAACGTGGTACCCAACATACGGAAACCCATAGAGATACTACGCGACAATACTGGTGCTATAGCTCAAGCAAAGGAACTAAGGTCACACCACAAAGCAAAGTACATACCCAGAAAGTTATTAAGGAAATATTGGAATGTGGAGACATCTTGTTTAACAAAGTTCATACAGATCAAAACCTAAAAGATCCTTTCACTAAGCAATATATGTGGCAAAACATGAAGAGCATGCGGAGAAAATAGGGTTAAGGATTGCTAGAGAGTGGTTTTGATCTACTAGTATTTGCTGCTTTGAACAAATAAACAACTACATTTATTTATTATGATTTAATGGTTGAATGCATTTTTAAAATATGTTGCTGTGTTCATTTTTGTACGTTTAAGTATCCTTGAATAAGAGTATTCTAAATATTCATAGTCGATTGAATTCATGGGTATTAATTCGAATTAAGACTACTGTGAATGATTGGGTGTTTATGAGATGAAAGCTCAAAGCGTTGAGGGCCAAAATTCACTAATATACATTAGAGAATGATATCAGACATAACTCGCATCAAAATGATCTCCATAGATCTAAGTCATGAGATGTATCGAAATTGATATGATCTACGTATTCTTCAACCTAAGAGACATATTAGAACAACCTTTAGCTAAAGTTTGTTCTTTGACCTTACCTAACGTTGTATCGTAAAAGGACAGTAATAAGGGTACTAGGTTGAGAGCAAATATGAAGTTAAGTGAGAGTTGCATGTTGTCAAAAGGAATTTATGCTCTTCTTTATTAACATTGAGAAGCTGCGCATTCTGGTACCCTCGTTGATCCAAAATGGTGTAAAGGCATGGACACAGTTAAAGTTAGAGAAGTTTGATCACTTTGAATTGGTGAACGAGAAATGAATGATTGAACAATATGAGAATGAAGTTGATCCATGTCTCATGTTCAGTTGAATGGCAATTACAGAAAGGATAGCAGACAAGGTTATCAATGACGTACTATAGTACTGAGTTGAGTTAGGGGTTACTCAGACACAAGAAATAGTTGACAAAAGTAAATCGTCATACCTACACAGGGCAACATGATATTGCTAGATGTCCACTGTTGTATACGTTAAGCACTGTTATTTGAGAATTGTCCAAGTGGGAGACTACTGGAATAGTATGTCCGATACTCCATAGTTGACGTTGCTATCCAGATACGATCCAAAGAGTTACACTTTTGAGGACAAACTAAGGATTGTAAATTTAATGATATATATATATATATATATAGGTTTAGGATCCTGTATAAAGTACATTTTTCGTGAGAAGTGTGAGAAGGACTAAGAATTGACATGTAGACATCATGTTTTGGATTTAGGAATGATGTTTTAGGTTGTTTTAACTTAAAAAACACCAAACACAACAATCTAAAACACAATACAATGTAGTATAGTCATTAAATTTAAAATACAGCTAAAACACACTACTTAACGCTTAAAACACACTGCTAATGTTCTTAGCATGGTGTTTTAAGTTTTAAGCCTAAAATACATTGTTTTCGGTTTTTAATTGTTATGTTTGGTGTTTTTATAGGCAAAACAATCCAAAACATCACGACTAAGTTCAAAAAATGATGCCTAAGTATCAATTTTTAACACTTCTCACACTTCTCACAAAAAAAACACTTTGTACACGATCTTGACCCTATATATAGGTAAGGAGTTAGCTAATTTCCTAAAAAGTGTAATAAGTCTATGTGGGCATTGTATTTTAAATTTAAGAATAAATGTTTTATATTCTTTTGGTATTGTGTTATATAGAAAAAAAAAATAAAAGTAATAATTTAAAACAAAATCAAATGTATTCTAAGTATTTTTATCTAAAACACCATATGAGGAAATATAACCAGTATGTTCTAAAGATAATTAATCTCTTTTACAGTTTAATGCTTAGAATACATTTGATTGTGTTTTAAATTTTTTACTTTTGTGGTTTTTCTATATAACACAATACCAAAAGAATATAAAATATTTCTCCTAAAACTTAAAACACAGTGCCTATATAGACTACTTACACTTCTTAGAAAAAAATTGTCTTTTTACACGAACCCTATCATATTGATATGCGTTAATTTATACATATAAAAGCCCCAATTTAACTCCCATCTATATATGTTTTTGGCCTTATACATGATGAATTGGTACTTATTTGGTATCTTTATGATTACAGGTCTTAAACGGTGTCCATGAAGCAAATCGGATAAAAAACGGGCAGTTTCTTCACATTCTGCACAATCTGCAGGTGTTGGCACTCCCGTGCGCCCTGGTGGCACTCCCGAGCAGACCAGATTGGCACTCCCGTGCACCAGCCCGTGCGAGATCTGATAGTTCTATAAAACAGAGCAGAACGTCATTTTTAGGGGATTGAGTGATTTTTGGGCGATTTTGGGGCGATTTTGGACGATTTTCTGGGCATGTAAGCTGCTGTGAAGCCGATTAACAAGCTTAGGAAGCAATCCAAGTCCATTAACGTCATCCAATCCATCATAACCTTGCTTGTTTATGGTTTGATTCTTGACCTAATATTATATCAAATCTGATTTTGAAGCTTTGTTATGTTGTTATGATTAGTATTTGTAAACCTACGGGTAAAAACAATACTTAGCTTGTTTTTATTTATCGTTTGTATGTTGTTTTGTTTGAATGAATCATTAAGCTTTATGTTCATGTTGAATCTTCATGATTTGTATGTAAACTCTCCTGTTGTTGTTGTAGTCTCGTTTGATATTGTTGTGCCTTGGAGGATTAACAAAGTATAGGTTAGATATGGTTAAAAACTCCTAGTTTATGCTTTGTTAACAAAGTTAATAACTTGTTAGTAACTTTGTGCCATGAAACTGTAACCGGGTATTGGTTTACTAAAAGGTAGTTTCAATAATAACCGAGAGTATTGACTTGCACGTAAAATAGCTTTAATCGGCTAAATGGTGTTATTGCGCGTCTTTGACATGATTAATGATCTTTGTTTAGAGATTTTGGTTGAAATCGCTTTCTTAGTAGATTTATGTTCAAAGCGTGCAAGATGACATTGATTGTGTATGAATCTAGTTTATGCTCGTTGTTGTGGCTATATTGTGTTTATCAGTGTAGCTTTCTCAATTGAGTGAGGTTGAGGACTCCCGAAAGGTGATACTAACTTATATTTAAGGATTTACATGAGTGCATATCAATTTCTCGCTAATGAACAAGTTTAGGTGGTTAGCATGTGTTATCGTGGTAGCCTTCCGAAGAGTTGTCATGTTAGGATTCCCGAAAGGGATACTAATTGTCCGAAAATAGGAATATTGATTTAAGTGTTTGGTTCTATTCAAACTTAGTTACATGCTTAGGTTGTATGAAAACAAGTCTTTATATATCTATTTTTCTATTTGGAGTCTTATATATATATTTGCTATGCTTAGTTTAAATTAGTTAAAACAAACATTCACTATCTTTTCTTACCGGTAAATCAGTGACAACGGTTCAGTACAATCGCTCCGCGCGCGTCCATGGATCGATACTTGGTTCTTATCTATGCTTTACTACATATGTGACAGGGTGCGCTTGCCCTTTAATGTGTGTTCTAATGTTAAGATTAAAATCATTTTTATAAATTTAAAACACGAGTTGCGCGAGCGTATTTTATGTATGCTCAGAGCACACCAAGTTTTTGGCGCCGTTGCCGGGGACACGACGAGCTTTAGGAACAAACCGAGTGGCCAAAATTCACTAATATACATTAGAGAATGATATCAGACATAACTCGCATCAAAATGATCTCCATAGATCTAAGTCATGAGATGTATCAAAATTGATATGATCTAGGTATTCTTCAACCTAAGAGACATATTAGAACAACCTTTAGCTAAAGTTTGTTCTTTGACCTTACCTAACGTTGTATCGTAAAAGGACAGTAATAAGGGTACTAGGTTGGGAGCAAATATGAAGTTAAGTGAGAGTTGCATGTTGTCAAAAGGAATTTATGCTCTTCTTTATTAACATTGAGAAGCTGCGCATTCTGGTACCCTCGTTGATCCAAAATGGTGTAAAGGCATGGACACAGTTAAAGTTAGAGAAGTTTGATCACTTTGAATTGGTGAACGAGAAATGAATGATTGAACAATATGAGAATGAAGTTGATCCATGTCTCATGTTCAGGTGAATGGCAATTACAGAAAGGATAGCAGACAAGGTTATCAATGACGTACTATAGTACTGAGTTGAGTTAGGGGTTACTCAGACACAAGAAATAGTTGACAAAAGTAAATCGTCATACCTACACAGGGCAACATGATATTGCTAGATGTCCACTGTTGTATACGTTAAGCACTGTTATTTGAGAATTGTCCAAGTGGGAGACTACTGGAATAGTATGTCCGATACTCCATAGTTGACGTTGCTATCCAGATACGATCCAAAGAGTTACACTTTTGAGGACAAACTAAGGATTGTAAATTTAATGATATATATATATATATATATATAGGTTTAGGATCCTGTATAAAGTACATTTTTCGTGAGAAGTGTGAGAAGGACTAAGAATTGACATGTAGACATCATGTTTTGGATTTAGGAATGATGTTTTAGGTTGTTTTAACTTAAAAAACACCAAACACAACAATCTAAAACACAATACAATGTAGTATAGTCATTAAATTTAAAATACAGCTAAAACACACTACTTAACGCTTAAAACACACTGCTAATGTTCTTAGCCTGGTGTTTTAAGTTTTAAGCCTAAAATACATTGTTTTCGGTTTTTAATTGTTATGTTTGGTGTTTTTATAGGCAAAACAATCCAAAACATCACGACTAAGTTCAAAAAATGATGCCTAAGTATCAATTTTTAATACTTCTCACACTTCTCATAAAAAAAACACTTTGTACACGATCTTGACCCTATATATAGGTAAGGAATTAGCTAATTTCCTAAAAAGTGTAATAAGTCTATGTGGGCATTGTATTTTAAATTTAAGAATAAATGTTTTATATTCTTTTGGTATTGTGTTATATAGAAAAAAAATAAAAGTAATAATTTAAAACAAAATCAAATGTATTCTAAGTATTTTTATCTAAAACACCATATGAAGAAATATAACCAGTATGTTCTAAAGATAATTAATCTCTTTTACAATTTAATGCTTAGAATACATTTGATTGTGTTTTAAATTTTTTACTTTTGTGGTTTTTCTATATAACACAATACCAAAAGAATATAAAATATTTCTCCTAAAACTTAAAACACAGTGCCTATATAGACTACTTACACTTCTTAGAAAAAATTGTCTTTTTACACGAACCCTATCATATTGATATGCGTTAATTTATACATATAAAAGCCCCAATTTAACTCCCATCTATATATGTTTTTGGCCTTATACATGATGAATTGGTACTTATTTGGTATCTTTATGATTACAGGTCTTAAACGGTGTCCATGAAGCAAATCGGATAAAAAACGGGCAGTTTCTTCACATTCTGCACAATCTGCAGGTGTTGGCACTCCCGTGCGCCCTGGTGGCACTCCCGAGCAGACCAGATTGGCACTCCCGTGCACCAGCCCGTGCGAGATCTGATAGTTCTATAAAACAGAGCAGAACGTCATTTTTAGGGGATTGGGTGATTTTTGGGCGATTTTGGACGATTTTCTGGGCATGTAAGCTGCTGTGAAGCCGATTAACAAGCTTAGGAAGCAATCCAAGTCCATTAACGTCATCCAATCCATCATAACCTTGCTTGTTTATGGTTTGATTCTTGACCTAATATTATATCAAATCTGATTTTGAAGCTTTGTTCTGTTGTTATGATTAGTATTTGTAAACCTACGGGTAAAAACAATACTTAGCTTGTTCTTATTTATCGTTTGTATGTTGTTTTGTTTGAATGAATCATTAAGCTTTATGTTCATGTTGAATCTTCATGATTTGTATGTAAACTCTCCTGTTGTTGTTGTAGTCTCATTTGATATTGTTGTGCCTTGGAGGATTAACAAAGTATAGGTTAGATATGGTTAAAAACTCCTAGTTTATGCTTTGTTAACAAAGTTAATAACTTGTTAGTAACTTTGTGCCATGAAACTGTAACCGGGTATTGGTTTACTAAAAGGTAGTTTCAATAATAACCGAGAGTATTGACTTGCACGTAAAATAGCTTTAATCGGCTAAATGGTGTTATTGCGCGTCTTTGACATGATTAATGATCTTTGTTTAGAGATTTTGGTTGAAATCGCTTTCTTAGTAGATTTATGTTCAAAGCGTGCAAGATGACATTGATTGTGTATGAATCTAGTTTATGCTCGTTGTTGTGGCTATATTGTGTTTATCAGTGTAGCTTTCTCAATTGAGTGAGGTTGAGGACTCCCGAAAGGTGATACTAACTTATATTTAAGGATTTACATGAGTGCATATCAATTTCTCGCTAATGAACAAGTTTAGGTGGTTAGCATGTGTTATCGTGGTAGCCTTCCGAAGAGTTGTCATGTTAGGATTCCCGAAAGGGATACTAATTGTCCGAAAATAGGAATATTGATTTAAGTGTTTGGTTCTATTCAAACTTAGTTACATGCTTAGGTTGTATGAAAACAAGTCTTTATATATCTATTTTTCTATTTGGAGTCTTATATATATTTGCTATGCTTAGTTTAAATTAGATTAAATTAGTTAAAACAAACATTCACTATCTTTTCTTACCGGTAAATCAGTGACAACGGTTCAGTACAATCGCTCCGCGCGCGTCCATGGATCGATACTTGGTTCTTATCTATGCTTTACTACATATGTGACAGGGTGCGCTTGCCCTTTAATGTGTGTTCTAATGTTAAGATTAAAATCATTTTTATAAATTTAAAACACGAGTTGCGCGAGCGTATTTTATGTATGCTAAGAGCACACCAAGTTTTTGGCGCCGTTGCCGGGGACGCGACGAGCTTTAGGAACAAACCGAGTCAACCTTTTACCAGTGTACATGGTTGTGAATACTTGTTTATACTTTGTTGATTCTTTATTTCGTTCATTTATTTGCACATATGATTATTTGATTATTTATTAGATTTATCTGTCTGTTGATATATTGGATTGATTTTGCATATATATTTGTTCATTTTTATGCTTATAGGATCGATTCGATTGATTATTCGTTCATTAGGATGTTGATAAATTTAATTTATTGAATATTGGATTAGTTGGTTTGTCTATGAATTTGATTGATTCATTATTTGATTTATTTGTCCGGATTTGGACTAATTGTTAATTTTTAGATTTGGAAAGTTAAATTCTTTATTTATTAACCATGTGTTCATATGTTTATCTGTTTATATAATTTTAATTTTTATGTATATATAGTTTTTATTTTACTTAAATATACAATGGAAGTCTGGGTATGTTACGTTTAAATTTGTTGATTCGGATGCTTTTAAAAAAATGTTTGGGTTAAAAAAAATGGGAAATTTATTTAATATAGAAGTGGTTTTAATAAAAATAATTTTCTGTGAAAAATGCTTCCTTGCGATTTGCAAAGAAGCTGGGCCTATGGTTCCGCTTTAGCGAGTTCCTAATTACCCCGGGTTTTATCTTTTATTGTTGGCGATACGCGAACAGGATCACCAGAGTCCTTCGTGTAACGTGAATATCCGCTATCTTCCGTTTTTAACTCATTTCATTGGCATCCATCATGGTTTCTATCCATCAACTTCCGTTATATTATTTTTCGGTGAAAAATGGTTGTTTTCGCGCAAGCAAAAAGACGGTCTTTATCTTGTTGCAACGCGCGAGCGCCTTGAGTCATTGTAGTCACTTGCGCCACGCGAGAAGCGGTCTATACTTCTTCGCGATGCTCGAGCGACTCAGATTTCGCTGAAAATGTTGTATATTTTCATATTTTATATATTATCATAATTTAAGTTTAGTGTATAGTTTTTGGTATATTGATTTGTGTATATCTCTTCCATTTTTCTTAAATCGAGTCTGTAATTATTTCTTCTGTAATTATTTCGTACATTGCGTCAGTTTAAGTGTGAGGATGGCCGATGTCTGTTATTGCTTGATCGATCTTCTCGCCCGTACTCAATCTCCATTCGGGCGAAAGCGATCTTAAAGAAAATCTTTTATGAAAACGGCCATTCCAAGAAGTTTAAAGTCCATATGGACAAGTCCATAATCAAAATGGACTAAGTTTGAAAGTCAACGGTCATTGCTTAAAAGCTTACATTGATGGACCGATTGACCCGACTGTGGAGGTAATTGAACTCCACGCTCCGCGCGCCTAAACAAGCGTGGGGAACTGAGTCTAGCTAGCGACTCGCTAATAAAATTAGCGCGGCGTGTATGGGCGTGCCAAAGGGTAAATATGTAAATAGTGTTAATATTTCTTTGTTTATTTTAAATTTCGTAGTTTAACGTTTTTTCGAGTTTTGTGCAGGTTCGTATCGGTTTTGAGCGGTGCGGGAATAAGCAATGGAGTGAAAACAGTCTACAAACAGGTTAAAATTAGTTAAAATGATGTTTTCAGACAAAATGGAACCGTTGCGTGCAAAAATGCAGCTGCAGCCTCAAAACTGCATATCTACAAGTTGTGCGCGGTCAAGCGCACTGCCGTGCAGCTTAACGTGCGGACCACCAAGAACTGGGGTGCAAGGGCTAGTGCAAGGAGGTTGCACGGTCAAGCGCATTACCGTGCAGCTGACCGTGCGGGCCAAAAAAAAAACCCAGCCCAGAAATGGGCCTATATAAGCATCTTTAATTTCTAAAACATAACCCTAACCCTTGCACACCCGGCTGCACCCTCATGTCACCTCTTTTTGGCCGAGAACATCATCTTTTGGTCTAGATTCTTCACTCCTCACTTGCTAATCCTTCAAGGTATGAATCTACTTAGTATAAATTATTGTTTTCTTTCTTTCAAGTATTAGGATTTCTTCATAATTGTTTAACTAATCCTTAAAACTTCTTGAATGTTTGCAATAGTTAGTGTAGATTAGCATGTTATTCTTCTAATCTTTAAAGTTTTGGATATTTCTTCATAATGTTTAATTAAATCCGAAATTTGCAAAAAGATTAGTTGAATATCTAGTATAATATTAGAGTAGTTTTGTATAATAATTGTAATGTAGTATTAATCGTAGTTGTAATTAGGTTAGTTTAAGAAAATTTGGGGTTTTCTTCATAATAGTTCAAACAAGCCTCAAATTTCGGACATTCTTCGTAATGGTTCAGATTTTTAAGCGCATTTTCATAAGAAAGCTTGTATTTGAGATGATTTTGCAAAAATCATTGTGAATGGGATGTTAAAAATCTGAATTTGTAGCAACTTCATAATGTTTCGAAGTATTCGGCCATTCAATCATGAAAACAACATGATTTTGCAAAACCAAGTATTGAATGGCCGCGCTCAAGTGCATTTGGCGTAAACATTGCAAAAGGACACAAGCCAAATGCTCAGGATCGAACAAAAAGTTGTTGTACAACAAGATAATGATGACGAGGAGGACTAGGAGGGTAGTCAGACCGTGTGAAGGCTGCGGTGGTATCTTTACTATATTTTATGCACTATTGTAGTTTGGGGGTTTCATTTTGGGTTTCTTTTAAATCCCCCCGGTTTATGTATTCAATTTTAGACAATTTACTTTGCTTTGTTTTAAATTTAGTAATGATGAATGCTTGGAGTTTTATTTTAATGAGTTGTGTGTTTTAGAGCGCCATTTAGCACTTTTACAGGTACTAAGGAAAAGGAGTTCAGGATACACACGAGCACTGAGGGCTGAGCAGACACGATAGCGTCCTTGGATAACCTTCAGTTTGCTTCGACACTAGGGGAGTTTCAGTTTCTCTTCTTTGCACTATAGTTTAGCTATTCATAATGCTTTACTATTTTTGGGTCACATTGAGGACAATGTGATGTTCAAGTGTGGGGAGGGTAACTATGTTAACTTTACTTAGCTTGCACTATAGTTTAGCTCTTCATAATGCTTTACTATTTTTTGAGTCACATTGAGGACAATGTGATATTCAAGTGTAGGGAGGGTTGTTAACAGTATTAGCTTTTCTTGTCCCAAGTTGTGAAAAAAAAACTCCCAGTTTTTAATTTTTGTGGCATAACACTTGAGCAAAAAGAGGTGAATTCTTCATAATTTTAGTAAATTAATACGGTTGGTTGCGTTTAAGAACCGTTAGATTTGATAAAAGCGGACAAGCCAAATTTGAGAAGCATGGTAAACAAAAGAGTGACTAGCATGTTAATTTTTACACTTGTACCCATTCCTTCCGTTACGTGAGCATTCTTTTTTAGCCTTTTATTGCTTTTTCGATACTTTCTCGCTATATGCGAAATATGAGTGCGCCGAATGGCTTATGTGATTTAGAACTTGTTATTAGCATACTTTTCGAGATCATATATGTGTAGATTTGCATGAAAGTGATTGAGGCATTTAGGATACCCTTTTGACTTAAGCCTTTTCTTTTCGTTTTATCTGTTTCCCACACCTAAATGTTATCCACTAGTTAACCATGTTGAGCCTATATCCGTGTTTTTTCTTACTTAACCCACCATTTCACCACTAAACCAAATTTAGCCTTTTTACTTTAAACCTTTCGTGTTGAAACTCGGTTTAGGTTATTGTTTGACTCGTTTTATGTTATAGTTCATGTTCGGGCTTTTAGATCCCGTGTTCTGTATATATTCTCGTTATAGTTTTCAGTTATATTCAGTATTGTAAGCTTGTTAAAAAAAAAAAAGAAAAAAAGAAAAAAAATCAGAAAAAATAGTATACCCTAAAATAGGGTGAATTAACAATGTTTGAGCAGTTTTCAGGGCTTGAAAGTTAGAATTTCATGGTTAGCTCGAATTAAATAAAATTCGCCTATATTCGCGTGTGGTTTGTATAGTTTATGTTTGTATCTGTTAGTTAGACATAACCGCCGAGTTTTAGCCGTTTTGTCACTTTAAATATCCATTCCACACCCTTTACCTTTGCCTATCATTACAACCCACAAGTCCTCTTGATTTATGCATTTCTATATATGAATTGGTAGAGATTAGATCTTTTAACAAGCATATGATATCGCACAAGTCATTGTCTAGGCATTGAGTGTTTACACATACACAATTCATATGTATGATCCATAAATAAGCCGAGCGTGTGTGAACACTGTGAGTGGTGTAAAGATATGCATGCTTAGTCGATTTGATGTTAACCATTGCTTTTGATTTCTATATTTCCAAGTGCTTGTCGGTTTGAAATCTTTGATGATGTCTTTTGACAAACCAGCTAGCCATCTGATTTATTAACTTTCCGGTTCGCTACTCGTGTTGCCATTGGGAGTGTTGAGTTTTCTATTTCTTAGGGACAAGCAATGTTTAAGTGTGGGGATGTTTGATATGCGTCAATTTATACATATAAAAGCCTCAATTTAACTCCCATCTATATATGTTTTTGGCCTTATACATGATGAATTGGTACTTATTTGGTATCTTTATGATTACAGGTCTTAAACGGTGTCCATGAAGCAAACCGGAAAAAAAAAACGGACAGTTTCTTCACATTCTGCACATTCTGCACAATCTGCAGGTGTTGGCACTCCCGTGCGCCCTGGTGGCACTCCCGTGCAGACCAGATTGGCACTCCCATGCACCAGCCCGTGCAGGAATGCTTGCACTCCCAGGTGCACTCCCGTGCACCAGCCCGTGCGAGATCTGATAGTTCTATAAAACAGCGCAGAACGTCATTTATAGGGGATTGGGTGATTTTTGGGCGATTTTGGGCCGATTTTCTGGGCATGTAAGCTGCTGTGAAGCCGATTAACAAGCTTAGGAAGCAATCCAAGTCCATTAACGTCATCCAATCCATCATAACCTTGCTTGTTTATGGTTTGATTCTTGACCTAATATTATATCAAATCTGATTTTGAAGCTTTGTTATGTTGTTATGATTAGTATTTGTAAACCTACGGGTAAAAACAATACTTAGCTTGTTCTTATTTATCGTTTGTATGTTGTTTTGTTTGAATGAATAATTAAGCTTTATGTTCATGTTGAATCTTCATGATTTGTATGTAAACTCTCCTGTTGTTGTTGTAGTCTCGTTTGATATTGTTATGCCTTGGAGGATTAACAAAGTATAGGTTAGATATGGTTAAAAACTCCTAGTTTATGCTTTGTTAACAAAGTTAATAACTTGTTAGTAACTTTGTGCCATGAAACTGTAACCGGGTATTGGTTTACTAAATGGTAGTTTCAATAATAACCGAGAGTATTGACTTGCACGTAAAATAGCTTTAATCGGCTAAATGGTGTTATTGCGCGTCTTTGACATGATTAATGATCTTTGTTTAGAGATTTTGGTTGAAATTGCTTTCTTAGTAGATTTATGTTCAAAGCGTGCAAGATGACATTGATTGTGTATGAATCTAGTTTATGCTCGTTGTTGTGGCTATATTGTGTTTATCAGTGTAGCTTTCTCAATTGAGTGAGGTTGAGGACTCCCGAAAGGTGATACTAACTTATATTTAAGGATTTACATGAGTGCATATCAATTTCTCGCTAATGAACAAGTTTAGGTGGTTAGCATGTGTTATCGTGGTAGCCTTCCGAAGAGTTGTCATGTTAGGATTCCCGAAAGGGATACTAATTGTCCGAAAATAGGAATATTGATTTAAGTGTTTGGTTCTATTCAAACTTAGTTACATGCGTAGGTTGTAAGAAAACAAGTCTTTATATATATATATTTGCTATGCTTAGTTTAAATTAGATTAAATTAGTTAAAACAAACATTCACTATCTTTTATTACCGGTAAATCAGTGACAACAGGTCAGTACAATCGCTCCGCGCGCGTCCATGGATCGATACTTGGTTCTTATCTATGCTTTACTACATATATGACAGGGTGCGCTTGCCCTTTAATGTGTGTTCTAATGTTAAGATTAAAATCATTTTTATAAATTTAAAACACGAGTTGCGCGAGCGTATTTTATGTATGCTCAGAGCACACCACATATATATATATATATATATATATATATATATATATATATATATATATATATATATAGGGATAGGATAATGCGGAAACCCTTGTTATATGGTAAAATCTGGAAACTCTGACTTCCCAATTTTTTTTTATTTTTGAAAAAAATAGGGCGTGTAATATACATGATTTTAAGCATTTTGAGCCAAAAAAAATAAAAAAAGCGCCGAGTTGTTTTTTTTTTTAAAAAATAAAATAAAGTTTTGACTAACACATGTTAAGCGAAACTAACACGTGTTAACCATTTGTTACCCGAAGACGGTTTTTTATTTAAAAAAAAATGGCTCGGTGCTTTTTCCATTTCTTTTGGCCCAAAATGCTTAAAATCATGTATATTACATACCCTAAAATTTTCATATAAAAAAATGGTCGGGAAATTAAAGTTTCCAGAGTTTACCATATAACAAGAGTTTTCAATATAACCTTATACTATATATATATATATATATATATATAAACACGAGACGTTGAATAATTATTAGGTGTGATTAATTAAGATATATTGAGGTATTATTTATTGGTGAATAAGTAATAAAGGTGTGTGTTTTATTATAGAATAATAGAACTAGTGGGATTTAATTATAATTGGATTATAATTAAAGATAATATTGTGGGACAAGATAAATTATTCAGTGGATGATTTGTAAATAGTTTTACTATTTAATCACCTTAGTTTTAATGAAAACAAAATAACAAAACCCTAGCTGCCACGCTCCCTTTCTCTCGATCTCGACTCACGGCCGGCATCCACCTTGGGCCACGAGTCGATCGTCGCACACCACCGCCTCACGGCTGCCGCCCTCTTCTCCCTCTTGCCTCGTTTTTCGTGTAAAGTGTTGATTCAAGAGTACGAGAGATCTCGTGTTTTGGTTTACGAGCGGAATCGTTTGTTAATCCGTAGTGTGATTACTTGGTGTTTCATTGAGGTATAAATCTAAAACATTCTATGGTATGGTTGAATTATTTATATGTTTTGTGCAATTTGATGCTATGTTGAGAATTGCTCGTTTTGTTTCAAGTTTCCGTTTTATTAATATGAGATATTAATATATATAAAATATTATTTTATAAATAAATATTAAAACCAGTACGAGAATTCCCAATATGCACATCCAATAAGTCGGATGAATGTTCATTCATATTTTCTTTTGGTTGCAAGTAAATTCAACCAAGTAAAAATGGGTTTTTAACATTATAATCGCCGGCACTTAGATGTCAAAATATAAAATTGTGTGATGTTATTGGTCTTAGAGATAGTATTATCTTATATTTAGAATATTTAAATTTACCATGTATAGATTACGGTTTTCATTCTTATCTCTTTGATTCATCCCCTATATAATGGGGATTGTATTGTAACCAATGATCATCAATAATATTTACCATAAACCACTTTTATGGTATCAGAGCTAAGGCTCTCTAAACCCTAATCTATATCGCCGGCCGCTGCAACACATCCATCGGTTACGATCGATGGCTAAAGAAGATGATGTTCAAGAATCATCCGGTCCAGCGAAGCCTCTTGCCCTCCACCCCGCCTACTCCGTAACAAATATACAAAGTAAAATTCGTACTCTTGACGGCAAAACAGTTACCTACACGTCATGGGTCAAACTATTCTGGCTCCATGCCATTGCCTACAAAGTGCTCGATCACATCGACGGCACTGACCCACCCCCTGCCACCGCTGCCGAGTACCCACAATGGGTGGAAATTGACGCCCTGGTCCTCCAATGGATCCTGAATACCGTCTCGGATTCTAATCTGCCTCGCTTGTTGGGACAGGTCTCTACGGCCCGGACCGCTTGGCTTCGGCTCGAAAAGACCTTCCTCGGCAACAAGGCTGCCCGGGCGGCTGCCCTCGAGACCCAGTTCTGCAACCTTACATTTACGCTGACTTTACTGTTTACTTACTGAATTTCGGGACGAAATTCTTTTCAACTTGGGGATGATGTGACACCCCGCATTTTCAGGTTCATACTTTAACTAATCTCTACTTAGCTTATACATATATTCGTAGCATTTTACTTGACCAGGGTTAGTTAAGCGAGTCACACGGTACACTATTATAGGCTAATAACTACATAAACGGTAATTCGGGGAATTGCCGGATCGCATACACGAGTCTTGAACCCTGAACATTGGTGAAACAATAAAACAAATAGTTGTATAATAGCTTGTTTGATATTATTTGCAATTATGTGCTTATGTGAATTTATTTGTGAACTTATATGACGTTCCAACAAGCAAACAACAGCCTTCGGGCTCCAACCAGGGTTACAGCTCACATAGGGATGGCAATGGGTCGGGTTTGGGACGGGTTTAGGTAATCCCAACCCCATACCCGATTAGGTATGCTTGTCCCAAACCCGGCCCAAAACCCGTCGGGTTTGTGTCGGGTAAATACCCATCGGGTATCGGGTATACCCGCGGGTTTCGGGTAAACCCATTAATTGTTAAAACTTACTCATTGAGTATATCCGACCAAAAACCCGACGGGCATCTATTAGGTAACTATTAACCATTTACATTTAGCATTATTAAATATACATGTAAATGATTACAATGTATAAATATAAAATACTTAAATCATATAAAAACAATCAAAGACATAGATAACAAATAGTATACACTAATTTTTGGTAATTTTAGCACAAGATGACAATGTAGATGGACAATTAGATATATTATGCATACATATTTAAAAGATATATTAGAAATTATATTGGGAATCTAATCGGGTAAATGGGTATACTTTATCGGGTAATCGGGTCGGGTAAACGGGTATATCATCAAATCCCAAACCCGTCCCAAACCCGCGAAAAAATTAAAAACTAATCCCATACCCGGACCCATACCCGATTACCTGACCCCAAACCCGTTCCAAATGTGTCGGGTTTCGGGTTTACCCATCGGGTTCGGGTTTGATTGCCATCCTCACAGGCCCAGCCCAATGCCTCTAATCAGGCCCCTTCGGCCCAGTATGCAGCCCAGTACAGCCCAAATCCTTCGGCTCCTCCTGCTGGTTTCGGGTATAATGCGTTATGCCCCTCTGATTTAAGTGCTGCTTTCTCTGCTATGCATTTGCAGGCTCAAGACCCCACCGGGTACATGGACACCGGTGCAGAGGCTCATGTCACACAGGACCAAGGTATGATACAAATCCCATCTTCATCTACTGCGTGTACTAAATTATTAGTCGGTAATGGTCAATGTGTTCCTATTATTAAATCTGGCACTGCCTTTTACAAATTACCAAACCGCACCTACATACTCCCCAATGTCCTTTATAGTCCCCAAATTATTAAAAACCTTATATCCGTTAAACGTTTTTCACGTGATAATTGGGTTTCTATAGAATTTGATCCGTTTGGTTTTTCTTTGAAGGACCTTCGCAATGGAAGAATTCTTTCTCGCCACAATAGCACTGGGGACTTATATCCATTCACCGCACCTGAACTGTCACCTCAAGCCTGCTTCCTTACCAGTATTACAGAACCTTGGCATGATCGTCTTGGTCACCCAGGCGCTCATGGTTTAGATTTATTATCTCGTACTTTACATTGTAATAAAGACCATAGGTCTAATTTTTGCAACTCTTGTCAGCTTTCAAATAGCAAACGTTTGCCTTTTTATTCTTCTAATACTTACACATTTTCTCCATTTGATATTATTCACTGTGATTTGTGGACTTCACCCGTACCTAGCAAATCGGGTTATAAATATTATATGGTACTTATTGACAATTTTTCACATTTTGTGTGGGTATACCCCTTAAAATATAAATCAGAAACCTTTCACACATTTGTTAAATTTCACCGCCTCATCCATACCCAATTTAACCGCCTCATTAAAACCTTTCAGTGTGACTTGGGGGGAGAATTTGATAATAATGCTTTCAAAAATTTTGCCACACAGAACGGACTCTTATTCCGCTTCTCGTGTCCTCAAACCTCCTCCCAAAATGGTCGTGCGGAACGTATGATACGTCGCCTTAATCACATCATACGTGCCCTTCTCATACACGCCAGACTTCCTCCCTCCTTTTGGGTGGAAGCACTTCACACCGCCACGTATCTACACAACATCTTGCCCACAAAACGCCTCAATTTCTTTACCCCCACATTTGCCCTTTACCTTAGACACCCCACCTATGACCACTTACGAGTGTTTGGGTGTGCGTGTTACCCGAACACTTCTGCCACCCAACCCCACAAATTACATGAACGTGCCATCCGTTGCATCTTCCTTGGTTATCCCCCGGATTTCCGAGGTTACAGATGCTTTGACCCGACCACGGGTAAAGTCCACATCTCACGTCACGTCACTTTTGACGAAAATACCTTCCCATTCTCCATCCCACCCTCACCTACTTCCTACACCTTCCTTGATGACCACATTCCTCCTACATTCACATTTGCCCCAAACCCACCTACGGCCGCTGCTGGCCCTACGCCACCTCGGCCCACACATAACACTCCTCCGGCCCAACCTTCCCAGGCCCATCAATCACCACCTCACAGACCAGCCCCTAGACCTCCTATTACATATGCCCGCAGGCCCAAACCTCCCCCACCAGCCCAACCAACCACCGTATCCACCTCTCAGCCCAACACCATGTCCGTTCCACCGGGCTTTCCTCCATTACAGCCCACTACACCATCTTCCACGGCCCAAACCAACACACATCCAATGTCTACCAGGTCCAAAACCGGCTCCTTAAAACCGCACACACCTTCCAATTTCCATACCGCTACCATATCACCCATCCCATCTTCCTATAACCAGGCATTTTCAGATAATAATTGGACACAAGCCATGCAGGCTGAATTTAATGCATTGCAGGAAAATGAAACATGGGATTTAGTTCCACGTCCGACAGATAGTCCCATTATACGTTGTATGTGGCTTTTTCGCCACAAATTTAAGTCGGACGGCTCTCTGGAACGTTACAAAGCCCGTCTAGTTGTTAATGGAAAATCTCAGACGGTTGGAATTGATTGTGAGGATACGTTTAGTCCAGTGGTTAAACCAGCCACTATACGCACAGTGTTATCTTTGGCCGTTTCACGTTCTTGGCCTATCCATCAGCTAGATGTCAAGAACGCTTTTCTTCACGGTCACTTGCATGAGACAGTTTTTATGCACCAACCACCTGGCTTTGTTGACAAACGATGTCCCAATTATGTGTGTCGGTTAAAGAAATCTTTATATGGTTTGAAGCAGGCACCTCGGGCTTGGTACACACGGTTTGCTACTTATATTTTATCACAGGGTTTTCGCAGCAGTTCTTGTGATACGTCTTTGTTCATTTATAACAAAGGCCCGCACATGGCATACTTATTATTATATGTTGATGATATTATCCTCACCGCATCCACGGATGCCTTCTTACAGGAGATTATTCGGTCGCTCTCACGAGAGTTCTCCATGACTTATTTGGGACGTCTACATCATTTTTTGGGTATCAAGGTTGCACATCAAAATAATGGTTTATTTCTATCTCAGTCCCAATATGCCAAGGATATCATCGACCGGGCCAAGATGTCCTCTTGCAAGCCCTGCGTAACCCCGGTTGATTTGTCTTGTAAGCTCAGTGCTACAGACGGCCCTCTTTTCCATGATCCTACTTTATATAGAAGTCTTGCCGGGGCCCTTCAATATCTTACTTTTACGCGACCCGATATCTCTTATGCAGTCCAGCAGGTTTGTCTCTTCATGCATGAGCCTCGCGATCCTCATTACAATTTTATGAAACGGATTTTGAGATATCTACAGGGGACGCTCACGTATGGTATTCGGATTGTTAAATCCGCGGTTCATTCATTGGTCGCTTATTCGGATGCAGATTGGGGCGGCTGTCCGGATTCACGTCGCTCAACGAGTGGCTACTGTGTGTTCTTGGGGGATAATCTCCTTTCGTGGTCGTCAAAATGACAGCCGATTGTTTCCCGCTCAAGTGCGGAGGCTGAATATCGTGGGGTTGCGAATGCAGTCGCTGAGGCTACTTGGTTACGTAATTTACTTCTTGAGCTTCTTGTCCCGTTACAACGGGCCACTGTGGTTTATTGTGATAATGTTTCAGCTGTTTACCTCTCGAATAATCCAGTGCAGCATCAACGCACGAAACATGTTGAGATCGATATACATTTCGTTCGTGAAAAAGTTCGAGTTGGACACATTCGTGTTTTACATGTTCCGTCCTCTTCTCAGTATGCGGATATATTTACCAAGGGATTATCTCGAGAGCTCTTCCAGTCATTCCGTTCCAGTTTAACCGTTTGCTCCGCGCCCGCTCAAACTGCGGGGGGATCTTAGAGATAGTATTATCTTATATTTAGAATATTTAAATTTACCATGTATAGATTAGGGTTTCCATTCTTATCTCTTTGATTCATCCCCTATATAATGGGGATTGTATTGTAACCAATGATCATCAATAATATTTACCAAAAACCACTTTTAATTGGTTGACTTGATATCAAATTATGAGATCGGTGGATTCCTTAATCGGTGTCGAGTTTACAACTGGGCTTGTACTTTTGTTATATATCTCTTGGGGCCATTCGATATAAAAAATCTTATACAACACTCTATATACCATAATCTTGATTATAAATACATAAACTCGAATATAAGTACACTAGTTTATACCCCGGGAGCATCCCGGGTTGAGAAATCTAAGTAAAGTGAATAAAATTAGAAGTATCCAAACTATAAAAATGGCATCTGCCAATATATGATTAATGAATATTATTATTATTATTATTATTATTATTATTATTATTATTATTATTATTATTATTATTATTATTATTATTATTATTATTTTAAACAAATCTCTGCCATAAGTTATCATATTCTAATATAAAAAAGGGTAATTGGGTCGGGTATCACCTAATCCCAGGTCCGACCCAAACCCACAATTTTTTAAACTAATTCCAAACGTGACACAATACCTGTCGGGTTACAAAAAATAGTCGTTTTTTTTCTCCGTTGTTTATATAGCACTATGGTACTTGTTGGAAAGATAATAAAACGCTCGTTAATTTGGTGTAATCTTTTTCTTTAAAAAATCTCGTATATAAAAGATATTAACAGTTAAAGTTATGAGAGCAAACATGAGAGAGAAAATAATAAAGTTTTAATATATACATTTATTAGATTAGGTATTTAATAGATTATGTTAAATTATATTTAAACCATATTTATTCCTTTTTTTTAATTGGTCTAGATTTGTCACATCACATCCTATGTGGCATCTCTTAAAAGAGAGATTACATAATATTATGACATGTCATTAAAAATGCTTTGGTTTATTATATATATATAGATATAGATATAGATAAACTCTGTTTGGACTAATATTTGAAATTGGGTTTCTACTTTCTATCAGTATGTATGCGGCTATGCGCTCAACATATTTTATGATATTTTTTTTTCTCCAACCTTTTCCATTGCACAATCATATTGCATTACTACAAAAAAAAACAAAAAATAATAATAATAAAAAAAAAAAAAATAAAAAATACTGCATTACTACAAGTAGATACCATATAACATTTTTAAAAAGTTCATAACTAATAAATATGGCAAAATCGAATCTACCACAAGGGTAGATGCCTAAGATAAAGGGTAATTTAATTTCTTCTTTTACTTTCGTGTAGTTAAATATAATATGTAAGTAACATCAGTTAGCCAGGGTTACTGGTTTATGAGTTTTATCGGTTTGGATTATATAGAATTTTTAAAGTACTTTGGATTATGAAGTTTCTTATATCGTCGAATACTTATAATATTGTTTTTAATAAAAAAAATCTTTTTATTTGGATATTATCTTGGATTTAATAATTTAAAATGGGAATTTAGTTTGTACTGATTTTTTAGTTATGTAAGACTAGATTATACCCCGGGAGCGTCCCGGGTTGAGAAATTTAATATGATACATCAATTTTACATATGAAATAGATCGATGTATAACTCTAATATTAATATCTAACCTAAAACAAATTAACAATGTATAACTCCAATGCTAACACCTAACCTAAAAGAATGTAGAACTTTAATGTAACTCTAATATTAACACATATCCTAAAGACTAAACAAATGTACAACTCTAACATACTAATATTGATACCTAACTTAAAACAACGTATAACTCTATTAACCTATTCGGCTCTGGTTGAAAAAAAAAAATTCATATTTACTGATTTGAACATAATTAGTGACTTGCCTATACATGATTAATGATTTACCTGAACACTTTGTGTTTTTTTTTTTCCTGTATGAACAAAACCCCACAAAAAAATTTCTTCGTTTTTTATATAGCACTATGGTACTCGTTGGAAAGATAATAAAACGCTCGTTAATTTGCTGTAATTTTTTTCTTTAAAAAATGTCGTATATTAAAGATATTAACGATTAAAAATTATGGGAGGAAACATGAGGGTGAAAAATCCAATTTTGTTTTTAAATTATTTTTTTCCTAAAATATCTCAATGCCACATGGGATGACACATAACACACTCAAGGAAGAGAATGCCTCTTTGAGTGTCATGTCATTAAAATGGCTTTAGTTTATTATATGTATAGATAGATGTAGTTGTTAAAAGGGAATACACGTAAATGCTACATAAATTAAAATTAAGAGTTTAAAGGTTGAACTTTCAATCAAATGCAAGATGATGTATGCTCATATTTTAGACTAGTTTACAACCTGAGAGCGTCCCGATGTTGAAAATTTAATATGACCTAATAAAAGAAGTATCTAAGCGATAAAAATGGCATATATGTATCACAGTTAACAATTTTTAAAAACACTCAATTATGTTAAGAACCATAAATTGACAAAGGACAAATATTTCAAATATACCTGATTGCTGTTTGCAGCATAAGAAGGACAGGGTTCCAATTCAACCTCATCTGTTGGTTCCAGTGCATGAGGAATGGTTTCAGCTTTCAATCAAAGTTTGTTTGAGCTAAGGTTGTTCACAGCCGAGCTAGGGCAACCTCGGTCTTGGCTCAATTATAGACTGAGCCGGCTCTGCTTGGCTCAGATTTGAAATGGAGTTGTAAATCTAAGCTCAAGCTCAAGCTCAGATTAGTTAGGTTAAGTTTCAAAAACAAAACTTAATACATGGTTTTTAAAATTCAATAATCCAAAATACCATTGAATAGTCCAAAAGAACATATACAAAATAGGTTTGACGTAATACATTAGAGCCAAAACCATATTTAACCAAGTACAAAATAAGTGCCAAATTTCAACGAATACGACATATGGTCTTAATCAACACACAAATACGCCTGAGGTATCAATTTACACTCTTAAAACTTGCAAATTATAATAAACATTTTTTCTATAATTTATTATGATTATTTAAAAATAAAATATATTATAAGCAAAATCATCTGACCTAAGCGAGCCAAGCTGATTAGTGTGCCAAACCGAGCAAATTTGGCTCATTATGAACCAAGCCATACGTGGAGCTTTCTCCGAGCAAGCTCCGAGTCATGAGCTTTTTGAACAACCCTAGTTTGAGCAGGTTCCTCTTCGGTTCCCTACTCTTTTTTTTTAGTTTCCAAATAAAACCATCTTATTTAATACGCGTGATCATATATAAGCATTAGACTAAGTTTTTTGAATAATTAGACGGTATCAGTTTAATTTATATGTAAATTGCTTTTTAGAAAGCATATTCATCCAAAACCGCACTTTCTTTCACAGAAACCCATCTTTATAACTAAAATCATCTTTAGAACCCATCTTTTGTAGGAGTTAAAGTTTTTCTATTCAAAAGGGGGTAGCGGCGCAACTTGTGGCCCGTTTACTCGCCTCCCACTTGTAAGAGTTATTTGTTTATTTTATAAAACCAAGCGAAATCGTAAATGAAAAAAAAAAAATTGGTCTCTTGCTGTAAAGCATTTTTGTTAGGCTGGTATTACCTAAAAAAGAAACTAGATCATAATACTATTTGCTGCCTTAAAAAGGAAGTCATTTAAATATCTATAAAACACTCAATTCGATCTTTGTTTGATATGCTGTACATTTTGCTTTGCTTGTAGTACTTGGAAGTTTCCTGGCCACATTAGAACACAATTTAAATAATCAAAGTGTTTATTTGTATAATGCATATTTGCACATTCCTTTCCTTTCTAAGCGTTTTATAAAAGATTATAGTGACTAGATTATGACACATACCAGGAAAGGTGCATGAAGCCATGACAACCACTGAGAATATGACGTTTTTAGCTGATACAATATGATATCTCAAGATAATCTATTGTCGATTCATTTGGAATAGATCGATCACATGAGACGCGATGATGTGGATGTTGGTAATTTACGGACTTCAAGTCACAAGTCAGTAAACTCGGGGGATCAATATTGACAAATTAGTCATAGTTGATTATGTTTCCTAATAATGTTATGATTATATTTGGCAACATCTTGGCCAACAAACTTTGGCTTAATCTATATAAACCAAGTTAGAGTTAGACATTAAACATAAAATAGAAACCGAGTAATGGTTTTTGAGTTATTGTAATCAAATTTTTTTAGTTATATTTTCTTGGTTATAATAAAAGTTATTGGAGAGTCATTCCATTCGTGTTATGTTCTTTTTACCGATTCTTGAACTTGAATTGGTATTAGAGCCAAGTTCAAGAATCCTAATCGAATAAGTTGCCGTCGTCGGAATAGGCCGTCGTCGCTGGAAGAAAACATCGCCATCGCTGGTTATTTTCGATTGACCTAAGCCGAGTTCAATCGTTGTCGTCACCACGGCCGTCACTTGTTTGCTTCGCAATTGAACAAGAAAGAGGTTCGATCTAGGTTTGGATTCCGGTTCGATCGTTGTTGTTCTGTTTTGTTCTCTTCTGCTTTGCGACTAAAATGGGAAGGGTGTCTCGCAAGGTTTCTGTTGATTTTTTTTTTTTTTTTTTTTTTTTTTTTGGAGCTATCACTTCAAGAAAAAAAGAGATGGATTGACTTTTTGGTGGTTTTTCTTTGTTCCAGGCCGGTCACCAGAAAGAAAAAAAAAATTAATCAAATTGTTTGTTTTTTTTTTTAATCCCTTAATGGATAAGATGTAATCTTAAGTATGAATGGTTAAGAGGTAACATCTTAATGGTTGCCTCTTAACCATTCAGACTTAAGGTTACCTCTTAATCATTCAGAGGTTATGGATTTATTAAGAGGTAGCATCTGAATGGAATTAAGAGGCTACCAAACAACCCCTAAAAACACCCTACATCTTAGAGCATTCACATCCCCTCTACCAAATCTCCTCTATCAAATTATACTAAAAATCACTACTCCACCTCTAAATCTTCTGTTTCCTAATTAAAATAATAATATTTTTTCATACTTTTATCATTATATTTTCTCTCTCCTCACTCACAACCACTTACAAAAATATTAAAATATATATAGGGGTGAACAATAGCTTTTCATATATAGGGGTGAAGAGTGCTTTCTCTAAATATTTTCTCTCTTCTTCACTCACAACCACTCACACCCACCCCATATAATTTGAGAGAACCCCTCACATAATTTGGTTCCCACGTTGTGAATGTTCTTATCCACCATTTTATACTTCATCTTTATATTTTGAAAAAACCATCTTCTAGTTTTTTACGTATAAAAAGCTACTATTCACCCACATCAAATTATTGTGAGTGTATTTTAACAAGAAATATAATAAAATAAGTATTTATGAGTAAGATAAAGGTAAATATGGTGGAGGGGATGTGGAAGTTTTTTTAAAATGAGAGATAAATTTTGTAAAGTATGATTTTTTTTTGTTATATTATAGGGTATAAAATGGTGGAGGGGATGTGAATGCTCTTAAACAAGTTAGGTTTGATTGGGGATTGCGAGAGGGATTCGTGAACATATTTATGAGTAAACTGTTTGGTTTCGAAAACTGGGTTGGGACTAATCTGTTTGTAGTTGTTTCAACGGATCTCATCAAGGGCTTCTACTCTGTTAACTTACAAGAGACGAGGTAAGATGGCGGATGGTGATAGCACGGTTATTATGGTTGATGAAAAAAATTCGACTAGTCTCGTGTGTCCCGTGTTGTCAAAGACGAATTATACAACATTGGGTACGAGAATGAAGGCAATCTTTAACGTGTATGAAGTTTGGGAGCAAATTGAACTTGCAACTGCATTAGACTTGAAGAATAAACAACGTGGCATTAACGTTGTTGTTTCATGCTATACACTTAATCAAATTTTACTTATAGGTAATCTAACTACAACCAATGAGATGTGGGATGCGTTAAAGACCCAAAAACTCGAAGTTGTTCGAGTTAGAGAAGCACGGTTATAGTCAGATTTTGAAAACTTGAAGATAAAATATCAGAGTTCAGTTGATGAGTTAGCATGTTTGTTATTTGGGTTGGCGTCAAAATCGGCTTCGTTGGGTTATATGATTGATGAATCCAAACTCGTGAAAAAAGTTTCTAAACAGACTACCGTGGAAGTTCACTCACATGGTTGCTTCAATTGAACAAGTTGTTGATTTTAACACGATTACTTTCGATGACGTGATAGGACGATTAAAATCATACGAAAGATCAATGAATAAAGACGATGATGCTCAAGAGAACAATCAAGGTAATCTAATGTTTACTACAGTCGAGTCCTCATGTAATAATTGGAACTGTAATTTGTATAAAGGGGAAGGAATGGACCGAGGTAAAGGTCAAGACGGGGAAGATGAGACCAAGATGGAAGTCAAAGTTGAGATTGTCAAGATCATGGGTCAAAGGAGAACCAATGATCGCCAAAAGCTGAAGAAGGATAAATCACATGTTCAATGTTACCGTTATGATTCTTTGTGTCAGGGTTTCTGGATTGTATGAAGAAACATAAAGAAGCTAACTTTGCTGAAACTGATGATTTGGATCCATCTTTGTTTATGATGAAATGTAATCAATATATAGTTTTTTCTTAATGAAGAATGGGTGGTTCCTATGCGTTTTGAGACCGAGCCAATGGAGAAAGACACTTTTTCATCTTTACAACGTAGCATCCAATCACATCACAGGTAATAAAGCTTACTTCTTTGAGCTAAATGACATGTCACAGGAAGAGTGAAAATATCGAGATGGATCTTGTATTGATATACAGGGTAAGGGATCAGTATTACTTGTAGGGAAAATAGGGGAGCTGCACCTGTTAACCAATATTTACTATATACCGAGTTTATAAAGCAATATTATAAGTCCTGGTCAAGCAACGGAAGGTGGATGCTATATTCACATGAAACACGATTTGCTAACCATTCATGATGATAGAGGTAAATTTATGATGAGGGTGATAAGGACGATAAACCGTCTATACAAGATCAACCTCAAGATAGTATGTCTGGTATACGAGTTAGCATGATTGGAATGAAGAATTTAGCGGCTCGGGTTCAACAAAAGAGTTTAACTGAAAGATGATATGCTACGTACAAATCAAAATCTTCTTAAGGATCCAAGTTCAACGGTGAAACTAAAATTCAAAGTCCAACGAAGAACGTTAAAGAATTCAAAGGAAAGGTCAAGCAAGGGATTCAAGCCCAAGGAAGAACGAGTAATGATCAAAAGAAGCAAGTGTTTGTTCCAGCTAAGTGGAGCCTAAAGAACATTGCAAGAGATCGCGAAGAGCCTTGGGAGAATCAACTTGAAGATATGCTCGGAGTTAATGACCTGCTTATTTTTAGTCCGAAATTACGGGCGTGATTGTTGGTAATTTACGGACTTCAAGCACAAGTTGGTAACTTGGGGGATCAATATTGACAAGTTGGTCAGAGTTGGTTAAGTTTTGTAATTATGTTATAATTATATTTGGTAATGTCTTGACCAACAAGTTTTGCTTAGTATAAATAAGGAAACAAAGATAAAGAGTTATGGTTTATGAGTTATTGTAATCAAGTTTTTTAAGTAATATATTGTCTTGGTTATAATAAAAGTTCTTGAAGATTTATTTCATTCATGTTCGTGTTATCGATTTTTGAACTTGAGATGCTTCTTATTGGTTTTTTTTTTCTTATACTAGAGCATTCTATTTCTCATCTCGTGTGTACCACTAGAATTTAAGAGAATTTGTTGAATCAGACTAATGAGATTAGTTATTGATGGAGAACGAAACTTGGGTCGTAAGCCTTTTTAACAACTATAAATGCCCTACATTATAATAAACAAATTTATATATAGTACACAAGAAAAGGCCAAAGTCCATAGCTCCAAACCTTTTCATTGAAAGGAGATAGTTTGTGGGAAAAAAAGTTTATTATCACATGCTTCCTCTCTTATTCCCATCATTCATCCAACTCAAAAAGATTTAACTTAATTAAATACTTTATCAATTGATTAATCAAGATTGAGTATGACTAATTGCATATGAATAAGTGCCATAGAAAGCTAAAAAAATCCTTATTTACACTTTCTTGTACTTTATCACTTTAGATAACCATCATTAGAAACAAATAAAGAAAATTGCAAGCTAACATCAAGCGGTTGATAGTTGTTTAACGTGTATGATGCATATTAGTTCATTAACTTATTAACTTAGTTTAATCGATCTTGTAATATAAAAGTAGGGAGTGTTCATTAGTAACCCTATGCTAACTCTTACCTGTTTTTTTTTAGGTTTTTTCTTTTACTTATTTGAGTTTTACTTATTTTTAATGAACATAATTGACATCAGTACGAAAAAAAACAGTTTTAACATTTTAAAAACTTTAACCGAAATAAACACGCGCCGTTACCCTTTCAACATATTTTTTAACTTTTCTTTTTTGTTTACTAAAACTAGTGCAACGAAGCCGACCAAGTTCCTATTTTACCTTCGTTATTTACTTTTAGTATTTTGATGTTCATAGTCGAGCTATGACGCAAATAACATTACACATTTAGATATCATTTTGTTTATTTTTATGAATTTATTCATCGGTTGTCATGGGTGTGATAGTTGACTACAACCCTATTTTCATAAAACTAGTGATATTTTTCTTAGTGGGGATCACCTCTTAGTTTTTAAAGATGGATTAACACACTACTAAATAAAAATTAGTAGCTAGTTAAGTGAGGGTGAGGGTGAGGGTGAGGGGTTAGTTGGCTCGATGGTTAGGGTCAATGGAGCTAGGAATGGTCCAACCTTGTGATTCCTAGTCGAGCAAATCAAGACAGACTCTTACTTGTGGATTACCCATCGGTCCAGGTTGCCTGGCCTTAGCTGGGAAAAGTGGGTCATTTTTGATGTTGTCGATTTGTTATAGTCTATATTAGGGATGAGCATACGGTCCCGAAACCGATCCCGAACCGAAAAAATACCGATCCCGTACCAAACCGATACCGAACCGAGGGTGTTCGGTATCGGTATCGGTATTGGTACCCACATTAAGAGGTTTTCGGTTTCGGTATTATCGGTACGGGATCGGTATGGTATCGGTATTTTACCTTAAAATACCGATACCACACCGGTACCGTACCGATACCGAACCAATACCGATACCGATACCGTACCGGTATAATCGGTATCGGTATTGGTTTTTTGGACTTTTCGGTATCGGTATTGTCGGGATCGGTATCGGTTCGGTACCGATACCGTCCCGAGCTCATCCCTAGTCTATATTGGAGTGGTGTTTTCTAGTGTTTGGTGCCTTGTATTTCCCGCCCCTGACTGATTCTTTATATTTATATATAAAGCGATTGCTGCTCAAAAAAAAAAAAAAAAAAAGAAAGGATATTCGTTACACAAAAGGAGTTGTACATAGCCCTACCTACAAATCACATCATATCCATGGTGGTAGGCCAGTCACATTCTTTCTAACTATATTTCTGTTAGGTCCCCTGTTAGGTCCCTAAGACTATAAGGAGTGGTGGGGGGGAAGAGGTGGGGGGAAGCGCCATGTGGCACTTGTGGGGCCCTTGTGGGGGGGAAAATAATTGTGGGGAGTGGAAGGGGGGGGAAGAGGTGGGGGGAAGTGCCATGTGGCATTTTATTTTTCTTTTTTTTTTTAACTTTTTATATAAAACAATAATAATAATAAATACTTTTTATTAATAACAAACCTAGAAAAATACAAAAAAAACCTAGAAAATTAAAAAAAAAAAAATAAAACCTTAAAAAATTAAAAACTAACAAATCAATTCAGATTATATTTTTCAAAAAAAAAAAAAATAAAACCTTAAAAAATTAAAAACTAACAAATCAATTCAGATTATATTTTTCAATTAAAAACACAACCTTAAAAAATGGAACGCGGCGTTTATGTCGTTCCAAAACTCAACTTTATGGCGACTGGTTCCTACAAAAAAAAAAAAAAAAAATATTAGCAACACCAAGTGTATAAAAAAAAAATATTAGCAAAAAAAATTATTACAAATACCTTCTTGTTTTTCCGACTCGCTTATCCACGCTTTCGTTATAGCGAGCTCTTCATCGGTTGTCCACTTAAGTGGTTGGCGGTTAGCAGCGGCTATTGCTTTCTCCTCCGGGGTCTTCCTCCTGTGACTTCTTCTTGGAGGGGGGGTTTTACCCGAAGATGATCCCGCGACATTTTGTGGTTGTGTTTCGGGTACGGTTTGGGTTAAAGGAAGTTGTGAAGGAGGTTGTGAAAGAACGAGAGAATCATTGAATGGGAAATTCGGATAAATTTGCCCACTAATGAAACCCGCATAACCCGCGTAGTCGGGACAAGGTGAAGGAATGGGTGGACGGTTTGGGATCGGGCGAACCGGTGGTGTATTCGGGTTTGGGACATACGCGTATGGGTTGTTCGGGTCGAAGCCTCGGTTGTAAGGGTTCATTTTTGGTTGAGGAAGTGTATAAAATATGGATGAAAATTGTATAAAATTTGGTTGAAAAGTGTATAAAATTTGGTTAAAGTGGGTGTTTTGTAGTGAAAAGGGGGTAATTTATAAAAAAAAAATTTTTTGGGCCGTTGGTTTACTAGCCGTTGCATAATTAATTTTTTTTTTTTTTTTTTTTTTTTTAAAGCTAACGTTCAAATGGAAGTGGGCCAATAAGATCGCGCCACGTGGCAAATCAAACTCCCCCACGCCGGTGCCCTTCTCCCCGCCCCCAGCCCCACGCTCGTCTTCCCGCCCCTATGGCGGCGGTGTTCCCCCCCTCTCCCGCCCTTCTCCCGCCCCCACTCCCACTAGTCTAACGGTTACCTTTTTTTCTAATTTACAACATATTTAGAATTCACAAAGACAATGGTGGATACACGGATTAGAAGAAAAAAATAGTTATGTTATTTCACGTAATTTTTACATTTACAATGATAGATACTTGTATTTATTAATTACCTAACATCCTCCTGAATTGAATTGGATCCAGAAATCTAAGAAATAGTGAGAATTCAAGAAAAAGAATTAATATATGACCTATTCGAAGCTGCCACCTGTATGCAAATGATCACTCACAATAACCACTACAACTTCTGGTCATCATCTCTAATCTATCTATATATACTAGTGGGAAACCCGCGCGATGCGGCGGCAATAACAAATGATATTAATTCATATGCTCTTGCTGCTAATTCTTTTTCATCATAATCTCCTAAAATTTTAATCAAATAAAATAGCAAACTTTATGGTTTATAACACGTTCCTTATACAAATCATCATCATACTCATAAAGGCTTATAAAAGTATGTCCTTATCAATGTTATTGAACACTATGATGGACTAATATGATGATAATAACACTTTCACTTCTTTCGATGTATTCAAACAGAAAGCATCTTGCTTAGCTGGCTTCCCTTTACATTCACCTTCTGACTAACCATTCTTTTTATGAACAAAGAAAATTAATTTATAAGAGTTTGTTGTCTCTTTAGTTTTCTCAAGTAATTACTAAATCATTTCTTTTTATGAACAAAGAAAATTAATGTACATATGAACAGTAACTACGCTTACATATGGTTGGCCTCTTGTGACAGCTTTAGACAAGAATTCTTGTGCGGCCTCTACCAAGTTATCAATCATAACACGTCCTTCTCATGCATTTAAATTGGCCAGTATAGGCAATCAACAGACTTCTTAATAACCAAGGATGTCTTGTATGAACAAAAATAAATCATCTTTCTAAAACTAAATCCAAAAATACATACAAACATAACCAAAGTAGAGACAAAACATACAACACTTGAGTAACCTTGCTTGCCAAAACATATTCACTTTTCTTTCGATGTATTCAAACGGAAAGCATCTTGCTTGGCTGCTTTCCCTTTACATTCACCTTTTGTGTAACCAATCTTTTTATGAACAATGAAAATTAACTTATAAGAGTTTGTTGTCTCTTTAGTTTTCTCAAGTAATTACTAAATTATTAAATTTTATAAGGAGTTGCATCTCTTTACTTTCTTTTTTTTTAATTATTATCATGTTACAAGAATATTATAAGATATTACTATTATATAATTTAAAGAAATTTAATTGTATTTATCAATTTATCTAATAATTCATTTATCATTTTAATGTTCATGTAAAAAGACTATTTTGCACCCTTACTTACCTCATTAAGTTATTGTACCATAAGAATAAAATGTTGTAATTTCTTAAATTTGGTTGGAATCCTTGTTAAATACTTTATAATATAGTATATATATATATATATATATATATATATAGAGAGAGAGAGAGGGATAAAATGAAAACCTTGTTGAGTTGAGAAAACATTTGAAAACCCGTGTAAAAAAATATTATTTTTTTAAAAAAATTAACCAACGTAAAATACATGTTTTTAAGCATTTTGGGCAAAAAAAAATAAAAAAAACGCCAATGGGAGTTTTTTTAAAAAAAATAAACAAAGTTGCTAAAAAAACATACATTTTCAGCTATTTAGCTGTTGTAAACATATGTTTTCAGCAACTTTGTTTATTTATTTTTTAAAAAATCATGTCGGCGCTTTTTTTTTTATTTTTTTGGCCCTAAACGCTTAAAAACATGTATTTTACATTGGTTATTTTTTCAAAAAAAAAAATAATCTTTTTTACATGGGTTTTCAAAGGTTTTCTCAACTCAAGAGGGTTTTCATTTTATACTTGACCTATATATATATATATATATATATATATAGGAGCCCTACTTACGGCTATGCGTATATAATGTATATATGTGTGGCCCTCAGGGGCAAAAGTAAAGTTGCACTAATTTTAACGTTATTTTACTAATTTCGTGAAAAATAGCGTTAAAAATGACGGACGGTTAATCATGCATCATGTGGTGGTGTTGATAGCCAAAAGACAAGGGGGTACATGCACCAATCGGATTTGTCCCGATTGCTAAGCATTATGCGCCTTATATCCAAGGCTTGATACAAAAGCACTATCGAGCCAGGGGTCTCACTGGAAGCAGCCTTTTTATACCCACGGGATAGAGGTAAGGTTGTCTACATCTTACCCTTCTCAGACCCTACGTTAGCTTTTGCTATTGGTGGGATTAACTGAGTATGATATATATATATATATATATATATATATATATATAATAAACGAAAAGGGGTATGCCACATAACACAAGGTGAGGTCTTCTCATCCTTTGACTTCACTTCAAAATTATTTTTCTCTCTCACGTACATGACACATACACCCCCTACAATTTTTAATCGTTAGCTATTATATATGACATTTAAGAAAATTACACTAACTTAACGATTGTATTATTATCTTTCCAACGAGCACCATAGTGCTATATAAAAAACGAAGAAAAAAAGCAAACTTTTTTTTAGTGGATTTTGTTCATGCAGAAAAAAAAACATTATGTTCGTGTAATTGATTAATCATGTCTAGGCAAGTCACTTATCTTGTAAATATAATATATATGCTTTTGAACCTACTATTACATATCTGCTAACTACATATATGTTCACAGATGTAAACATGTAGTCAGTTTGGTAAGAATCTATCTTTTTGTATTTTGATTAGTGTTGCTAGGAACATTGATTACAAATGCTGCTAAGTCGGTTAATTTAAAGTATTACTAATAAGATAATATTTAATGTAGTGAATTAAATTATGTAATAGTCATTAAATAATGTATTATTTTTTTTGAAAGGCGATTTTTTTGCTCATTGTGAGACTTGAACTCAAGATCTCACACTTTTAGTGTATTAAAATGTTTTGTTTTGTCACTGAACCACCAACTCTAATGGTCATTAAATAATGTATTAGTTATGAGAAGTATATTAATTGTTGTGCTTTATAACTTGTGCAAGTAAAACTCATAAATATAGCAAAATTACTATGGTGTCATTCCTATATCCTTTATTACATAGTGTCTTTGGGTATTAGGGCATGTTTTGATAGCTTCTTTGTAATTCTATTAACTAACTTGTGAATTAGTCCTCATTGATTCATTGACATGACACTTTTGAATCAGTCAGTAAACCTTTTACCCATGAAGTTTTAAAATGATACAAATTGAAAATTTTACCCCTGCCCTCTTACGTACCTACTTGACCCACCACCACATTCTCTAACACAAACTAGTCAGGCCGAGCCAAATCAAAGCTCTTAATGGCTTAATACTTACTAGTGTAGAGGTTGCCAAACAACCCTTTACATATCTAAACACAACCGATATAAGTAAATCCAGATTAACCTTAATATAGTGTACTATTTAGATCTTAATCTACCTTTTTTATTTTTTAATTACTTTTGAAAATCCTTAGTCGTAATGATTTTTTAATCTTTAATATTCAACAAAATAGTAAACTATATATTTCTAAGCCAAGCTATATTTATGTTTAACAGAAAAACAAGGAAACTGTGGAAACTTTTACAATCAAAACTCTTAAACATGTTTTGTATATTGTTGTATTTTTTTTTATAAATAAGTAGGTTGTTTTTGATAGATTTATTTTAATGTTATGTCAGTTTTATATTTATCTATGTCTATATCTATATCTATACTACATTATAAAGGATGAGGCATGAGCAAATATGTTCAAATTGTCTAAATTTAAAATGGTATACCAATGGTTTCTTTACAATTTTCTAAATTTTATCACTTTTCTTCCCTAAATGCCCCTAGAAGATAATCAACTTTTATATGAAAATTGAACTCGCCCAAACTAAATAAACACACGGGATAACAATATTTTTTAATGTTAGGACAAAAAGGATTGGTGAAACCACTTTTGCAAACCTTAGTCTAATTCACTTCTGTCAAAATATTCTAAGTATAGAACTGCTGAAGAAGGAAGAACAAACTGCTGAAGAAGAGATTCCACAAGTGCTGAAGAAGAAAAGTCATCAGAAGTTCTGAAGTTCAAACCAGACACTTCTACTGAAGAACTGCTGAAGACAAACTACTCATCAGTAGTTTGTCATTCATCAGCACTTATGTGAAGATCTTTTCCACCGCCTTTTTGCATCAGTAGTTTATTACTTTAGTATTACTTTTTCTTTATGTACAAGTTCCAAGACTGCAACTTGTTGCAACTTGTTTCTGAACTTGCTTTTTGGCAAGGTTCATGTATTTGTAAAGTCTATAAATAGAAGGGTTCATCCCTCTGTTTTAGACATTGATTTTAATACAGAAATCCTTCAACTCATATCATTGTTATTTCCATTTCATATTTATTGAGAATCTGTCTAAGTGTTTCATTCTCATTCAATACTTAGATTCTCAATAAATACTTATCATTTATTAGTTTCTCAATCTAGGGGGAGTAATAACTCCTGTTGATAAGTGTAGCTTTAAACTCATAACATTCCGCTGTGCTATCACTGATCAAGAACTTGCTAAACACCTAAGTGTTCACTAGCAAGTTCATATAAAAGAGCAATACTGATCCAACAATTGGTATCAGAGCACTGGTTTATCTGATCACATATCAATCTAACACATTGAGAATCAGACACAGACTCTTATTGATATTCAATAAAGGATTATTAGCTCATTTTTATCAACATCCATCACTTTAAGAGATATTTGACAAATCAATACTCTTTAAAATGGATCCTCATAATACTGGTTCTGCCACTAAACCTGCTATGCTAGTAAGAAATGAATATAACATCTGGCAAAAGAGAATGGCACATACCTTATCACAGACCAACACAAGTTGCTGGAAATCTGTGATATGGTCCTCATAAACCAGTAAATATTAATCTAGAAACTAAAGAAGAGATTCCAAAAGACCCAAAAGACTATACAGATGATGATTTCCTAAAACTTGAGCTTGATGCAAAAGCTTTCTCTATGTTGGCAATGGCACTCCCAAATGAAATCTACTCTGGCCTATTACATTGTGATAGTGCCAAAGAGCTTTGGGACTGCCTCAAAGAACAGTTTGGAGGAACTGAAGAGGTGATTGCCAACACCAGAGAAATCTTGGCTCAACAATATGAAACTTTTGCTCACATTAATGGGGAAACTTTAACACAGCAATTTGTAAGATTTTCCTCATTAATATCTGAGCTAAAACTAAATGGTCAGACCTACACAACTGTATCTATGTTTCATAGATTTTTAAGGTCTTTACCTGAAAAATGGGAAACATACTCTATAGTCTTAAGATCTTCACCAGACTTTAGCTCCCTCACTCTTACAAAACTTCATGGGAGATTACTTACTTTTGAAAGAGAAATTGATCAAAAGAAAAGATTACAAAGTTCTGGCAAAACTGCTGATGACTATCTACCAGGTAGTACAACACTATTGAGACAAGACTCACCAACTTGTTCAAATAGTTTTGGATCTTTTGACCACATTGACATAACTGCTGGGATCTCATCTGAAAGATCATTCCCAGGTTATGACAATGATGATTTTGGTCAAACTGTTAATAACATGTGTTTTATCATGGATGATTTAAATAATTTCAGCAGTGATGACCTAGAAGAAATGGATATTTTGCACCAACTGGCCATGTTAAGTTTAAAAACAAATAAATTTTACAAAAGGTCAGGAAGGAAGTTTCCAGGACTTAACAGTTCTACAAAAATTGGTTTTGACAAATCTAAACTTAGATGTCACAAGTGTCAAAAATTGGGACACTTTGCTAGAGCGTGTAGAAGCTCTGGCTTTAACCAATCTCAGTCTGGAAACAATTTTAACCCCAATTATAACAGGAATAATGGAACACAAGGGAGTGCACATTTTGTACAGGCACAAGCTCCATAACACCAATATGTGCCACAAGTACAATATGTACAGATGCCTGCTCAACAGATGCAGAGCCAACAATCAATCCCCCCTTTCTAGCTGCTCAACAACCTCCACAGCCTCAGCAACCCTCTCAACAAAGTTTATTTACTTCAGGGTATGTTGACTGGAGCAGTCTTCCTTTTGACACCACAGAGTGCAATCCTGATGCAGACAACAAAATGTTTGACATCAACTGGGGAGAGCCTGACAATGGCAGAAAGAACTTTGCCTTAATGGCATTTGAGGGATGCACCTCAAAATCTGCCTTGTCACAGGTATCAAAAGAATCTTTGACAAAACTGTGTTCAAATTCTTGCAAAGAATCTTTTGCTCTCATAAGAGAGACAAATGTGCACTTACAAGGAAAAGCAAATGACTCTGAGAGAAAATTCACTCAGATGAAATGTGATTTAGAAAGAAAACTTTCTGCAAAAACAAAAGAAGTTTCTAAATTAACTAACTCTGCTATTGAAACCCAAGCACAAATTAAAATCATGATAAATGACCTAGGAAATGTCAGACAAGAGCTTGCTGACACCAAGGTCACATGTGAAAAATGGGTGAAATCTTGTAAGGGGTACCAATTATTGCTAAACAAACAAAGTGCTTCAAATGTTAGGTTTGGCATAGGGTACAATCACACTGAAACACCAACAGATTTTTCCCCCAAAACTGCTGAAGATGGGAGAAAAATTGTTTCAGGTGAAACTTCTGAAGAGGAAGAATGCACATCTTTCCATGAGAACTTTCTAAAAACACACAAAGAAAGTTCTTCAGAAGTACTGATTAAATCTGACTTTAAGCCATCAGTAGTTTCAACTACATCAGGAGTTGAGAACCTGAAAACTACTGATGACCTAAAACCAATCAAAACAGTCAGAAACTTGTCTTTGAAAGAAAAGACAAAAGAATGTGAAATCTGTGGTCTGTTCAACCACAAGACAGAATTTTGCAGATATAGAAAAGGTATTCAGTTTAACAAGAAAAATCAACAACTGGTTGTGGGAAAACAAATCAAAAATGATTTTGTAAAAACTTTTTCTCCCAAGAAACAACAACCAGTAAACACCTTTTCTCAGAAAAAGACAAAATCTCAACAAAGATCTTTTTCTCAAAATTTTCTTTCAGTAGTTAGACCTGAATCATCAGCAGTTTCACAAACTGCTGAGATTAAAGATCTCATAAACTTGGTACAACTACTGATGACCAAAGTTGATGGTGGTCCTCAAAAGGATACCACCATTGTTCTTAATGAAAAATCCATTGCCAAAAAGACATGGATTTCTCAACTTGGTCAAGAACAAACTGTAAATGTTCTCAAGAGCAAACCCAAAGCCAAACTGGCTTGGGTTCCTAAATCTAGCTGATTTGCTATTTTGTGCAGAGAGTTTCCAAAGGCTTAAATAGCATTTGGTATGTAGACAGTGGAGGCTCAATGCACATGACAGGATGCAGATACCTGATAAACAATTTTATCAGTCAAAGAGATGGATCTGTATCCTTTGGGAACAATGCTAAGGGATATGTGCTAGGACATGGCAATGTCTCCTCTGGCAAAATACAGTTTGACAAGGTCAATCTGGTTGAAAACCTTGAGTACAACTTGCTGAGTGTGTCACAAATGTGTGATAAAGGATATTCTTCCTTTTTCACAAAGACAGCATGCAAGATCATATCACCAGAAGGCCAGAAGTTGATAGAGAAGATTATTGAAGATCATACTTTGTTAATAGCCAAAAGATATGGCAATGTCTATGCAGTGGACATTGAAAAAGACAAAGTACTGAACAACACTGCCTGTTTCTTCTCAAGGGCATCAACTTCAGAAACTGATCTCTGGCACAGGAGACTTGGCCATGTGAACTTTAAAACCATAAATAAAGTCACAAAAATGGGCTTGATCAGAGGTCTACCCTTAAAAGTATACCAGTGTCAAGAACACTGTGTATCCTGTTTAAAGGGAAAACAGCATAAGTCCTCCTATAAGTCTATTGAAGAATAAAAAACAACTGCATGTCTTCAACTACTCCATATGGACTTATTTGGGCCTGTAAAAATCATGAGCCTTGGTAAAAAGAAGTACTGCTTAGTCATCATTGATGACTACTCAAGATTTACATGGGTATTCTTCTTATTTTCCAAGGATGAGACTGCTGAAATCATCAAGTTCTTCATTCTACAAGTAGAAAAGCAATACTCTCTACCTGTCAAAACCATTAGAAGTGATAATGGGACAGAGTTCAGGAACAAAACTCTGGATGAATTCTGTTTGTCTAAAGGGATTATTAGACAATTCTGTGTTCCCAGAACTCCTGAACAAAATGGTGTGGTAGAAAGGAAGAACAGAACTTTAATAGAAGGAGCAAGAACAATGTTAGCTGATTCTGGCCTACCATTATACTTTTGGGCAGAAGCAGTTAACACATCATGTTATGTTCAAAATAGAGTTCTTATTGTCAAGAGACATTCAAAGACTGCCTATGAAGTTCTTCATGGCATGAAGCCCCTTATCTCCTTTTTCAGGGCTTTTGGGTGTCAATGCTTCATCTTGAACATTAAGGAATCTATTTCAAAGTTTGCTGCCAAAGTTGATTCAGGTTACTTTCTTGGTTATTCTTCAACTAGAAAAGCCTACAAGGTTTTTAACTCAAGAACCAGGATAGTAGAAGAAACACTGAATGTCAAGTTCAATGAGTCAAAACACACTCTCATTCCAGCACATCCTGCTGAACTTTTTGACCTTGACAGCTTCCATTTTGGACCTGAAAAGGCAGTCACTTCATCCAAACCTACTTATTGAGGTGATCAAAGGTTTGATGATGAGGATCTAGCACCATGGACTCCTCAAACAGTCATTAAGTCAACTTCAAAACCATCAGAAGTTTCACAAACTTCTAATTCAACAAATACTGAGGAACAAACTCAAACATCTGCTTCAGCACCTGCAACTACTGAAGACACTGAAACTGCTGAACCAGATATAATAGACCTCAGTAGTTTGTTTGAAGAACATGAGCCACCAACACCTGTCAGTGGTTTACAACAACTGATCGAACACAAAGACCATCCACTTGATCAAATCATGGGTGATATTGCATCAGGTGTTCTTACAAGAAACCAGCTTTCCAACTTTTGTCTATTCTCAGCATTTATTTCACAGTTGGAACCAAAGAAGTACCAGGAAGCCCTCAAAGACAACAATTGGGTGCAGGCAATGCAAGATGAATTACTTCAATTCAACAAGCAACAGGTTTGGGAAATCTGTCCCTTACCACCAAACAAGCAACCAATTGGCACAAGATGGGTTTTCAGAAACAAACAAGATGAAGCTGGTATTATAATAAAGAACAAGGCAAGACTGGTAGTACAAGGTTACTCTCAAGAAGAAGGAATTGACTATGATGAAACCTTTGCTCCAGTTGCAAGGCTTGAAGCCATCAGGTTATTTCTGGCCTATGCCATTTCCAACAAAATAAAAGTTTATCAAATGGATGTTAAAAGTGCATTTTTGTATGGAAAGATAAAAGAGGAAGTGTATGTTTGTCAGCCACCTGGGTTTGAGGATCCTTCTCATCCTGAGTGGGTGTACAAACTAGACAAAGCTCTTTATGGGCTCAAACAGGCTCCAAGAGCCTGGTATGACACACTTTCAACCTTTTTACTCAAAAATAACTTCACAAGAGGTGCCATTGATAAAACTCTTTTCATAAAACATGTTGGAAATCATGTCTTACTTGTTCAAATATATGTTGATGATATCATTTTTGGTTCAACAAACACAAAACTGTGTGATGAATTTAAGAAACTCATGCAATCAAAATTTGAGATGAGTACAATGGGAGAACTGCAGTACTTTCTGGGACTGCAGATTAAACAACAAACAAATGGAACTTTTATACATCAATCAAAATATGTTAAAGAATTATTAAACAAATTTTCTTTACAAGACTGTAAATCATGTTCCACTCCCATGACACCAACCACACAAGTTGAACCAGATGATCAAGGAAAACAGGTTAATCAAACCATGTATAGATGTATGATAGGTTCCCTTTTATATCTAACTGCTTCTAGACCAGATATTATGTTTTCAACATGTGTCTATGCTAGATATCAATCAGCTCCTAGGGAATCACACCTCATTGCAGTCAAAAGAATTTTCAGATATCTGAAAGGAACTCCAACACTTGGAATTTGGTATCCTGCTTCAAGAAATACCAAGTTATCAACTTTTTCAGATAGTGACTATGCAGGGTGTAAGATGTCAAGAAAATCAACATCTGGTGGTTGTCAATTCTTGGGAAACTGTCTAGTGTCCTGGCAATCTAAGAAACAAACATCTGTTGCAACTTCAACTGCTGAAGCTGAATACATTGCAGCTGCAAGTTGTACATCACAGATACAATGGCTCCAATATCAACTTCTTGATTATGGAATCAAAGAGACCAAGACACCATTGCTTGTAGACAGCAAATCTGCCATTAGCATCATTCAAAATCCTGTTCAGTTTTCAAAGACTAAACACATTGAAATCAGGTATCATTTCATAAGAGATTGCTATGAAAAGGGCAAGATTGAAGTGAAACGTGTAGCAACAGCTAATCAAATAGCTGACATATTCACTAAACCCCTTGACACATCAACATTTCAGAAGTTAGTATCCATGCTAGGGATGCTAAATTTGTAAGTGTTTCTCTTGACTTTTTCTGCACAAAAGTTTTTTTATTTTTCACTTACATGTGTTTTCAAAAATTGAAAAACTTCTGAAAAACAAACAAGAGAGAGACTACTGATGAACAAAACATCAGTATGGGGATATTTTCTGAAAAGTGATTAACTTCTGATGAAACAACCTTCAGAAGTTATGAATAAAGTATTTATAAAGTATTTCTCATCAGTTGTTCAAAACTACTGAAGAGAAAGTGGGAACTACTGATGAAATAATTCTTCATCAGCAGTTTAGTCAAAAAGGGCAAATCAGACTTTTCCCACATCAGAAGTTTGACCTAGGCGGTTTAAAACTTCTGATAAAGAGGTTTTGACCTAGGCGGTTTAAAACTTCTAATAAAGAAGTTCTAAGCGGTTAAAAACTTCTGATAAATATCTTTTTTCAACACTTATCCATTCAAAACAAAAATTCCCTCCTTCTCTCTCAAGAAAGCTCTCAAACCCTGAACCTGCAAAAACATTGTTCGATTCAAAACACACACAAACCACATGGCTTTAGTTCTTAAACAGGGACACAATCTCAGAGCCTACTTAGAAAAACAAGAAGGCTGGTCCCAATACGATGAGATCATTGATCTCGTCGTCAAATCCCAATATTTCACCGCTCTCACAATAGACCCACCAATACATCCTGAAACTCTCAATGAGTTCTGGGCTAACGCTGAGACAGTGATGGTGGATGATGAGGTAATCTCTCTCAATTCAAAAATTAAAGGGAGACAAATGGCCATCACACCGGCCACACTTGCAAACAGACTGGGGTTGAATGATGTAAATGCCCCTGAAAAGTTTGAAAACTCTGCAATCCACCTAACCATGACTGAATGTGGTTATCAAGGTACTCTCTCACAAGCTACTATCTTTAAAAAGTATTTTGAACCAAAATACAAACTTTTGTTTCATTATATAATTATGTGTTTGAGTCCTAAAACAGGGTCTTATGACCAGATGCCCTCAACCTTTCAACCAATTTTTCATTCCATTGTGAATGAAACAAATTTCAGGGCATCAAAACTTTTCTTTAATGAGTTGGTGTTACATCATGATAACACTAAAAAGAAGTTTTTGTTATATCCAAGGTTCATTATGCAATGCATAATAAAAGAACTGGGTGATGAGGTGCTTGTGGGTAAAACTGAAATTTTGAAACCCTTAACCTCACAAGCATACTCAAGGCACAACAAACAGGCTGCCTGGCCTGAAGATGACCAAGGGGAACAAGAACCAGTCCCCATGAAACCCTCATCTTCCAAACCTACACCTCCAAAAGCCAAAAAACCCAAGGTACAAAAACAACAACCCACCAAACCTAAAAGAAAAGCTGTTCAGGAGGTTGAGATGCCTGAACAACCTATTGTGCAATCTGCACTTCTTAAAGATGTGACTGAAACATCCTCTCAGTCTCATCCATCTCAAACCCCACCAAGAGCACCAATCACAATTCTTTTCAAAAGAAAAAGACTTAAGAAAACTATTCCTATTGATTCCTCTTTTGAAACTGCTGAACCCATTGGCCAAACTACTGAACCAGCACCCCAACTTTCTGAACCAGATATTGAAATAGCCAAACTTCTCTCTGGGCTAAAAGAGAAAGTCCCATCCACACATGTCAGTCCCCAACAACCACATCAAACAGGGGACATAACTTCAGAATTTGACATGGATGTGGACACTCAAAGCCCTAACCAAAGAGATGAGGATGAACCAGGGTCTCTAAGCCCAAACTTAGAAACTCTTGGTACTTTTGAGGCTGCTACTACTTATTTACCACCCAGTGGTGGACCTGAGGATAGAAGTAACATAGCTAAGACCTCAACTGTGGCAACTACTGATGAAGGCTTAATGCCTGAGGTAGGAAATCCTCTGAACCAAGAAAAAGAGGTACATGAGACAACTGAATTGGGCTCAGCTCATGATGTATCTGATACAGTCCTCATTGAGGATGTAATCAGGGATTCAGATGATTCCATTGAATTGGATGATGTTTCAAAACACCAAACTACTGAATTGACGGCAACAAGTGAAGGTTCTGCACCTGGTGTATCTAAGCTCAAGAAGCTAGTCACACCAGATCAGGTTAAAGACCACTCAATCCATGATTCCCCTAGAGTGGCATCTTCTGTACAACAAGAAGATCAACAAAAAACACACCCCTCACTACAAATGCCTACCCAATTCCCTGGGCAAACAAGCATAGACATGAACCAGCTATGCAGCCCAGATGGTCCCCTGTGACATTCGTCACCTTCGTCTTTCGTCAAATTTACAATAATAGCCCTTCAAAATTTTCTATTACAATCCCTATAAATTTCGTCGTTTTCAAATTAAATTTTAGAGTGAATTAATTTTTTTTAACATCTATATTTACTATGGTTCGGGTATGAGTTTTAATCAACTGCGTGTGTTAAAACGTATTCGTAAAAGATTTAAAATAAAATTCAAAGTTTAAAAAAAAAAAAAAAACATTTGGGGTTAAGTTAGTTAACTTGGTTGGTGTTTTATTAGAAAAAAACTTAACTAAACTTGAACTTAACTAACAAGGTTGAACTAGAGGGACTAGTTCTGCCAAAAGTTGAAAGTTTTAAAACATTTCTCCTTCCCTCCTCTCCTGATCCCGTTTTTCCGGTTCCGGCCACCCGGAATCCGGCGAAACTTTTCCGGCGAAGACCAAACACCCTTTTTAATGCACCATTACGCCTATTGTTAATTGCAAAACGTTTCTGCATCAAGTCTTAATCGTTCCATCATTTCAGCGGGAAAATTAACGCGTTTAATAAACGAATTTAATCGGATTTTATTGAGTGTAACCGCCGGACTTTAAAACGAATCAAAACGCGTGTATTACTCGACCATTATATAAATCTATCCTACTAATTGATTTCTGCACATGATATCGTCTTAAACGAGCAAAAATTTCACATCAAACCTCGTTATACAGTGGTTAATCGACCACATCTTCTTCGGGTTTTAAAGTTTAACAAACGATCGATTCTCATTCTTGTAAGTCGAAATTTATCTTGCCGTTTTAATCTTTATGTAGTTCTCTTTCAAAGCCCTATGGTCCTGATCGTAAATTGCATTGTTTAAGCTTGATTGGATTTGGGATTGGGGTTAGGGTTCTTGGTAGGATTTGGGGAAGAAGATGGTTTTTTAATAATAGGTTAAATACTTAGTTAGTTGGGTAAAATTAATAACTTGATGGCTTGGTCTAGTGGTTGAGGGTGAGGTTTACACAGCAAAGGTCAGGGGTTCGAACCCCATGACCAGCAATTCTTTCTTTTTCTTTTTTTTTTTTTTTTTTTGACTTTAAGTGGTAATATTTTATTATTATCTTAATTAGATATAATCATTTAAAATCCACATAAATCTATAATATTCATAATAAATTCATTTTTGCTCCAAAAACTATGAAAATTTAGGAGTAGCTTCTTGACACCTCATAGAAAATTATCCTACTTTTAGTTTCTGAAAAATGTTTTATTTTTATATTTTTATTAAATTAAATTATTTTTAATCATATTTAATTGATTAAAAATTCATTTTTAATGATTTTAATCTCAAAATTTTTGGGTAATTATTTCTCATCATCATGAACTGATATAAAAATTATTGGTTCAGAAAACGTTAAATTTAAACATAATTTAATCTCGTTAAATCAATTTTAAAAATAAATAAGTTTATATAAATTATGAGAAAATTATTCTAATTTGTTTACATCAGAAATCATCCATTTTCTATAAAAATAGCATTTTTGGATCATGTCTTGAATTATTAGTCTTATTTATGATTATTTAGACATAATTAATAATTTATTTATTTGTACTATTAAATATCTATTTTATGAATACTCTTCTTATAAAATAGAAATGTTTTATGTATGAAAATCTTGTTTACCATTTGTAGATCATTGTGAAAAACATAAATATTTATACATTTATAAATTATTGCATTTATTTATAATAATTAGTTAAAGTAATTAACTAAATTATTTTATCATAATTATGCAAATATATTTTGATCTAAATATTTAATTGGTAATAATAATAATACCTAAATCATATTTACAAACTTTAGTATATTATTTTAATATACAACTTTTACATTAATTCGACTAAATCATAAAAACTCTAATTCCCCAAATCGACTTAGCAAACCCTAATGCCTTAGACCCTAGTTACTTTAGACTCATAGACATTTCCTTATTAGTATTCTTACACGTTATAGGTTGAATTCCTCGGAATTCTCATTACTTAGCTCACGACCGCTTAAGTGGATTTTGATCGCTTTCGCAAACTGTGAGTATATCTTTCCCCTTTTTACTGTCTTACTATTTTGGGGTGACTCATGTACTTACTATCAAGTTTATATTTCCTTTTACTAAAATAGCAATTCTTATGTGTGTTTGCTTGTGTCATTTTGTGTATCTATGACCTGTCAAATCATTAACCGTTGCGGCCTGGCATTTCAATGAATAGTACTATGGTTTATACCCTTGTGACTCTGTTGAGAGTCCTCGTCATTGCTATGTATTACATTACTACTAGCGCATACTATATATATCTGCTTCTCTTTCATATGGTTGATTTGACCCGGATACTACTTATTACATCTTGCAAAATAACACACGAATTGCTAAATTTTACTTTACTATATATATCAAACGGATGTACTCACCAATACATTATATGTGTTGACAAATTATTTTGTACATGTTTCAGGTGACGTTTGATCTTACTTGCTTCCACGCTTAGGATGGACCTAGTGCTTTAATAAAAGTTGAACATTTATTATTTATGTTTGAAATTTCTATTAAGACTCTTTGTATTTCGTTTTGAATAATGGAAGTTATTTGCTATTAATATTTACAATTTAGTCCATGTGCTATTGAACAATCGTCACTACGTGACACCTCGATGTTTCCGCCATCGGTTGGGGTGTTACAGATTGGTATCAGAGCCATGGTTATAGGGAATTAGGTTATTAGTAAATGCTTTTGACCTAGACTATAACTAAGCTACCCTCTATATGCTTTCTTTTACCCTCATATTTCTTTAGATAGATTTTCTCCTTTTACTTTTCATTATACTCGGAGAAGATTTTATTCTACAAATGGAACGAAAACACCAAGTTAGGAGTGATATCCATACCTTGGTGAATAGTTTCACTCTATGTTTTATTTATTTATTTTATTTATCTTAGAATATTTTCCTTTCGAGATAGGAGACGTCCAAATCTCAAGGAATCTATCCCTCCAAAAGAAACTTACTCACTAAGCTAGGAGTGATATCCTTATCTTGGCGACCAGTTTCACTCTATCATATTTTTACTATTTGGAAGTATATCTTTGAGTTAGGAGTGAAATCCACATCTCAAGGATATATATATATATATATATTTCCATATCTCAAGTTCCGCTAGAGTTTTGCAATTTATTTGTGACGGGGCACGTGCAATCTGGAAGGGTGAGCGCCTGTATTCTGAGTTTTCTGTCTAGGTTGGTAATTCGCATAAATCCCAATCAGACGAGGGACCCGTTTACCTACCTGGGAATTCTCGGGATGAGCATTCACTTATAGGCTAAAGTACGCCCCCACAAGTCACTAATAATATTTCAATTACTTTAGTCAGTCAATAGTTTGTTTGGAAACACTCTTATATCTCGTTTTATACTTGGTATTGTTTTTCATTTGAAGTTTTATCATGATTTTCTTTATAATGTTCATAATTTTTCTTAAATCAATTTATAATTACTATATCTCATGTTATGTGTTACTTGTCTTGATATAAACTATGGCATTTCCAAGATTTTTGGAATCAAATCTCATAATTATTGTTCACTTTTGTAGATGTCTGATCGCGAATCTCGTAAGAGAGCCTCGAAGCGTCAGGCTAAACTGAAATCTGATCAGCGTATCGCGACCATGCTCAATGACAAATTGGAAACACTTGTTCCTAACATCATTAATGCTATTATTCCAAACCTTAACCTGAACGGTAGGTCGAATGGGAACTCTAACGGGAATACAAATGGAAATGGTGGGGCTAGTGAGAATAAGTGCACTTTCAAGCACTTCAACTCATGTCATCCCAACAAGTTTAATGGCACTGAGGGAGCCACTGGGTTACTTGAATGGTTCGAAAGTATGGAGAATACGTTCATTAATAGCGACTGTCCAGATAACCTACGTGTTCGTCATGCCACGGGTGTTCTTCAAAAGAGAGCGCTTACTTGGTGGAATGGTGAAAAACATGCTCGAGGAACAGAAGCTGCCTTAGCTATGTCTTGGGATGATTTCAAAATCGCCATGACTACTGAGTTCTGTCCTCGTAGTGAGATGAAGAAATTGGAGGATGAGTTCTATCACCTCAAGCAGGATAGTGGAAACAATGTCCCCTACAACAACCGTTACCACGAGTTGAGCTTACTAATTCCTCGTATGGTAACTCCGGTATCCTTGGCTATTGAGAAGTATATTGAGGGATTGCCACCTCAGATCCATGATTCGGTTATGGGAAGCAAGCCCGCTACTGTAGAGGATGCCATTCGTCTCGCAGCATCTCTTACTGACAAGCATGTCAAGGATGGTACTCTAACTCGTAAGGGTACTAAAAGGACTACTGAAACCCCTGCTACCACTGAACCGTCTCAAGCAAACTCTGTCTCTACCTCTAGTTCCAATAAGAAACGAAAGGGTGGAAATCAGAACTATGCTGTTGTTACACCTCTTAACCAGGTTCCTGTTGCAAACACATCTACTGCACCCCAAACTCAGAAGGTTCAGGGAAACTATTCGGGTTCGTACCCTAAATGCACATCATGCAACTTTCATCATCCAACTACTCGACCCTGCTATAAATGTGACACTTGCGGCAAAGCAGGTCACACTGCTTCTCACTGTCGGGAAACTGAACCTGGGAATGCTCAAAACCAGAGGACTGGTCAACCCAGAGCTTGCTATGCTTGTGGGGATCCTAACCACAGACAAGATAGGTGTCCTCATCTAGCTGCTTTCATTCAGTCTCGTCAGCAAACCCCAGCACTTCCAGCAGCTCCAGCAGTTCCAGCAATCCAAGCAGCTCCAGCTCGTGGTCGTGCTTTCAACATCAATGCGAATCAAGATCAAGCTACCAACGACATTGTCAATGGTACATTTCTTATTACTAACTTATATGCTTCGATTTTTTTTACCAGTGCGGATAGGAGTTTTGTCTCGTTAGAATTTGAACCTTTGCTTGCTCGTACTTGACCTCACTTTACCCATCCTTTTACTGTGGGGGTTGCTAATGGCAATCTTATTCTTATAAAATTTATGCTCCATAATTGCACGTTGAACTTAAACGATTATAAATTTTTATGTAGATCTTATATCTGTAATTAGGAATATTATGAATCGAGTTTGTAAACCTTTCTTGAACCAATACGTAAGTGTTTTTCGTCGATGACATACTCATATATTCCACAACCAGAAATCTTCACTTGAAAGAAATTTCGAGACGAAATTTTCTAAAGTAGGGGAGACTGTGACATTCGTCACCTTCGTCTTTCGTCAAATTTACAATAATAGCCCTTCAAAATTTTCTATTACAATCCCTATAAATTTCGTCGTTTTCAAATTAAATTTTAGAGTGAATTAATTTTTTTTAACATCTATATTTACTATGGTTCGGGTATAAGTTTTAATCAACTGCGTGTGTTAAAACGTATTCGTAAAAGATTTAAAATAAAATTCAAAGTTTAAAAAAAAAAAAAAAAAAACATTTGGGGTTAAGTTAGTTAACTTGGTTGGTGTTTTATTAGAAAAAAACTTAACTAAACTTGAACTTAACTAACAAGGTTGAACTAGAGGGACTAGTTCTGCCAAAAGTTGAAAGTTTTAAAACATTTCTCCTTCCCTCCTCTCCTGATCCCGTTTTTCCGGTTCCGGCCACCCGGAATCCAGCGAAACTTTTCCGGCGAAGACCAAACACCCTTTTTAATGCACCATTACGCCTATTGTTAATTGCAAAACGTTTCTGCATCAAGTCTTAATCGTTCCATCATTTCAGCGGGAAAATTAACGCATTTAATAAACGAATTTAATCGGATTTTATTGAGTGTAACCGCCGGACTTTAAAACGAATCAAAACGCGTGTATTACTCGACCATTATATAAATCTATCCTACTAATTGATTTCTGCACATGATATCGTCTTAAACGAGCAAAAATTTCACATCAAACCTCGTTATACAGTGGTTAATCGACCACATCTTCTTCGGGTTTTAAAGTTTAACAAACGATCGATTCTCATTCTTGTAAGTCGAAATTTATCTTGCCGTTTTAATCTTTATGTAGTTCTCTTTCAAAGCCCTATGGTCCTGATCGTAAATTGCATTGTTTAAGCTTGATTGGATTTGGGATTAGGGTTAGGGTTCTTGGTAGGATTTGGGGAAGAAGATGGTTTTTTAATAATAGGTTAAATACTTAGTTAGTTGGGTAAAATTAATAACTTGATGGCTTGGTCTAGTGGTTGAGGGTGAGGTTTACACAGCAAAGGTCAGGGGTTCGAACCCCATGACCAGCAATTCTTTCTTTTTCTTTTTCTTTTTTTTTTTTTGACTTTAAGTGGTAATATTTTATTATTATCTTAATTAGATATAATCATTTAAAATCCACATAAATCTATAATATTCATAATAAATTCATTTTTGCTCCAAAAACTATGAAAATTTAGGAGTAGCTTCTTGACACCTCATAGAAAATTATCCTACTTTTAGTTTCTGAAAAATGTTTTATTTTTATATTTTTATTAAATTAAATTATTTTTAATCATATTTAATTGATTAAAAATTCATTTTTAATGATTTTAATCTCAAAATTTTTGGGTAATTATTTCTCATCATCATGAACTGATATAAAAATTATTGGTTCAAAAAACGTTAAATTTAAACATAATTTAATCTCGTTAAATCAATTTTAAAAATAAATAAGTTTATATAAATTATGAGAAAATTATTCTAATTTGTTTACATCAGAAATCATCCATTTTCTATAAAAATAGCATTTTTGGATCATGTCTTGAATTATTAGTCTTATTTATGATTATTTAGACATAATTAATAATTTATTTATTTGTACTATTAAATATCTATTTTATGAATACTCTTCTTATAAAATAGAAATGTTTTATGTATGAAAATCTTGTTTACCATTTGTAGATCATTGTGAAAAACATAAATATTTATACATTTATAAATTATTGCATTTATTTATAATAATTACTTAAAGTAATTAACTAAATTATTTTGTCATAATTATGCAAATATATTTTGATCTAAATATTTAATTGGTAATAATAATAATAATACCTAAATCATATTTACAAACTTTAGTATATTATTTTAATATACAACTTTTACATTAATTCGACTAAATCATAAAAACTCTAATTCCCCAAATCGACTTAGCAAACCCTAATGCCTTAGACCCTAGTTACTTTAGACTCATAGACATTTCCTTATTAGTATTCTTACACGTTATAGGTTGAATTCCTCGGAATTCTCATTACTTAGCTCACGACCGCTTAAGTGGATTTTGATCGCTTTCGCAAACTGTGAGTATATCTTTCCCCTTTTTACTGTCTTACTATTTTGGGGTGACTCGTGTATTTACTATCAAGTTTATATTTCCTTTTACTAAAATAGCAATTCTTATGTGTGTTTGCTTGTGTCATTTTGTGTATCTATGACCTGTCAAATCATTAACCGTTGCGGCCTGGCATTTCAATGAATAGTACTATGGTTTATACCCTTGTGACTCTGTTGAGAGTCCTCGTCATTGCTATGTATTACATTACTACTAGCGCATACTATATATATCTGCTTCTCTTTCATAGGGTTGATTTGACCCGGATACTACTTATTACATCTTGCAAAATAACACACGAATTGCTAAATTTTACTTTACTATATATATCAAACGGATGTACTCACCAATACATTATATGTGTTGACAAATTATTTTGTACATGTTTCAGGTGACGTTTGATCTTACTTGCTTCCACGCTTAGGATGGACCTAGTGCTTTAATAAAAGTTGAACATTTATTATTTATGTTTGAAATTTCTATTAAGACTCTTTGTATTTCGTTTTGAATAATGGAAGTTATTTGCTATTAATATTTACAATTTAGTCCATGTGCTATTGAACAATCGTCACTATGTGACACCTCGATGTTTCCGCCATCGGTTGGGGTGTTACATCCCCTGTACCACATGATGAACACCCTCATCAAGAACCACTTCCAAACATACACAGCTAACTTGGAGCTGTCAATCAAGAACCAATTTGGAGTGATCAAGACAAAGATGAACGATCTGTCCCACAAGATTGAATTCAACGGCAGACAAATTGCTACTCTTACAGGTCATTTCTCCCAACCCTCAACTACCAAACTTGATGAATCCAAAAAGGGGGAGAAAATTAGGGAACCTAAGGAGTCATTCGAAGCCAGGATAAAGGCAAGAGTGGCTATCCTAGAAAGAGATCAAAAGAATCAAGCCAGAAAAGAAAAACTGGCCCAACAATTTGGTGTCTCTATTCAAGAAATAGAAGATGCTGAAAAGTCTGATGAATCCTAAGGGCATAATGAAGAAACCTCTGATGGCCAAAGTTCTGATGAAGAATCAGAAAGTACTGAAGACAATCCTTCAGTAGTTGACAAACCTTCAGAAGTTGTCAACCCATCAGAAGTTAACACTTCCAAAACTCAAACTGCTGAACAAGAGCCTTCCAGATTAACTGAACCTACTCAACCAACTCCTGTTCCTCCTAGGCCTATTACCACTATGACTGTACTAAACCTTCTCCAATCTCTCAATCAGCAGAACTTCTTAAGAAGAGTTTAGTGGCAGCCCAAAAGAAGGCCAGAGAAGATCAGATTTGGAAAACACTAGAAGAAAGGGATGACTTAGACTTAAGTCTGGATGAAAAGCTACAGGCTTATGAGGCTGAACTTCAAAGGCAGGCTAGCCTAGACAAGATTGCTGAGGAAGATAAAAGACATCAACTGATGGCTTACATTACTAAGAACAACAAGATTAAAGCCCACACATTAAAGAGACTCTCCATGGAAGAGCTGACAAGAAGAGCTCAACTTATTGCAGACAAACTTGCAACAAGTAAAGATACAAAAGCCAAGAGAGCTCAGATGATAGAAGAGTTAGTAGCAAATGGTTATGGTTCAAAAGCCTCTGTGTCCAAATGGAAAGAAGAAAGATTAGTGGACACTTATAGAAAATATAAGGCTGCAAGGGCTGCAAATCCAGAGAAGTTTCAAACTGCTGAAGTACCAACTTCAGTAGTTAGAACTTCTGGTGTTCAAAGAAGACCAGCTACTCAGAAGAAGAAATCAGAGGAAAATGTGAAGACTGATTTCAGAATGGTACTACTAGAAGGTAGTACAGTGGTCCATTATGACTTTGACATAGAAGAAAAACCTCTGCTCACACAATTCAGGGATCCTTCCACCTTTGCCTATCAAATCCAGAAGACCATCAAAGACAAGCTGCACACTAAGGTAGTAACTGAACATCATTTGCCAACTTTTCAGATACCTAATGTGATGCAACAAGAACAAGGAAGTGAATCCCACCTGAGAGTCACTGAAGTTGAAAATATACAACACTCAGGAATAACCCAGGGTACCACCATGGTTCCCTACACTTTAGACTTTGACAAGTCTAAAGTACCTATCATCAGATGGTCCTTTACTGATAACAACTCAGTACTTGTGACAAGAAGAGATCAGACAAGCAGAGCCTATAGGTCGATGAATGATCTGAAGAAGCTATCAACTCAAGACCTGCTTACAATCCAACATCTGGAACCACAGAAAGGGTCTCTCACTAATGAACAGCTGAACCAGCTGAAGAATTCCATGTTCAAAGGAATATGGAAAATTGTGAAGGACAGAAGAGAACAATAAGGAATTAGTAAGGTTTTGGCTTCATCAATCCAGGGGGAGATTGTTAGGACAAAAAGGATTGGTGAAACCACTTTTGCAAACCTTAGTCTAATTCACTTCTGTCAAAATATTCTAAGTATAGAACTGCTGAAGAAGGAAGAACAAACTGCTGAAGAAGAGATTCCACAAGTGCTGAAGAAGAAAAGTCATCAGAAGTTCTGAAGTTCAAACCAGACACTTCTACTGAAGAACTGCTGAAGACAAACTACTCATCAGTAGTTTGTCATTCATCAGCACTTATGTGAAGATCTTTTCCACCGCCTTTTTGCATCAGTAGTTTATTACTTTAGTATTACTTTTGCTTTATGTACAAGTTCCAAGACTGCAACTTGTTGCAACTTGTTTCTGAACTTGCTTTTTGGCAAGGTTCATGTATTTGTAAAGTCTATAAATAGAAGGGTTCATCCCTCTGTTTTAGACATTGATTTTAATACAGAAATCCTTCAACTCATATCATTGTTATTTCCATTTCATATTTATTGAGAATCTGTCTAAGTGTTTCATTCTCATTCAATACTTAGATTCTCAATAAATACTTATCATTTATTAGTTTCTCAATCTAGGGGGAGTAATAACTCCTGTTGATAAGTGTAGCTTTAAACTCATAACATTCCGCTGTGCTATCACTGATCAAGAACTTGCTAAACACCTAAGTGTTCACTAGCAAGTTCATATAAAAGAGCAATACTGATCCAACATTTAAGAAATTTCATATAATGGCGATTGAAAGATAATAATTTATGTTACCACAATGAATAATTTTATTTCAGCTAAACTTGTATGAGTTTTAAAACTTTGCCATAATAATACTTATATTATAAACCATTTTCATATATATGCATCGACCCAGCGACAAAGTGGACGAGATGGTTCGGCTCACTGGTTACATTGGGCAATTTCTAAATGGACAGTGACCTTCATATGATAGTGTATACAATATCATATTATTACTACATGCTTTTGTCATGTAAATGAACTTTATCATTTAGCAAGGTGTCTTCAATATATAGCACGGTTATCTAGATATGCAATGATCGGACAACTTACACAAGAGTGATGTTTATGTTCATATTGGTCTGTTACAGTAATATACCTTTGTTTTATTAAGATTTGTTCAATAATAAGTACATGGTTTTTTGGTGAACTACAATCAGTTGTAAGTGGCAGTACATATTTCTTTTTTTTTTTTCTTTCTACGAATACTTGTTAAAACATAGTGTGCACATTTCTATTCTTTTTGCGTAACTTGCGACAAAAACCTAAGTATTATAATGTTGTATTGCAACCCATTTGTGAATCTCGCTGCAACGCACGAGTAAACCCACTAGTTTATAATATAATCATATAAGTGTCATAAATCTAATTAAAACGATACACAATAAATCTAATCAAAACATTACATAATACACCTAATTTAAACGCAACATAATAAACCTACTTAATTGAAACATTATTTAATAACTAAAGAGGGAATTAGACGGTGTTCAGTCACAATCATTTTGATGTTTGTCCAACCTCATGTATTCATAAGAGGAACAGTCAGACGGATAAACCACTTATTCATCCGATCTAGGTATTCATCCCTTATTCATCCGATCTAGCTACGTATTCAGCCCCATTGGGAATTTTGTACCCATCTGCCCAACTTGGGACTTCTAGCGTGCATCGAGCGCTTGCAACCGAAGGACGCTTTGCCACTGGAGGGGTGTGCCGCTCTCCGGTTAATAATTGATTAAAAGTGTAATCATACAAATGGTTCAACTCTTCATTTACCAATAGAGTTTGAGGATCACCTATCGGAGGGTCTGTCACCGGAGGTGGTTGCAACGTTTGTCCAACCTCATGTATTCAACTAAAATATAGCCATTATAATAATATATTATTTTATATATTTAATATTTTTTTTTCATATTAGTAATATTATAGTCTTTTAATTAAATAATATTCGTAAACTTAAATAAATAGATATTTTGTGTTAATATATTACTTTTATATTTAATTTAAAAATTAGTTAAGGCATTGGAAGTATACAAAGTGTGTAGCATTTTCAATGATTAATTTGTTAAGTTGTGATAAGTAAAAGACAAATAGTGGAAAAAGTTGATGTATCGTTGATTTTGCAAGTTGTGACAAGTTTTCAGTTGTTTTTTTTTTTCGAACGACTATGCTAATCTCCTATTCTATTATACCAAAAAACTTAAATTACACCATTGTCAAAGATTGAACATTGGACCTTCTCTCTGAGAGACTGCCTCTACCAATTAGACTATCCTTATTAGCAAACATTTTGCATTGTTACTTCAATATTGCCTTGCACCAGTACCTCACAGCTTCTCTCAAAACCATATACACCCCATTGGATGTAATAAAATAATTAAGAGACTAAATTAAATCTAATGCCACTATCATATATGATCTTATGATTGCATAATATTTTAATATATACAAGATTCTAATAATTATTATGATACAATTCAAAATAAATTCAGCTTATGATTGAGAGTGGCTTTTCGAATTGACCCATCCTAGTCATCCCATCCCCTCTATATATACACATCTTCCCTTTTACCTCCTTTCTCATTCCAACAACAATCATCTCACTTCACTTTAAAACATACAAAAACTTATTTCTCTTTTGTGTCACACCAACACCCAAAAAAACTTAAAAACCTTACCTTGCATTTCAGGAAATTTCAAAGAATGTTTAGATTTTCAGGTCAAACCGACTTCGATGGTCGTAGATGTGTGTGGGTCAACGGCCCCGTCATAGTAGGGGCCGGACCCTCAGGACTAGCCGTGTCAGCTTGCCTAAGGGAACAAAGCATTCCCTTTGTAGTCATCGAACGTGCTGACTGCATTGCTTCCCTATGGCAAAAACACACCTATGACCGCCTAAAACTTCACCTCCCGAAAAAATTCTGTCAACTTCCCAAACTACCCTTTCCGGAGGAGTACCCCGAATACCCATCAAAGAAACAATTCATCACGTATCTTGAGAACTATGCTCAAAAATTCGATATAAAGCCGCAATTCAACGAGTGTGTCCAGTCTGCTAAGTACGACGAAGCCTGCCAACTCTGGCGGGTGGTTACTATCTCTAAAACCGGGTCCGAAACCGAGTATATCTGTCAAATGCTTGTGGTGGCAACAGGCGAAAATGCAGAAGGTGTAGTCCCAGAGATAGACGGACTACAAGAGTTCTCAGGTGAAGTCATCCATGCTAAAGACTACAAGTCCGGCCAGAAATACACAGGAAAGAAAGTATTGGTGGTCGGATGTGGAAATTCAGGCATGGAGCTATCACTAGACCTCTGCAACCACAATGCAAAGCCATCCATGGTGGTTCGAAGCTCGGTTCACGTCTTGCCTCGAGAAATCATGGGCAAATCAACATTTGATCTAGCCATGATGCTAATGAAATGGCTACCTCTATGGCTCGTTGACAAGCTATTGTTAATGTTTTCATGGTTCATCTTTGGAAACATTAAAAAATACGGCATTAAACGGCCATCTTTAGGTCCACTAGAGCTCAAAAACCATCATGGAAAGACTCCGGTACTCGACATAGGTGCCCTTGAGAAAATCCGATCAGGCGAGATCTCGGTAGTCCCTGGGATCAAAAGATTTAATTCGAATTCAGTCGAGCTTGTTAATGGTGAGACACTAGACATAGATTCGGTTGTTTTAGCTACCGGATATCGTAGCAATGTACCTTTCTGGCTTCAGGAGACTGAATTCTTTGCTAAAAATGGGTTCCCAAAGACGCCGTTTCCGAACGGGTGGAAGGGAAAACGCGGGTTGTATGCATCTGGATTCACTAGAAGAGGACTTGCTGGTGCGTCTGCTGACGCCGTTAGAATTTCCCAAGATATTGGGAAAGTATGGAATGAAGAGTTGAAACAGAAGAAGAAGAAAGTTCATACGCATAGAAGATGCATCTCTACCTTCTAGTTTTGTTTTTTTTTTTTATTTGTTTTTTGACAAATGTGTTAGAAAAAAATAGGTTTTAATCGTGTGTAAAAATAACATAGGATAGCAGCAGAGGAGCCCTCCCTTTCACCCAAAAAAAAAAAAAAAAAAAAAAGCTAAGAAAAGAAAAATGTTTGGGCGTTTGTATAATTGTATACTTAGGTTGATGAGGCTAATTTTGCAACTTGTTTTACTTATAATGAAAATCACATGTTACTTTTATAATTAATGGTTTCGGTTGTATATAAGTGTTCTGCTAATCGATGCTTATGTGTAGCATTGTTTTACCTCTCGTCAGGTAAAAGTATAATATGCAATATATACATGTGTTGGTGGCATAGAGAGTTGGTGTGTTACTCATTATGCGAGAAGCTAGTGGAGAAATAGGTTTACTAGAAAAATCTGAACTTTATCGGTTCGGGTTCAACCCAGTTGGACGGTGACAGACTTATGATTGTTTTTTCATGGGGCAATTGTAGAATTTTCGTATGTTCGTCCGTCAGAAGGTTGTCTTGGAATGCCTACAAAAACCTCACGCCCAGGACTTCCCTACTGTGTTACCTATTGAAGGCTTGAGGCAACGGATGTCGGCAGTAGAGTACAGGGCAATCCTTAAATACCGGCTGATGATACCCATTTTCCCCGATGATGAAAAATGCCCGGTCTGCCGCAAAGCATGCCTTGATAAGTATGGGGAACATGCGTTACATTGTAAGGAATTGCCAGGGTTTAAATATCGGCACGATTTTGTCCGGGATGCCTTGGCGGACATCCTTAGAAGAGCTGGGATCTCCGCAAGAAAAGAGGGGCCAGTTAATTTTCTCACTGACCCTGTGGAGGGGAGGTCCACCTTACGCCCAGCGGACGTCTTAGTTTTTGGTTGGGAAGGTGGGAAACATGCGTGTGTTGATCTTACCGGAGTGTCCCCCCTTGCTGGGCTTCGAGATAGTGGGTTTGTGGCCGGGCAAGCGGTCATGAGAGCTGAATCCAAAAAAGTGGAAAAGCATGCTAAAACATGTGAGGATAATCAGCATGTTAGGTTTCGCTTAATTATCAATTTTTTGGAGTTCGACCTTGTGAGATTTTAACAAATTAAATACATATTGGGGGTTTAATATGTATTGAAATCTTGGATTTCCTTCCTCAATCAAACTATTTCTTTTTAAATTTTGTTAAGTGGTTCGATTAGCATAACCAGTAATGTACAAATAATGTTGCACAAGAGATCTCAAAAAAAAAAAAAATGTTATTTTTTAAATGATATGTGTAGTTTGTAGACGGAAAATATGGATGAATTAACGAAAACGACTTCCAAATCATTTATTTTTTTCCTTATGGGTTGCATCATGGCATATCGTTGGTACAGCGGAATAAGTTGTTTTGTGGACAGTGACACAACAATTTTGGACATCCGTTAATTAAATCACCTCAATTGATTAAAGTTGAGAGGCTAATGAATTGCATTAAGATGTACTAGTCGTGTTGCACTAGGACAAAGAGCATATTGCCCCCCCATTAGTGCGATCATCCATCCACATCAATACAGTTTGCATCTTCTTTGATGCTAACAAGTGAATGTACTGATAATGTACTATTTTATATTTAATATATAATATTATTAAAATGCTATGTTTAAATTGCACAATTCAAAGTTTGCAATTGCCATTAATAGTGTATTATCCGCTCTCTAGATACCGAGTACATAGAATGCATGGTTTCCTGACAAATCATATGGTTTTATAATTTCATTGCCAAATAAGGTTATCAAATGAAGTGACCCAAAGTTTTTAAATGCAATGACATTCTCACTTTTCGACTAACATTCAAGATTGTTGAACATACTGACTCATTACACGTCGACCCCTATGAAAAAAAAAAAAAAAACATGAAAAAAAGCCCTCCCCAGTACCCAAACATTTTGTATAAGCTTTTAACCCATAAAAAGGTTATATTAGAAGCCCATTTTTGTTGAAACAATAAGCCTAACTTTCATCAATCCAAAATTCCAAATTCCTTTTCACTAAAACTAAAAAGTCCAAACTCATTTCCCACCTTAGAAGCCCATTTTATTAAATCGGGGAGCCCACTTCCTATGAACTTTTACCCTTTTTATTAAACTAGATTATTACCCCGCGCTTCGTGCCGGGACGTCGACGTTTGTACAATTAGATGATCATTCATGAGACCATACCAACTACATATTAAACTAGAACTACTCAACGAGTGCTAGAGTAGGCCAACCTCAAGCTTGGCTCGGTTACAAACAAGACTGATTTCCAGCTAGTCCCTTTTTTAGCTAGTGTGACACACCACAATTTTTGCAAAACCATTTTCATTGTAAATTAGCAAAGAATGAGCCTGAGATGAGAATCATGTAATCAACCATTCAAAAAATAAATTTTGAAACCTTGATTGAAGCAGGACCATGCTTGCGTGGAGGCATGACCAATGTCTGGAATAAAGAGGCACGGCCATGCCTAAGAGTGTGTAGTGGGATTGCTATTATAGCGCCCCTCCTTCTATTTAAATGGGTGATAGTATTTGGCACACAAACCAAACAACAATGGCGTTATATATATAACGCCTGACACTCATTTTTTCAATTTTAAAGCAATATAGGGCCCCATAAAGCCCCCCGTAGCGGTGTTTGGGCGCTATTTTTCAATTTCAAGCCACAATAACGCCCAACTACACATGGTCAAATGAGTAGGGGCAGGAATTTTTGACACGACCTGAAACCTATCCCGAACCCAACATGAAAAAACGGGTTTGGGTCAACTAACACGACCCGTTTAAAAATATGGGTCAGGTTTGAGTCGACCCGTATTAAAAACAGGTCGGGTTCGGGTTGATACGTATAAAAAATGGATTGACCCGTTAACCTGTCTAAGTATTTAGGAAAAAAAACATTATTATATTTTTTTGTTTTGTTTTGTTTTTTCTATTTTCAATTTACATAGTAAGTTATAATAGTGTTTTGTTTTGACACACCATATTATTTACTTGTCAAACTGATACTCACAATTAGACACGTTATTGATAACCCGCTTACAATCCAACAAACAGCTTATAACTCGTCAATATCTATGACTCATTTAAAAATACGGGTTAAACGGGCCGTGTTTGGGTTTGACCCGAATTTATGTGTGTCGGGTTAGGGTTGGAATATTTGACACGAATATAATATGGGTCGAGTTCGGGTTACACATTTCAACCCGTGAACCCGCCAACCCATCAACCAAACACGATTGACACCCCTACTAATGAGAGACAGGACCATGCAAAACCTCTTTGTTATTCTAAAACCTGTTCAAAATTATTTTAACCCGTTCCAAACTTTGAACCGAACCCATTTCGTATAACACTAGCCTATTTAATCTAATCCGAGGCTCCTAGCTTCAAACCATCCTTTATGCTATGTTCCCGAGTTTACTAACAGAAAAAAAAAGAAGAGAAAGGGAATTTGTGGGAGAAAAGAAAGAGAGGGAAATGAAATATATAACTTTATTTTGCGTTCCCAAGTTCAAAGGAAAGAAAAAGAAAGTAAATACTTTATTTGTTCTCGAGTTGAAATAAAGAGATCAGAAATGTTTAATTTTATTGTGCAACTGTTTTTTTTTTTTTTTTTTGAAAGGCAAATTCATTTCATTCCACACCAAATATACAGATACATCAATTAGCAAGAAGCTTTTTGGATGCTCTTATCCTAAAATATCCCAACCCAAGTTTTTACATCCCAATTTTGTTATCCTTGATTACATAATTATGATTCCAGTTCAAATGAGCACCATTCTTCCTAACTACAATTGATCCCATTCGCCCGGTTTGTGATCCACAAGTAGGATTGCGCCTTGATTTCGCTGAATAGTTCTTCAAAATTTATCCTCTTCCCTTGAAAAATTTTCCTGTTTCTTCCGTTCCATATGCTCCAGCAAGTGGTAAGTATGATCGCGTAGATCGCTTTCTTCCTAGACCTTCTTAAACCATTGATGTTGCCAACCTCCAACAGCTCCCGAATGTTGAAAGCAAATATGGGTGGTAAGTTACACCAATCTGCCACCTTTTGCCATACATTCGCAGCCACATAGCAGTGTATGAAGAGATGTGTCGCGTTTTCAGAATAATCTCCACAGAGGCTGCATAATGGAGACGTGCCGATGATCTTCCGCTTGATTAGTCCTTCCATACTCGCCAACCTGTCTTGCTCCGCTCGCCAAGCTAAAATGTTAACCTTTTTAGGAACCCAATTACACCATATGAATGGGTAATAAGGGACAGCAGCAGCCGAGAGAATCGCGCGGCTGGAAGCAGCCGTAAACAAACCAGAGGGGTCGCTAAGCCATTTCCAGACATCATTTGCAGCCGTGAATTCAGCAGATTGAATCATAGTGTTGCATTCCTCAAGCTCTTCTAATTCCAGTGGTAATAATGGATGTCGCTTCCAAACCCAACCCACCACCCGAGAGTTACCCTGCACGATTAAACGGGCTGCAACAGAGCAGCCCTTGTTAGCTTCTAAAACAAAGAGATTTGGAAATTTGTACCTGAGTGGAGTTTCCCCGAGCCAGCAGTCGAGCCAAAACCGTATGTGCAACCCGTTACCAAGTACCCCTTTGAATAAGTTTTCAACATGGATGTTTAGGTTCTCAAAATCCTTCCCTGTTTTGAATATTGCATTCCAAGTCCCCGGGATTGACGCTTTAATTGGCAGGAAAGTCGAAGATCGTTCATTATGATGGATTGAACAAATCACTTGTTTCCATAGGCATGAGTTTTCATATTTAAAACGCCACCACCATTGTGCAACTGTTATTTAAGTAAAACAAAAGTTGAACAAAATAAGGGGAAAAAGTGTAAATGATATTCAAGTAAAACAAAAGTTGAGTACACTTGTGGTAATTAAAATGTATTTAAGAAGAGGGTTGTACGTTATACACTACATTCTATATAGCTCTTAACTTTGAGTATTTAAAATGCCTATATCAAATACGTTATATATAGTATAGATATCCAGGGATGAGCAATAATTGAACATTTAACCGAAACTGAGCTAAAAACAGAAGAAGCTGGACCAAAATCAATCGAAAACTCAATAAACCAAAAACCGAATTAACTTAATCGGTTATCGATTTTTATACACTTAGTTCACCGAAATCAACCAGACGGAAACCAAATCATTCATATATTCATATATTTTTAGCTTTTATACATCTATTACATGTATTTATACCCCCATTTCATGTACTTCTAGGCAAAAAATATAGCCTAGGTTTGGTTTTTGTTATTAACCAAAATCAACTAAACCGGATTAAAAACCGATAACCTAACCATATAAACCGAACCAAGTAACCGATTGGTTAATAAAATTGATTAAGTGATGACTTCATTTCAATTTTAGTTGAGGCTAATAACCGACATAAACCTTACCATACACACTTTTAAAAATGTTTGTGTTTAGACTCAATTCCAAAGCTTTTCACTGAAAACCAAAAGGAGGAAATTTTGGGCGGAAATAAAGCTTAAAATCACATGCTTCCCTTCGTCTTCCCATCCAACTAAAGGAGATTCGACTTAATAAAATAACGTTATAAGTTAATTAATCAATCAAAAAACGAGTATGAATAATTGGATACAAAGTGCCTGAAAAGCTAAAAAAAACCCTAATTTAATTTCTTGTACATGTTGCTTTAGTTGGCAGCATTTGTAATATAGAGAACATATTGTGGTCAAACATTGGTTAGTAGTTGTTAACGTGTATATGCCGAATCTTAGTTCTTTATCTGAATTTCATGGATCATGTCTACGCTTTTTTTCCCTCTTAACAAATTAGGTTTTGTGACAATTTAATATAACTTGTGGAATTTTCAGGCTGTAAAATCTCTTAACTTTTTAAGAGATTGATTAAAAAGTTTGGTATTGGGTTGTTCAAGAGCCCATAAGCTAGTTTACAAATGAACCGAAAACTGTGCAAGCATATTTTGAGCGCGAATTTATCTGACCGATCGACAAGCGGAGACCGGAGAGTGATTTGGACAACTATAAATTTGAGACGTTGCCTTCGACGTCAATCGCCATGCTATCATTGGAATTTTACTCTTCTAAAGATGGATAGGTATACTTCATCAAGAGAAGCTAGGAGAAAGAATCGCGCAACACTGCAATACATGGTGTCATCTTATAGCAAGGTTATTTTTTATTTATTTAATTACAAGAGTGATAATTATTACTATTAGTATTATTAGAATGATTATATTTTTCAACCCCGGGACGTTCCTGGGATAAAAGCTAGTAAGAGAAATAAGTCAAGACGACCACTTCATGACTTAGGCTTTTGCTATTAAACTTAGGTAGCATTCGTTTCATGGATAGCAATGGAATTAGAATTGGAATTGGAATTCGCGCGAGAACTATAATTTGATCTAGAATTTAGATGTGTTCGTTTCATAAAATTGAATGAAATCCCGATGGAATTGAAATATGGATTCCTTTCCTTATGTTGTTGTTCAATTACAATTTTTCTTCTGTTGTAACGAACAACATAAGAAGTCAAATATACATTCCAATTCCATCTGAATTTCATTCCATTACGTGAAACGAACACTACCTTAGTGTTAAATTTTTTGGGTTGATTGGGCTAGTAAGTCAACAATAATTGTATATTTGCATATATTGGGTCAAACCCAACAGAGTGGTATAAATATAACTGTAAATTATGTGTATATATAATTATGCATATATATAATAAATTAATAAAATTAGTTCGAGCTAAACCGAGCTGATCGGGTTGTTTATAACCGAGCATAAAATTACACTTCCAAAGTTCAACTTCATCATCAACAAACTCGAGTGTCTGTTTTTTATATTATATCTTCAATACTAAGTTTTTATTGAATCGGTCAATTTGAACAAGACGCATGTTAAGGTTTGATTCAAAGGGGTGGTAGAAAGAGATATTTAAAAGTTTAAGGGCCGTTTAGTAATTCTAAGACATTGTAATTCTAAGTTTTAAATTAATCAAAAAAAGTCGAGCGAGATTGTTTAATTGAGTGCGCGATAATTAGGGGTGACAATTTCAGACATGAACATGAATACCCAATACAAACTTATACAATTTTAACAGATACAGGTATGACCTTAACAGGTTTCGTGTCCTAAACATGTAGACTTGAAATACACCTGTTAATTTTCGTGTCTAAACAGGTTAAATACTTGTTTACCTGTTTAGTTTAGTACACGTAGGGCTGGCAAATCGTGTCCCTAACAGGTTAACAGGTCTCTGACGCGCGCGAACAAATAAGTTCTAAACATGAACACGACTCGTTTAACTCATTTATATCTCATGTTTATAACACAGTTTTATGTTTTATGTACCAAAAAAGGGAAATGAAAGATTTTTGCCTCTTAATTCTAAGTATTAAAAAAAGTCAAAAAATCAAATAGTGTACTTTTCAGTCAAACAGGTCTTATCGTGTCTTAACAGGTTACCCATTGCCAGCCCTAAGTACACGTTAGGGCATGTTAAGGATTTTTTTTAATATAGGTTGTGGGGGTGGAGTATTGGAGTTATACGTGTTTACTAAGTAGAATTCTACCTTTTTAATGCTTGACGGTACTCATTTAACGTGTCAATTTGGAAAACATGTTCGTGTATTATCGTATTAACCTGGTACAAACATGTATTATCGTGTTAACTTGGTATAAACTGGTATTATCGTGTCTTATCGTGTAAACTAAGTATAAACAAGTTCGTGTTCGGGTATCAAAAAAATGATACCATAAGTTATCGTGTCGTGTTCGTGTATACATGTTTCGTGTTTGTGTCTTAACAGGTTTGTGTCTTAACAGGTCGGGTATACACGATTTGTAAGCCCTAGCGATAATCGTTTGTTAAGTTAACATTTTATCAGTAGTTCAGTTTTAATTACTATGAATTCCATCTTGCACTAAAGCCTGACTAAAAAAACTTCTCTTAAACCAATAAGGTAGTGGTGGAGTGGTTACGGTAATACTTGGTGTTTCTTGTGACCCAGGTTCAATTCCCACTCTCCGCATTATTTCTGCGGCATCCTGGTGAAGAGCGAACACGGGAGGCGCCGATTCGACTTAGATGGGATGCGAGGTTTTTCCAATTATTCCACTGCCATGCCTTCGGGAGGGTGGAGGTCGGGTTTTCGCGCATCTGAGAGAGCCTAGGGGCTGACAGCGGTCGAGTAGTCGACTTTAGCCACAACACCCAGTGTCACGGTGGTTGACACGTCGTTCCTTTTCGTTAAAAATTTTTTTCTCTGAAAACAATATACACTCCCATTGGAAGTAATAGCATAAACAATCAACTAAAAACCAAGACATTAAATTGAATCTGATCCCACTATGATATAACCTTATATTTTAGTATATAGAAGATTTTAATTTTAATTAGGATAAACTATATTCAATAAAATAGAAGAATGTATATTATGATTAAGTGTGGCTTTTCAAATTAAGATGTAATTTGACCCCTTCTAGGTACCATCCCCTACTCTATATATACATCTTTCCCCTAACCTCTTCCATTTCAACAAAACAGCACTCATCTCAACTTCACTTTGAAACATACAAAAACTTACTCTTTCTTTTGCCAATCATTACCCTAAAAATAATACTTTAAACTTTACCACCTTGAATTTCAGGAAGAATGTTTAACTTTTCAGGTCAACCCGGTGGACGCTGTGTGTGGGTCAACGGCCCTGTCATAGTAGGGGCATGACCCTCAGGGCTAGCCGTGTCAGCTTGCCTCAAGGAACAATGCATTCCCTTTGTAGTCATTGAACGCGCCGACTGCATTGCCTCACTATGGCAAAAACGCACTTATGACCGATTAAAACTTCACCTCCCGAAAAAATTCTGCCAACTTCCCAAACTAACCCTTCCGGAAGAGAACCCTGAATACCCAACAAAGAAACAATTTATCGCGTATCTTGAGAACTATGCTCAAAAGTTTGATATCAAGCCGCAATTCAATGAGTGTGTCCAGTCTGCTAAGTACGACGAAGCCTGCCAGCTTTGGCGGGTGGTTACTGTCTTCTCGACAACAAGATCCGAAACCGAGTATATCTGTCAAATGCTTGTGGTGGCAACAGGAGAAAATGCAGAAGGTGTAGTGCCAGAAATAGACGGACTACAAGAGTTCTCGGGTGAACTTATCCATGCTAAAGACTACAAGTCCGGCCAGAAATACACAGGAAAGAAAGTATTGGTGGTCGGGTGTGGAAATTCAGGCATGGAGCTATCACTAGACCTGTGCAATCACAATGCCAAGCCATCCATGGTGGTTCGAAGCTCGGTTCACGTCTTGCCTCGTGAAATCATGGGCAAATCAACATTTGATCTAGCCATGATACTAATTAAATGGCTACCTCTATGGCTCATTGACAAGCTATTGTTAATGTTTTCATGGTTCATCTTTGGAAACATTCAAAAATACGGCATTAAACGGCCATCTTTAGGTCCACTAGAGCTCAAAAACCATCATGGAAATACTCCGGTACTCGACATAGGTGCCCTTGAGAAAATCTGATCAGCCGAGATCTCGGTAGTCCCTGGTGTTAGACATTAAGTTTAAACTTGATTTATTCATGTGTTATTGTATTATTGAACATATGTTAAATATTATAACCTAAGTCTAGATGGATATTTATGACCGGTTATGTAACACACTGGTTTGTATATAGTGTATCCTAAGTCTAATAATTATCCAAGGGTCGCGTCTGTTAGTTCGTAACGTTTCAGATTGTATAAATAGGGCTGGACGAATCAGTTTGTAAGTGTGGAAAGTTTATGTTTCAATATAACTAACTTTCAAATAATACTCTTTCTTTTCCCTCCATTTTATAACCGTACGCCTCAAATACCCGAAGCCCACATCAGATCAGATCAGAAAGTTTAATCGCAGACCTGTGCAGTCAGTTTTCAACATGGCATCAGAGCCCGATCGTAGAAAAGTGTATGGTATATTCGATGTTAAAGAGAAATCAGTGGATGTTCCCGAAGATAGAGGCAAGAGGCCGATATCTCCATTTGTTGAAGATGATCATGTGGATCAATCAATTCTTGCCAAGAAGATTGCAGAATTTAAGAAGGAGTGTATGGAGCCTTCGAACATCAATTTCTCACGATTTCATATCGGATCAGCCCCAAAGTCGCATGTAGAGAAGAAAAAGAAGGCGCAACAAGAGTTTAATAATAAAGTAAGAGATGCCCCCGAATACCCACACACTATGTGTTGTGGAAAGTGTAAAGAGCCCTTCCATTATAGAAGAAATTGCCCAAAAAAAGATGGGTAAAACAGAATTTATGGTGAAAGGAACAGATGAAAAAGGATGGGATGATGTGTGGTATGCAAGCCTAACAAGAAAAGAACATGGGTGTGGTTACAAAGATCAATTCGCCATTTTTAGCAAATCATTTGGAGTAGAAGGCCAACCAAATGGATATAGGAGGGAGTACTTTAGATGAAAAGGATCGGTGATAATTACAAGCGGAGGACAAGTACACAAGATCAAATAGGTATACTATGTTCCTACACTTCGTAAAAATGTGTTAAGTATAGAAAAATTGAACCAAGAAGGTTTAGAAATTGAATTCGATGGAGATGTTTGTTACATCCATCGGCCGATCATACAAGAGAAGAGAAAGATGATATTATGCCGAATATGTGATAGTGAAGATCACTTCACATTTAAATGTCCCGAAAGAAAGAATATTGTGAAGAATGATGGAAAAGGATCGCTAGAAAGGTTCTCAAACAAACGGGTCAAATTTGAAGGCATAAAAGAAGCACTAAATGATGAAGACAAAGAGAGGGCTTATGTTTTCAAGCAATTTCAAGAATTCTCTATTGATAAGGACAATTATGAAGGTGTTATGGAGAAAGGTCCTATCATGTACCCAACCAATGGTTCTCGCATACAAGATTGTTTAGTTTTCATGGATTTGCTTCATGTTACTACTATGGTTGAAAGGTACAAGCGTAAATTTGAATTAGAGTTTGAAAAGATTGTAGAATGGTTTATGTATGAATTCTTAAAAATAAAGAACAAAGCCCCTATGCCACCAAGAGATGGAACCGGATATCCAATATGCTTGTTGGATTTATACACTAAAGTGCAAGTGTTTGGTGGATATGATAAAGTTACAAAAGATGATAATTGGGCGATTGTTGCAATGTCTATGGGTTATGGAAGAGAGCTACCGAGTTTAGCAAAGAAAGAAGACATAGCATTGACTCTTAGGCTAGTGTATGTCCGATATTTGGAGATGATGGAATGGTACCATCTCAAATACAAAGGCCGTGAGTTAGTCGTTGAAATCAACAATGAAGAAGGTAGCACAAGTGGTGGAAACAAATGGAAAGATGAAGATATGCCACCCAAGAAACGTAGCCGATCATCCTCAAGTGATGAATGAAGAATCGAAGAAAGGAAATCAAGTTTAAGGGGGAGATTGTTAGACATTAAGTTTAAACTTGATTTATTCATGTGTTATTATATTATTGAACATATGTTAAATATTATAACCTAAGTCTAGATGGATAATTATGACCGGTTATGTAACACACCGGTTTGTATATAGTGTATCCTAAGTCTAATAATTATCCAAGGGTCGTGTCTGTTAGTTCGTAACGTTTCAGATTGTATAAATAGGGCTGGACGAATCAGTTTGTAAGTGTGGAAAGTTTATGTTTCAATATAACTAACTTTCAAATAATACTGTCTCTTTTCCCTCCATTTTATAACCGTGCGCCTCAAATACCCGAAGCCCACATTAGATCAGATCAGAAAGTTTAATCGCAGACCTGTGCAGTCAGTTTTCAACACCTGGGATCAAAAGATTTAATTCGAATTCAGTCGAGCTTGTTAATGGTGAAACACTAGACATCGATTCAGTTGTTTTAGCTACTGGATATCGTAGCAATGTCCCTTTCTGGCTTCATGAGACTGAATTCTTTGCTAAAAACGGGTTCCCAAAGACGCCGTTTCCGAACGGGTGGAAGGGAAAACGTGGATTGTATGCATCTGGATTCACTAGAAAAGGACTTGCAGGTGCAGCTGCTGATGCGGTTAAAATATCTCAAGATATTGGACAAGTATGGAATGAATAATTTAATCACAAGAAAAAGAAGCTTCATATACTCAGAAGATGCATTTCAACCTTCGAATTTTATTTTATTTAACAATACGTAGAACATATAAGGGTAGCACTCTACTAAAGAACAAAGTATAGGTAAACTGTTTTTATACTAGCTAATAGAATGATGAGGCTGATTTTGTAACATTCTTTGACATTTCATTAAATTAAATCAATTATATTTTAATATTCTACTTATAATTCTCTTTAATTTATTTTGTAATCTCCTTCTTATATATGTATATTTTATTTATTTATTTTACTCCTACATTTGGTTAGACTTACGAGCAAATGGTAAAAAAAAAAAAATTGCGTCAGCCTTCTTTACAAGGGAGGGGTGCTTTTAGATTTATTTTTTATTTTATTGATTTACATCAATCCTGTACTACCATATTACTTTGCTGCTTTACTTCACTGAAACAGTTTTTTAGAGGTAACATTCCACTGGTTTTGTACCTAATAGTTAATTATTTTCACACATATAGTAATAATAATATTAATAATATCTTTCTCACTCTTTCTCTCTCCTCTAGAACTCACCCACACCACTTATTTGTTTTTTAATAATACCTTTCCCACTCTCTCTCTATTCTAGAACTCACCTACACCACTATTTTTTTTAATAATACCTTTCCCACACTCTCTCTCCTCTATAACTCATCTACACCACTCATTTTTTTTAATAATACCTTTCTCACACACTCTCTCTCTCTCCTCTAGACCCAGCATGGTAAGAAGTAGGGGTGTACAAAAAGCTCGCGACTCGAGGCTCGCTCGAAACTCGCTCGAAAAAAGCTCGGCTCGAAGAGGCTCGTTTTGTTTTCGAGCCGAGCCGAGCTAGCTCGTTTTGTAATCGAGCCGAGCTCGAGCCAGGGGTGTTCAGCTCGTGGCTCGGCTCGTGGCTCGGCTCGATGGCTCGACTCGTGGCTCGGCTCGATGGCTCGACTTAGGCTTGTGTAATTTAGAAAAATAAAAAAATATACATGATAAATAAACCATAACTTAGAAAAATAAAAAAAAAATATACATGATTATGTGTAATTTTATTTAATTTTATTGTTTTTTATTTAATAAATATTTGTAAAAAAAATAAAAAAAATATATATCGAGCTGGCTCGAGCCAGCTCGAGTTCGGCATGAACATTTACGAGCCGAGCTCGAGCTCGACTTTCCAGCTCGATCAGAAAAACGAGCCGAGCCGAGCTGGCTCGGTTTAGGTTCGAGCTCGAGCTCGAGCTAGGCCTGGCTCGGCTCGACTCGGCTCGTGTACAGCCCTAGTAAGAAGAACTCGTATTTGGTTCACGAGACCCCTACTAGCACTGGTGACGACGGTGTTACCGTGCTGGTAGTGGGGTACCCGTGACCTTTTCTGGTGGCGCTCCGTCACCCCTAAGGCTGAGTGGTATGAAATAGAGCCCCTAGGAGTTTTATTGCATCACGTTAGCGCCACATATGCAAGCAACTCCATTGCTCTTATCAATAACACCCAACGAATGAAATAAAGCTCTCTCAATCATTAGTCATTCACTTATTTAATTGAATTTATATTATTTTAAGTTTTATTCAATCTTCTTTTTAATATTTAAATTTAAATTAATCAATAAATAAAACAATATATAATAATAATAAAAAATTAAATATATATAAAAGTAATTATACTAAATAATATTTTACTATACCAAACACGCTCGAAGATCCAAGTGTGTGTCCCGGTTTCGTATTTTCATTTGGATAGGTTCTTTCTCGGCGTATGTTAGAAGTGGGTTCAACGACTGAACGTCATCGTCAAAGGCGACACAAATGGCTTTGCCCGTGTCCTCCAAAATCATAATATGTAATATAATGCACGCATACGTTATATGTCTCATTGTTTTCTTTTCCAGTATATATGATGGTTGAATAATGATAGTCCATTGTTATTTTAAAACCCCGAATGCCCATTCGACATCTTTTCTCACCGACTCGTGTTTTTTCTTGTAACACAAGCGTTTATCATCCGGGCATCAAAGAGTTTTCAAGAACATGGCCCACTTCGGATATATATCGTCAACAAGATACTACACATACTTGTGCTCCACACCATTTGCATAAAGTTATTTATTGGAGATAATTTCTCCTTATTGTTCTCCTCCACCATGCTCTTCCAAGATTTGTGCCTTCTTCCATTATGTCCAAGATATTTGCCTTCATGTATTATGCCTCAAGACTAGCTCCTTACATTATGCCTCAAGACTACCTCCATGTTTGTGCCCCAAGATTAGCTCATTCCTATTTTTATGTTTTCCTTTCTTGTATTTATAGAGGAGGTTGTCTCCTCATTTGATGTACCAAATATCATCAATCAACATCTTTCATTTCTATCTCTACACTTCTCACAATCTACTTTGCCGTTTTGAGAGTCGGTGACTAGAAACCGATACCGCCCTTGGCGACAGGGCCCAAACAAATAAACAAACTAAACCAAATAGAAAATCGCTTCCGCTAGATTTCTATATGGTATCAGAGCAGGTTACTATCCTGCTCGAAAGAAAAAAAATAATAATAATAAAAAAGGGAAAGCAAAAGCACGGTAGGAGAAAGTAAAAAAAAAAAAAAAAAAAAGGGGCACAAGATGGAGAAGAACGAAGAACAAAAAAAAAAGTCGAGTTCTTTGACTCGCAAGAAAAGAAAGTCGGGTTTGTTGAACCCTCAAGAAGAAAAGTCGGGTTCAAATATTTGAGCTCGCAAGAAAAGTTGAGTTTTTTTTTAAAAAACTCGCGAGAAGAAAAGTCGGGTTCATTTGAACCTGCAAAAAAAAAAAGTCGGGTTCAAATCGAACTCGCAAAAAGAAAAGTCGGGTTAGTAGAACTCGCAAGAAGAAAAGTCGGGTTCTTAAACCTGCAAGAAGAAAAGTCGGGTTTTTATACCCGCAAGAAGAAAAGTCGGGTCCAAATCTATGAGCCCGCAAAAAAAAAAAAAAAAGGCAAAACTCCAACTTGAAAGGGTGTGTTCGAAAAGAACGAAATATTACTTGGCAAGTTGGGCGTTCGTGATCTTCACGCTCCAACTTGAGGGGGAGTATTGGAGATAATTTCTCCTTATTGTTCTCCTCCACCATGCTCTTCCAAGATTTGTGCCTTCTTCCATTATGTCCAAGATATTTGCCTTCATGTATTATGCCTCAAGACTAGCTCCTTACATTATGCCTCAAGACTACCTCCATGTTTGTGCCCCAAGATTAGCTCATTCCTATTTTTATGTTTTCCTTTCTTGTATTTATAGAGGAGGTTGTCTCCTCATTTGATGTACCAAATATCATCAATCAACATCTTTCATTTCTATCTCTACACTTCTCACAATCTACTTTGCCGTTTTGAGAGTCGGTGACTAGAAACCGATACCGCCCTTGGCGACAGGGCCCAAACAAATAAACAAACTAAACCAAATAGAAAATCGCTTCCGCTAGATTTCTATATTATTAATCTGGTGCAACCCCGTCTATGACATCATCAAAAACATTTGATGAGTGTAAAACAATGAGATTGTTGTTTGCGCCGGTCATACCAAAGTACGCATGAGTATGGGACTTGATAACCTTCGTAACAACACCTGGTCTCTCGTTCCTTGTATAGTTGATCTCCATATTTGTTGGATCTGAATGGATCTTTCGAACTAGATATCATTTGGATGGGTTTGTTGAGCGCCGCAAAGCTCGTCTTATGGCTCGAGGTTCCAGTCAATTTCCATGTATTATTTTTTGCAAACTTGTAGTCTAGTGGTAAAAGCTTCCACTGTTCGATTTATTCTCATTCTAGTTGTTCTTAACACATAGAAATTACACCAACTAGACGTCAAAAATGTTTTCCTATATGGCCATCCACTACAAGAATTTTCACCATTAGCGTTGACGCTAACAGTGGCAACCCGCGAAGGTGTCGCCGCTAATGTTCACGATTCGTGTGCGGTTTTCTTTTGCATTCCTGGCCATGCGAATCTCCATCACCACCACCATATCCAACAGTTTTCCTTCTTCTCTCTTTTTTTTTTCTCCTCCTAAAACAAACATATCTTCCAACAAACTCCACCACCACCATAATCAAGCTCCAAGCCACCATCCTTAGCTCCACCATCACAGTCATGCTCCCTCACTGTTGTCAACCTCCACCACCGTCAACCATGAGTTCTAGTATCAAGTTGGAATTTTGTAATGTTTAGGTTGAAATTTTGTAATGTTTATGTTGAAATTTTGTAATGTTAACATCTTGAAATTTTGTAATGTTTAACAAGTTTTAATGAGAAATAATTTTGTTTCGTGTAATTTTCGAGTTCAATTCACAGTTTCGTGAAATTTTGTAATGTTTAACAAGTTTTCGGTGAACTTTCCGGCCATTCTCCGGCACATGCATTAGCAGCGATGTGTCACTGCTAAAAGTTGTGAGTATTAGCGGCGACTTTAGCAATAGCGGCGACCCGTTGAGAAATAGCGGCGAGTTAGTAGCGGCGACTCGGATTTCTTGTGGTGATCTCAATCACTCAAGGAATGTGTTTATATGGAACAACCTCCCAGATTTACTAACCCCGAGTTCCCTAATCATGTGTGTAAACGTAACAAAGTTTTATATGGTCTAAGACAAGCTCCACGTGCGGTTTAAAATGTAGCAAAGTTGATCCGTCTCTTTTTGTGTTCAAAAAGGACCCTTGCATCATGTACTTGTTAGTTGATGGGCAATCAAGATCACACTCTCATGTTCTTCATCAATTGCTTAAACAAAGAATTGCAACAAAAGGTTTGGGTGAACTCAGCTACTTTCTCGATCTTGCAGTCACTTACACCAATGATGAATTATTCTTGAATCAACCTAAGTATACTAGCTAGATAAATCTAGGAACAAGCCAAAATGATGGATACGAGATCGGTTTCTAATCCCCTCCCTCCCAATGTCTCTTTTACTAATACGGGCTATCCTTAGACCTAGCTACATGACACATATTGAATTTATAAATTCGTTATAAAGGAGGTCTTGGCTATTAAATTATAGTCATCCAGAAAATCAATGTTTTCTTCTGCGCGCCTCAAATGATACGTGACTATATGCAATTCTGTTATGCATGAATATTTATCGAGATGTTTTATATATATGGTTAAAATATATTCAATTTAGTTTCCTAGAGTTACATATTTAACCAAAAAAAAAAAAAAAAAAATTAAATTATGTAATATGAAATAATAATAACTTCGACCATATGCCTTGCATACATTAGTTATGTTCATTGGATCTTTTAAATATATACATGTTAATTAAGAGGGTGTTTGGGATTGCGTTTTGAATCTGATTTTTAGATTATTGCGTTTTGAAAACGCAGATAATCAGTTTTTAGTGTTTGGATTGCGTTTTGAAAACGCAGATAATCAGTTTTTAAGGCTACCAAAACGCAATAATCTATAAGCAGCTCCACCTCTGCTTTTTCAAAACGCATAATCTGTTTTGAGTAATCAATCCCAAACACCCCCTAAGTCTACCCGTTTAACTAAATTGGGTATTACAAGTCATTACCACACAGAAAATGGACTTTAACTAACGACCCGTCTTTAACTATCATGTTGTGGTTTAAAATGACATTAAGAAAAAGATGCCTGATTGGGATGGGGTGGAACCCACACCCTTGCCCGTTGATGTGTTGCCAAATGCATCACATTTATATATTAGTTTTGTATAGTTTTTAATCGTTTATCGTTCGTTTATATCGTGTCTTAGATACTTATTTGTGTCTTGATGTTAAGCAGGTGTTCGTGGGCTAAAACGAGAGAAAAAGAGCTTAGTTGGAGAGGAGACGAGCATTCGATGAAATTGGAAATCAAAAAAGAAACAAATCTGGAAGAACTGAAATTAGAGACCCTCTAATTTCAGTAAACGTTATTCGCGGGTCTCCAGGAAGTAAAATAGAGGGAAATGACGATTTTACCCTTAATGAATTGGCGTAATTACAGAATATGCCCTCGCGACACTTTTAGGTTGTTAGAGACCCTCTAATTCCAGAAATAGTTGTTCATGGGTCTCTAATAACTCTTCAGCCCATAAAAAGCCCATTTTCGCAATCAAAACCTAATCAGCCGTATGGGGATGTTATCTTCGACTTCCAGAGCTTCTAAGGGAGGATTTTGAAGACTTTTTGCAGTTCCATTCATTCCGGTTGATGCCAGAGCAATCCAGAACAAGTTTTGAAGCCGAAATCATGATTATGCAAGGCTAAACATCCTGCGGTTTCTCCGGGTGAACGATTTGGTTATTTTATCAATTGTTTTATGTTTGATACTTATTACTTGGATTAGATTTTGTGAACACCTTAATGTTCTTTGCATCTAATTGTATGTTTGACTGATCTAGACAGTTTGGTTGATTAATATTATTGCATTATGTTATCGTATCTTAGTTTTCTTGCACTAGGATTAATTTAACTTTGCAATTAATGTTATGATAGCTGAATTGGGTTGAACAATTTAAACAAAGTCATGTCTATGTGATTTCCTAGGTAGGGTATTAACATAATTCAGTTGATAATTACCGAATCAGAAACCCGGAGTGACCGTTTTTCCATATTATTGTCTTTTCTAAAAAAATCAATCATCAATCTGTTTTTGCAAGCAAAGCAGCACTTTAATTTAAGCTTCATAATTTTATTAGTTTTTTCTATTATTATAGTTAAAAATTGCTATTAACACTAACCACATACTCCTCGTGGTTCGACAACACTACTCCCTATACTGCAGTCCTTGTAGCTAAGGAGTTGTTTTTAAAATATTTTTTGATTAGCACTTCGACACGCGATCAAAATGTCAATCAAATATTCCGCTTTTTACTCATCCGCCTACTATCAAGAAGCTAGAAAATTTGACCCTTAATCACTTTGACTTTAATGCCTAAGCTCATAATCCTTATGACTTCAACACACATGATCTTATTAAATCCAAAACTTCAACTGACCCCCCACACTTAATCCCATTTGTCCTCTGAAAGTCGTGCTCCCCGGCAACGGCGCCATTTTGATCGCGTGTCGAAGTGCTAATCAAAAACTAAATAAAAACTACTCCTTAGCTACAACTGACTGCAGTATAGGAAGTAGGGTTGTCGAACCTCAGGGAGTTTGTGGAAAGTGCTAAGTTACTAATTTCTAATTAAATTAAGATTAACTAAAGTAATTTTATGAAGTTTAATGTAAAAGTGCTGCGGTGCTGCAAAACGGATTGATAATAGAGTTTATAAAAGACAATAATATGGAAAAACGGTCACTCCGGGTTTCTGATTCGGTAACTGTAAAGACAATCTGAATTAACCTAGCTAGGCAATCACATAGACATGACTCTGTTTAAATTGTTCAACCCAATTCAACATCAAAACACAAATCACAAAGTTAAATTATTCCTAGTGCAAGAAAACCAAGAAACGATAACGAATTGTAATTGTGAAAATCAGTCAAACTGTTCAAATAAGTCAAACATACAACCAGATTCAAAGACACATAAGTATGTTCATGAAACCTGGTCCTAAAACATAGTTCAAAACAGAAAAGTCCTTACAAAATAACCGAATCTTTCACCCGGAGAAACCGCAAGATGATTAGCCTTGCATCTTCATGATTTCGGCTTCAAAACTTGTTCTGGATTGCTCTGGCATCAACCGGAATGAATGGAACTGCAAAAAGTACTCAAAATCCCCCCTTAGAAGATCTGGAAGTCGAAGAATTCATCCCCATACGGCTGCTAGGTTTTTAATTGCGAAAATGGGCTTTTTATGGGCTGAAGAGTTATTAGAGACCCATGAACAACTGTTTCTGGAATTAGAGGGTCTCTAATAACCTAAAAGTGACGCGATGGCATCTTCAGTAATTATCACAATTCATTAAGGGTAAAATCGTCATTTTTCCTCTGTTTTACTTCCTGGAGACCCGCGAATAACTTTTACTGAAATTAGAGGGTCTCTAATTTCAGTTCTTCCAGATTTGTTTCTTTTTTGATTTCCAATTTCATCGAATGCTCGTCTCCTCTCCAACTAAGCTCTTTTTCTCTCGTTTTAGCCCACGAACACCTGCTTAACACCAAGACACAAATAAGTATCTTAGACACGATATTTACGAACGATAAACGATTAAAAACTATACAAAACTAATATATAAATGTGATGCATTTGGCAACACATCACCCGTCTTGACACCCGTTATGAGGATGACAAACTTCACTTTGGCACCCCCTTTTAACATCAATGGTGTGTGTTTGGAGCCTCAAGCTCATCATGTGGGTTGTGACGCACGCACTGGTTGGTCTAAGTAGTAAGTAGTACGAAAACACATACCAAGTGTTTGCCTGATGGTTCACGCTCCACCCTACTAGTACATGTGACCCGCGTGACGTATGTTGCCCAAGTAGAGATTAGAAATAGCTCAATACTTATTTCTAGCCCTAGTTAACTTAGCTATAAAATATTTTATTCAACAAAATATGTAATAAAAAAGTTATTTATTCTTTACATATTTGAATTTTTAAATACAACAGATAGTTGTAAAACAAAGATAATATGTTGTCGCATATTTTTTATAATATAAATATTGACTTCATTACAATAAAAGGTGTGTAAAACTATCCATCTTAATCTTAAAACTCGGTTAATGAATTTACAAAGACCTAACTCTATGTTTTGAGTCTGCTTCTGTCACAGTGTCTATACGCGTACACATATAATAGATTTGTATGAAACACCCAAGAACAGAGTCAATTCCAAAACTTTTCGAAAATTAAAGGTGAGAATTTTGGATGGAAATAAAGTTTGTTTCCCCTCTTCTTCAGTTCTTCCTATCCAACAAAATGAGATTAAAATACCTTTATGAATTAAATAATTAATCAAAGTTGACTAGGAACACTTGCATGAAAATAAGTGCCTAAAAGAAACCTAGTTTAATCTTTCGTGTACTTTATTACTTTAGTTAACCATCATTATTAATATAGAGAACAAATTGTGGGTCAACATTAATTAGTTGATAATTGTTTAACGTGTGTGTAAATGATGGCTAGTTGAGTTGATAACAACAATTATCTTTAGTCTTGAAGCTAGGGAGGTGTCGAATTTGAGTAACACTTATGACATGAAGAGTGGGGGAGCTTTCTGGGATGACAGGGGTTCGATCATTGGTAGGGACAGCTGTCAACTATCCCTATCGGAAATAGAATTGACTATGGATTCTACCAAATCAAGTAGGATTTTCATGAAGAAGATTTGGCTCAACGTGTTCTATTCGATATGGACAAGGGAAAAGCCCGACCCAGTATTATTAAAATAATAAAGGAAACATAACCAAGTCAAGATGACACGGATCGATCAGCCCCTTTTTTTAAGCCAACGATCTTACCATTTCCGAAGGAATTCGAGTTACATCTCTTTTCCATTGCCTTTCAAGAGTTCTCATATGTTTCCAAGCTCCTTTGAGACCCCGAAAAATAAACAAATTCTTTTTCTTAGGAGCGCAACTATTCCCTCTGTGGATTGGTAGATGATGTTCTTTAGAATCATAGGAGGTCGATGTCACCAATTCCTACTTGGAAACACCCTTGGCATAGATGAGCCGTACCGAACCAGGGTCTTGTGGGTTTACAAGTGTGCATGTTGCCACCTAATCTAACAGTAAAAAAAACGTGTTTAACGTGTGTATGCTATATTAGTTCTGTAAAAGAATTTTAAGGATAGCTCATGTATATGTTTTGTAAACCTTATGAAATCAATTACCGGCCAGCTTGTAAAATCTCTGATTCTAAGAGAGATGCATGAAAAAAGTTTATTGAGAGTTCATCTAATTCAGGCATTACGTACCTAGATGCTCACGAATTAAACGTTTTACATGGTTACTTCAACATTGCCATACACCCAAACCTCACAAATTAAACATCTAGCATATACACTGATCCCACTGCAGGAAGTAAAAATAATAAAGAAACCACTAAAAACCAAGAGGCTAGATTAAATCTAATATCACGATATATATAATATCAATATCAATATCATAATAATTTAGTATACAGAATATATTATAATTAGTTATGTAAAAGAAAAAGCCACGCAAAAAATATAATTTTTCATATGATTGAGAGTAGCTTTTCCATAATTGACTCCTGCTAGGTACCATCCTCAACTCCCACCCCATTCTATATATACATCTTTCCCTACCCTCATCTTTCATTCAATCAAAACAACACTCATCTCAACTTCACTTTGAAACATACAAAAACTTACTCTTCCTTTTGTCACTCATTACCCTAAAAATAATTACCACCTTGCATTCCAAGAAGAATGTTTAACTTTTCAGGTCAACCCGGTCGGCGATGTGTGTGGGTCAACGGCCCCGTCATAGTAGGGGCCGGACCCTCAGGGCTAGCCGTGTCAGCTTGCCTAAGGGAACAAAGCATTCCCTTTGTAGTCATCGAACGCGCTGACTGCATTGCTTCCCTTTGGCAAAAACGCACCTATGACCGCCTAAAACTTCACCTCCCGAAAAAATTCTGCCAACTTCCCAAACTAACCTTTCCAGAAGAGTACCCCGAATACCCAACAAAGAAACAATTCATCGCGTATCTTGAGAACTACGCTCAAAAGTTCGATATAAAGCCGCAATTCAATGAGTGTGTCCAGTCTGCTAAGTACGACGAAGCCTGCCAGCTCTGGCGGGTGGTTACCGTCTCCTCAACAACAAGATCCGAAACCGAGTATATCTGTCAAATGCTTGTGGTGGCAACAGGAGAAAATGCAGAAGGTGTAGTGCCAGAAATAGACGGACTACAAGAGTTCTCAGGTGAAGTTATCCATGCTAAAGACTACAAGTCCGGCCAAAAATACACAGGAAAGAAAGTATTGGTGGTCGGATGTGGAAATTCAGGCATGGAGCTATCACTAGACCTCAGCAACCACAATGCAAAGCCATCGATGGTGGTTCGAAGCTCGGTTCACATCTTGCCTCGTGAAATTATGGGAAAATCAACATTTGATCTAGCCATGATGCTAATGAAATGGCTACCTCTTTGGCTCGTTGACAAGCTTCTGTTAATCCTAGCATGGTTTATTTTAGGAAACACTAAAAACTACGGCATAAAAAGGCCATCTTTAGGTCCACTAGAGCTCAAAAACCATCATGGAAAGACTCCAGTACTCGACATGGGTGCTCTTGAGAAAATTCGATCAGGAGATATTGACGGGTGGTTCATAGAACACCCTTTTATAGTGCTAAAACGCTTATTTTATCCACATTTGTCCATGTTATTGCTTGGAATGGGGTGACTACGGTTACTATGATTGCAGGGGCATTAAGGAGCTAAAACTGAAGAAAAACGCACTTGGGAGCGGACCGGAAACGAGTTGGAGCTTGAAAGAAACAAAAGAAGAAAAATTGGGATTTTTGTCAGGTCCACCGTATGGTACGGTCACCACCGTATGGTACGGTGAAGGCTGACAAACATATTTCCACCGTATTACAGTCCCTGATGGGCGTTGGTTTTGTTGATGCCACCGTACCATACGGTGACCACCGTATGGTACGGTGGACTCTGCACATTTTTGTAACTTCCCCTATTAAATGGGTGGTTATTGCAAGACTTTTGATCATCTTCGAATTGGGAACGTTCCTTAGCATTCTAGGGGCGATTTTGGGCAGAAAACAAGGTTGAAGAACATTGCTAATCATTAGGTTATTATCTTTGATTCACATGAACTATAGATTGAAGATTATGATGACCCATTTGGTGATGCTTGGCTAAACCTTTAATGGTCATCCTTGGTGAAGTTTTCTTTGAACTATTTATGCTTTTGTCTTATGATTTCTAGAATAACAATTTGGTATGCTTTGTTGAATTGTTATGGTATTTGAACATTTGGTTGTAGTGGTTATTTAATTTATCTATTTCTCTTCTTGATTGCATGTTCTTGGTGTTGCTAACAATCGGGATATTGCGGGAAGGATTTGGGTTGGATAATTGAGTAATTGGTCATCGGGAAACAACCTCGCATTAATATAATCCGAGTACTTTGTTCCCTTTTATCACAACACTTGTTCAAATACGAGTTATGTCTATGTAACTCTTTCTAGTGAGACTTTTGGCATAAAGATTCAAGGGAAATGGATCCAGGGATGGTCATTGCTTTCTCAATTTGATAAACACAATCTTATTTCAATTCAGCAATTTAGTTTACTTTTCTTAAATCTAAATCAAAACCAACAAACAATCTTTGATCTTTATTTTTCTTAGTTGTTAAATAGTAGTTTAATTACAAAACCTTAATTCTCACATTTTCCACAAACTCCCTGTGTTCGATACCCTTCTTACCACTATCTTTAGTTGTAATTGGGAAATTTTACGTGTACCACGACAAGCACGTCAAATTTTGGCGCCGTTGCCGGGGAGTTGTGCGCAACATGTGTAATTTTTAGTTGTCTTTTATTTTATTTTTAAAAAAAAATCTTAAAAAAAAAATTGGTATATAAAAAGTGTTATTTAATGTTATTAGATTTCACTTTGGGTGTTCTAGTTGTGCAGGTTTTTCCTTTGCAGGCGTAGAATACTATGGATCGAGCCTATTCATCATGTTTAGGTTGTGGTAGTCCATGTCACACTCGTTTTGAGTGCCATGAGTATCGACAACAATTTGAAGACGCTAGGAGGAGATTATATGAATTGGATGTCATGTATGATGACGTACAGGATTATTATCCGACTTGGGAAGATGTTTGTCGAAACAACATGGTGTATTATGATGAGCCAGATCATAGTTATTATAACTATGAACCCGAAGAGACACCATTTTCAGGTTACCTTCAAGATCAATACCAAATTCCTCCATATGAAGAAGAACGTGCAAAGATTACATATCAAAGCAAGGAGGAAATGCAACTCGCTCGAATCGAAGATAAATTATCTAAAGTCGAAGAGTTGTTATCAACACCTAGTCTTTCGATTCAACAAAGAATTGATTACTTGAGCTTTAAGTGTAAGATGTTATCAAGAAGGATAGACATAGCCGAGGCTATTTCCCCTTTACCTGATGATATTAGAAACTGTTCGCAAGTTAAGGGTGAGGTTGTGGAGATTAATACCACACCAAATCCTTCATTTGTTGAAGAGTTACATTTGGAAAAGGTTGTTGTTTGTATTGATGCAGGTGACACAAGTCAAGATTCTCACAAATCTCATCCCGCCCCGATTAACCTCATAAACAAGGTTCGGGATGAAGATTCAAAGGCAAATATTCGGAAAGTGAGACTACAAGACATCGGGGAAAAGCTCATGAGATGGTTCCACCACAACAACATTCGCTCACCATACATGCCAATTTTTAAACATCTGTTTATTTGGCATGTAAACTACCGAGCATACTTCGGAAATTCGGTAGGAAAATGTTCTTTGAGACCACCATGAATGAACATTAGGTATGAGTCTTGTACATTTTGTATATTTATATATTTTGTTTTATTTTGTTTTATTTTTAGATTGTATTTTAAGTCTCTTTTGATTTCTGGAATGCTTGGAGTTTACCTTGCAATCAGATAATTTCGCCTGTACTCAATCCCCATTCAGGCAGGGTAAATATGTACACCATCGGTGTATAAGGCATCCCAGAATTTTATATTTTTATTTTTCTTTTGAGTCTTAGTTTCAGGTTTGTTTATCGGCCGCGAAAGAAATGCTATACGGCTCGATTGGGAGGAACTGCAGGGACTCATACATGTGTTTGATATAAGGTAAAAAAACAAACAACAGCAGGCCCCATATCAAGGAGGAAGCAGTGAAGGAGCGTTTGGTTTTGGCGAATGGAATGATTTGTTCACTTCGGTGTTCGGGCCGCCTCAACCCCGCTACTATTGACCAGGTCGTGTTTTTTCCTTTGTACATAGTGTATATTTTGCTTTGTTTGATTTCTTTATGTTTCGGGAAATGGGTGGTTGGGTGGTGTTATGATTGATGATGATTGCTTTGGGTTGTGGTAGTAGGAGGTGTGTTGTTTAAAAATGAAAGAAAAAAAAACTAAAAAAAAAAATTAAAAAATGAAAAAATACAAAAAGAAATTTGTGGTTTGAGTGTACGAGTGTTTCCTTCCAAAAACCGCACATTGGGGACAATGTACCCCAAGTGTGGGGATGGGGGAAAAGTTTGAAGAATTTAAAAATTTTTTGAAAAAATCAAGCGTAGCGTTGTGAGAATTGGAACACCTTGAACTAACCTCGAGAGGCACACCGGCAACCCTTAACCCATTTTTATTCTTGGTGAGATTTGAGCCACAGTTATAGAACAATATATATAGATATATCTTTCTTTGTGAGAGTGGCAATGGGTGGGGGTGCACTAGAACTTGTGCTTGAATGCGACTTGAATCTTTGAGTGAGCATAAGTGTAGAGATGATAAGGGCACTAGGCAGCCTTGTTATGTTGAGTGAGAGTGTGGGAATTGGGGGGTTGGACCTCATGCATTATATATATGAGCTTGGTAGCGAGAGGGGCGGGGGTTTGGACATTTAGTTGCCCATTTTTTTGAGCCTAAAAGCCTATCGATTGTTAACCCTTTAGCTAGTTCCCTAAATAAATACCCAACTTGACCCGGTCTTGTGTGTCTAAATAAAGTGTTAGTGTGTTATGTTAGTATTATAAGTTGAAGTTTTAGTTGAGTGCGTTCGTACGTGTATGTATTAGTGTTTCTTGATGTATTGAAAAAAATTGAGAAAAATGATGAAAAGAAAAAAAAGAAAAAAAAAAAAAAGCAAAAAAAGAAAAAAAAAAGAGGAAGTTTATATGTGATATCTATTATAGTTGTGTTCGTATTTGTGTTTGCGTGTGTTAGTTATGTGTGTGTGTCGTTGTGTAATAAAAGACCGGGTAAAGTTATGCGCTACTAAAAATATACCCTTTTCCCTACCTTTACACTTAGCCACATTACAACCCGACAAGCCCTTTTGATTTGCACTTATGTTTAGCGTGTAAGAGGAGGGTTGATTCAGGTACAAGCTTATGGTTGCGCACTCATTTATTTGCCTTTTGTGTGCCTAGCTCTGAATTGCTAGTTTTAAGTTGTCACCGAGAGGAGAGAAACTGTGAGGGGTGTGTTGATTCGGGTGTTAAGGACGGGTTAGTATATGGATTGCACGTTAATGCTTGATTTAAAAATGATCGTTTTGCGTAAAAGTGATTTTGGTAGATTGCTTGGGACAAGCAATGGGTAAGTGTGGGGATGTGACGGGTGGTTCATAGAACACCCTTTTATAGTGCTAAAACGCTTATTTTATCCACATTTGTCCATGTTATTGCTTGGAATGGGGTGACTACGGTTACTATGATTGCAGGGGCATTAAGGAGCTAAAAATGAAGAAAAACGCACTTGGGAGCGGACCGGAAACGAGTTGGAGCTTGAAAGAAACAAAAGAAGAAAAATTGGGATTTTTGTCAGGTCCACCGTATGGTACGGTCACCACCGTATGGTACGGTGAAGGCTGACAAACATATTTCCACCGTATTACAGTCCCTGATGGGCGTTGGTTTTGTTGATGCCACCGTACCATACGGTGACCACCGTATGGTACGGTGGACTCTGCACATTTTTGTAACTTCCCCTATTAAATGGGTGGTTATTGCAAGACTTTTGATCATCTTCGAATTGGGAACGTTCCTTAGCATTCTAGGGGCGATTTTGGGCAGAAAACAAGGTTGAAGAACATTGCTAATCATTAGGTTATTATCTTTGATTCACATGAACTATAGATTGAAGATTATGATGACCCATTTGGTGATGCTTGGCTAAACCTTTAATGGTCATCCTTGGTGAAGTTTTCTTTGAACTATTTATGCTTTTGTCTTATGATTTCTAGAATAACAATTTGGTATGCTTTGTTGAATTGTTATGGTATTTGAACATTTGGTTGTAGTGGTTATTTAATTTATCTATTTCTCTTCTTGATTGCATGTTCTTGGTGTTGCTAACAATCGGGATATTGCGGGAAGGATTTGGGTTGGATAATTGAGTAATTGGTCATCGGGAAACAACCTCGCATTAATATAATCCGAGTACTTTGTTCCCTTTTATCACAACACTTGTTCAAATACGAGTTATGTCTATGTAACTCTTTCTAGTGAGACTTTTGGCATAAAGATTCAAGGGAAATGGATCCAGGGATGGTCATTGCTTTCTCAATTTGATAAACACAATCTTATTTCAATTCAGCAATTTAGTTTACTTTTCTTAAATCTAAATCAAAACCAACAAACAATCTTTGATCTTTATTTTTCTTAGTTGTTAAATAGTAGTTTAATTACAAAACCTTAATTCTCACATTTTCCACAAACTCCCTGTGTTCGATACCCTTCTTACCACTATCTTTAGTTGTAATTGGGAAATTTTACGTGTACCACGACAAGCACGTCAGATATCGCCGTTGTCCCTGGGATTAAAAAATTTAATTCCAAATCAGTCGAGCTCGTCAATGGTGAGACACTAGACATCGATTCGGTTGTTTTGGCTACCGGATATCGTAGCAATGTCCCTTTCTGGCTTCAGGAAACAGATTTCTTTGCTAAAAATGGGTTCCCAAAGACACCGTTTCCAAACGGTTGGAAGGGAAAATGTGGATTGTATGCATCTGGATTCACTAGAAGAGGACTTGCTGGTGCAGCTGCTGATGCGGTTAAAATATCTCAAGATATTGGACAAGTATGGAATGAAGAATTTAATCACAAGAAAAAGAAGCTTCATATACTCAGAAGATGCATTTCAACCTTCTATTAATTTTTTTTAATTTTAACAATACATAGAATATACAAGGGCAACACTCAAAGAACAAAGTTTAGGTGAACTGTTTGTATACTAATAGAATGATGAGGTTGATTTTGTAACACTCTTTGATACTTCATTAAATTAATTCAATTAATTTTAATATTCTACTCTTATTTCTTTTTAGTTCATTTTACTCTGTACATTTTGGGCGGAAATAAAGTTTATAACATGCTTCCCTTCTTCTTCTTCCCATCCAACTAAAAGAGATCTGACTTAATAAAATAAGGCTCCCACTATTTGCACAAGGTTAAATTTTATTCACATAACCCTCTACGGCCCGTAGAGGCCTCTACGGGCCGTAGAGCCCATTTTTTTACTCCTTCTACGAGCCATAGAGGCCTCTACGGGCCGTAGGTAATCATTACCAATGATTGGCAATCATACAATCTTTGGTAATGATTACCTACGAGCCGTAGAGGCCTCTACGGCTCGTAGAAGAAGTCTTATTAATTTTGAGAATGAAGAAGGAAGAGATGGATGTTTTATGATGCCTACGGCCTGTAGAGGCCTCTACGGGTCGTAGACAAAAAAAAAACAAAAAACGTTTGGGACGAGGTTCGATCTTAGGCACATTATCACACAAACACACACACAAAGTCTTATTTCGTATATGGGGACCATCTGGGCTACCAGTTCGCTGGTTTCTTAGTTGAAAATTTTTAATATAACATGGTTTATTTTAGGAGACACTAAAAACTACGGCATAAAAAGGCCATCTTTAGGTCCACTAGAGCTCAAAAACCATCATGGAAAGACTCCAGTACTCGACATGGGTGCTCTTGAGAAAATTCGATCAGGAGATATCGCCGTTGTCCCTGGGATTAAAAAAATTTAATTCCAAATCAGTCGAGCTCGTCAATGGTTTAACACTAGACATCGATTCGGTTGTTTTGGCTACCGGATATCGTAGCAATGTCCCTTTCTGGCTTCAGGAAACAGAATTCTTTGCTAAAAATGGGTTCCCAAAGACACCGTTTCCAAACGGTTGCAAGGAAAAACATGGATTGTATGCATCTGGATTCACTAGAAGAGGACTTGCAGGTGCAGCTGCTGATGCGGTTAAAATATCTCAAGATATTGGACAAGTATGGAATGAAGAATTTAATCACAAGAAAAAGAAGCTTCATATACTCAGAAGATGCATTTCAACCTTCTAATTTTATTTTATTTAACAATACATAGAACATATATAAGGGTAGCACTCTACTAAAGAACAAATTATAGGTAAACTGTTTTTATACTAGCTAATAGAATGAAGAGGCTGATTTTGTAACATTCTTTGACATTTCATTAAATTAAATCAATTATATTTTAATACTCTACTTTTATTTCTCTTTAATTTATTTTGTAATCTCCTTCTTATATATGTATATTTTTTTTATTTTTTTTTGTAATAGACAAAGTATTTTACTCCTACATTTGGTTAGACTTATGAGCAAATGGAAAAAAAAATTGCGTCAGACTTCTTTATAGGGGAGGGGTGCTTTTAGATTTATTTTTCACTTTACTGATTTACATCAATCCTGCACTGTTACATCACTTCACTTCACTGATTTACTACACTGTAACAGTTTTTTAGAGACAACACTCCACTGGTTCTTTACCCATTAATTAATTATTTTCACACGTATAGTAATAATACTACGTAATATTACTAATAATACCTTTCCCACTTTCTATCTCCTCTAGAAGTCACCTACACCACCTATTTTTTTTAATAATACCTTTCCCACATTCTCTCTCCTCTATAACTCACCTACACCACTCATTTTTTTTAATAATACCTTTCTCACTCTCCCTCTCCTCTAGAACAGCACGGTAAGAAGAACCCGTATTTGGTTCACGAGACCCCTACCAGCATTGGCGGCGCCGGTGTTACCATGCTGGTAGTGGGGTACCTGTGACCTTTTCTGGTGGCGCTCCGTCGCCCCTAAGGCTGAGTGGTATGGAATAGAGCCCCTAGCAGTTTTATTGCATCACGTTAGCGCCACATATGCAGGCAACACCATTGTTCTTATCAATAACACCCAACGAATGAAATAAAGCTCTCTCAATCATTAGTCATTCACTTATTTAATTGATTTTATATTATTTTAAGTTTTATTCAATCTTCTTTTAATATTTAAATTTAAATTAATCATTAATCAATAAATAAAACAATATATAATAATAATAATAAATTAAGTATATATAAAAGTAATTATACTAAATAATATTTTATTATACCAAACACGCTCGAAGATCCAAGTGTGTGTCCCGGTTTTGTATTTTCATTTGGATAGGTTTTTTCTCGGCGTATGTTAGAAGTGGGTTCAACGACTGAACGTCATCGTCAAAGGCGACACAAATGGCTCCGCCAGTGTCCTCCAAAATCATATTATGTAAATATAATGCACGCATACGTTATATGTGTGACATCCGCCTCTTTTAAATTATCAATATTACAACTTTTGTTCTTGTAATTAAGTATTTTAAATTCAGTCCTTTCGTTTTTTTCAAGTTAATAACATTTTGAGTTATGCTAAATCGTTGTATTTTTTTCTCTCTATAAATATGTTTTCTTAATATAATACAAATGAATGAACCATATTAATAATAATTTAAACCATTTTAACCTTGCTTTAAAATCATAATGACCTCTAGAAATTGAAACCATTGAAACCGTAGTTTCTTGGTCTTTCGAAACCACCACCCATCATTTACAACCATTAAATGGCAATCAAAGGAAATACTATGGGTAACCGACACTTTAGTAGTTCAAGGTTAAAATCATTTGGGGTCCTTCTTGTTAGATATTATAGTTTCATATTTCTGCACACCTTCACTTTCACTATGCTTCTGTACCAAAACCCCCTGGCAATCACAATCTAATCAAGCTCCAATTGACATTTTATCTCTTAAACCATCTTCCTTGACTTACCCGTTCCAATGAACAACAACCAACCCCACCGGGAGTCCGATGCTATCAACCACCTTCGTCGCCTCCAACCCACTATAGTTGACCATCGTTACTGCCACCAAACATCACCGTCTTAACCACAGTCACACCATTCGATACCCATGTCCCTATTTCAAACCACCTCTATTTAACGACCAGACCACTTCTCTGGCGAGCCTACCGTCGTTGGGCAAACACCTGTCGGAGGTATTAACTTCAGACTTACTAGTTATTTATTTATTTATTTTTTGCAAAATGGTCATCTAACAATACCTGGTCTTGATTTTAAAATAAGGATCCGAACATGATTTTTTATATAATCATTGTGATGGCTGTGAAAGTGAAAAAAAGAATTTAGTCAACATGTATCCTTGGTCAGTTTGATGGTCAGAGAGCTCATGGCAACATCAAATAAAATTGTCTTTTTCTTAATTGATTTAATCTTTATTTTATTTACTTATACTATTATTTAAAATACTTAGTCAAATGCCATTGAGTTAATTATTATTAAATTGACATCTTTAATACGTACATATGTAAATGTAACTTGCAAATCATTTGGAGCCAACTTTTGTTACATTTTTTTTATAAAATTACTAGATCTTTGCCCGCGTTACACGCGGCTCACCAACGTACAATTATATTGAGGGGTAAAACATATAAAAAAATGTAGCAGAAATATTTTATTAAGATTTAAAACAAATAAATACACATTCTATTCAAATATCAAAATATTTTTCTTTATACACAAGATTTTTTTGTTTTAGTCTTGACTTTCCCATCAGCATCAAGTATAAGTAACTTGACGCCTGCCTTGCTTTTAACTGTTGACAATGCGACATAAAGTTGACCATGTGACAATACTGGGTCTATTAAATATAATACAACCTTCGATAAAGTCTGTCCTTGGATTTTATTGATGGTCTTTGAGAAACATACGCTTATTTGGAACTGTTCCCTTTGGAAGTTGATTGTAATCTTGTTATAAGATGAAATATTTTATTAAAATGTAAAAGAAAATGATACATATTCTAATCAAATATCATCAAAATATTTCTTTATACAAAACATTTTTGTTTTATTCTTCACCTTGTCATCCGCGTCAAGTATAAGTAACTTAACGCCAGTCCTGATTTTTACTCTTGATAAAGCACCATAAAGCTAGCCATATAAGAGTACAGGGTCTCTTATAAACTATCAACAATAATGTTAAATCCTAAAAAACAATTCAACCATGTAGAATTTTTACCAATATAATAAACAAACATCAAATGTAAACACGCAATTTATGTAGATGAAAATTGTCTCAAAATCAAAGCAAACACAAATGAAAACAAAATGTCAACACACAGGAAATAAAAATCCTGACAATAAACCATTGTTCAAAAAACTGGTAATCGATCCTATTTTTCAACCTTAGGAATCAAGACCGTGTTCTCAGGTGATTTGTTACGGGAAATCAACTTTTCAGACTTGAGGACTTTAGTTGTTGACTGACTTGCATCATCTTCCATTTCGTAAACTTTGTCCAAGCTACGCTTTATCTCAGCTTCATCACGAATCAAACTAACTCTAGAAGATGATTCTGGAGTAGTGTTATCTCCAACAGAATCCTACAATATTAAAAGCCATGTCTAAATTGTTAGAATAAACTACATTAAAATGTAATCTGAACAGATGATTGACCAAGTAAACTACTAACCTTCAAAGACACCGTATTCTGTGTTGAAGAGTCACCTACATCGATATTTTCAAGCAGAGGTTGTTCGATCTAAAAAAAATGTAATAAAGAACCGATTAACGTAAAAAGGGTTTAAACAATAACTAAATAACAACAAAAATAATAACGATTCATAACAGTAATTATAACGAAAATATTTAAATCATAATCATAACCTGAATGTCAAGGAACCGTTCTTCAAGAGAAGCTACAATTTCCGAATCATTTGTAAGCTTCCTTATACCATAACCATCAACATGCTTATCAATATTAAATTGCCCTACTTTAATTTTGAAAGCAAATTTCTTCTCTTCAATTTCATAAAACTCAACAGGAATTACTTTCTCTTCAATAGAAACCTAGATCATACATCATATAAGTAATACAAAGTAGAATTACATATATTGTTTAAAGCTCAAAAAAATAGGTTACCTGTTTGCTTTTCTCAAGAAGCTGCATCGCTGACATGCCCAACATTTTTTTTGCTTCTCGATCAAACAATGTAAGGGATGTAATTCCTATACAATCCTGTACCCTTATTGGAATCCTATACCTAAAACACCAAAACTAAAAAATCAGATCTATATGTAAAAAAATTACTAAACGTAAACATGAATACTAAAACATAAAAAATAAATAAATAATATCATACAATTATAACTTATGTATAGAGAATAGAATTCTTACACTGGATCACCAGAGACAATCTGTTTGGGACAACCTTTATTCGTGCAAATCAAAACTTGTTTAAATGAAGTTACGTCCTTCACCTCTTCATCATCTGGTAAACTCAAAGTTGGCTCAACCTTGTGGTTGCAGAACTCGCAACCAAGGTAATACCAATCTTCGTTAGGATCCACCCCTTGATTGTTCCAACAACAATTACTTGTTTGTTAACCTACAAAACCAAAATTAAAAATGACACGAATAACCTTGAAATGTATTTGGAAAGAAAGTTATTAGGCAAAAAAAAATTAATTTTATACGAACCTCTGTTATCAATGGAAGCTCACGAATACTGCTAAAAGTTGTTTTATTCAAAAATTCATCAGACATATTCATACTACCAGACGATCCTAGGGATCGTTGAGCAGAACATGATTCGCTGGAGATAAACTTTTCAATATAACTGTAATTAAAAAAAAATATATTTATATATCTTTAAACAACTGAAAACATATAAATAAAACACAAAAAAATATAACTATTCTACCTTTTCTTGAAAGAACGAATGTCTTCAATGTCTTCATTAATAAAAAGGCGAGTGATAAAGAAAGCATTTTGAACACTTACATTGCCTTTGAAAAAAAAATATTAAAACAGGTAAAACAAATACCGGTATACAAAAATATCTAATCGGAATTTCTAAAAAAAGTAATATATAACATACCTTTATAATTGCTAAAGCTTCCAAATTGAACAATAAGGACTACATGAACTTCATCTTCATTCTGCTTGATGTATTCAAACATCTCATGACTATAATCTTCCCACAAAGAACAGGTCATTTTCATGCCACTACATATAAACAGAATGTATGTTAAAAGGAAAATTATAAAGGGTTTTATACCAACATATTCGTAGCAGATATGAAATACATACTCTAGATCGATCAAGACAAGGTTCATCTTGCTTTTCAAACCAGCTTTAGTTTCTGTTGGTTCTGGTGGAGTCCATTCTTCAACATAGCCAATGAAATCTTAAAAAAAAGTTAAAACAGTTTTATACGAATACATAATCAATATAGAAAAGGATTAAAATACATTTCGTTAGTATAATAAAAACAAACCAATTCTTTGTTCTGTAGACAGATTTCCACCTTTAATTGACTCAAAAGATGAAAAATTAAAACCGTATTCGCTTCCATCAAACTTACTACACTTTGAAATATTAGTTTCAAAAGTAAATGAGAGCATATCTTCTTTAGAAAAATGTTTAGTAGATTTGTTTTCAGCAAGTTGTGAGTTATAAATATAATAGGTTTCATTTTCATGTAAGAATTTTTCATGCTTCTTCATATATCTACTCCATACAATAGCTTGCATTTTCGACCCCTGTTTTAAAAGAAAAAAAAAATGTATTAACAACCAATTTTCGCAACAAACAAATGTGTAGAAAAAAGCAAATTAAAAAAAAAATATGTTAAAAACATAACATGTTCATCCATAAGAACCATATCAAGAGAAAGAATTTCTCCAGGTTTCTTTCGATTTTCTCGCTTCCAAAGCCTAAGCACCCTAACTTTGATAGTATATTTAGTCATGCGCCAAGTGATGTCATTCAAAAAAGTAATGTTGTTTGGATCCACAATGCTACAACTCTATGGTATCTAAGTATTAGGTACGATCAATCTAATATGTATTTATAGAGGTTTAACATAAAAATGTAATAAAAATGTAAAGTTTTTTATTTTTAGTAAACATTACTAAATTATGTCTACATAAATATAACAATTGACCACAAATTGATTTACATTTAAGTGTTTCCATTATTAAATTAAATTTCGTTTAAAGTTAATTATATAATGAAAATATAATTAGCATTGTTATATGTTTACATTATTAACTTAAAAGTTAATATTGTTAAATTTTGTTTACATACATACGATTTTTTGGTATGGTACATTTGAAACTGTGTATAATTAAAATTTAATTTTTAATAAAATTGTTTGTGAAATTTTTTTTAAAAGTAACAGTTAGAAATGAAAATCAATTTACATTTAAGTTTTCCATTATTAAGTTAAATTTCGTTTATTGATTAAAAAAAGAAAATCATAATTACCATTGTTACATGTTTACATTATTTAGTTAAGGATCATAATTTAAAATATTTTTGGAAAATTGTGATTAATATAATTCAGTTGGAAAAGTCAACGTTACTAAAAGTTTACTTTAAAAATAAACAATAACACATTTAAGAAATATAAAATGTAAATTATTGTTAAAAAAGGTTTGGTAATATAAAAATGTTTCAAAGTTAGTCATAGAATGTATGATGACTTTTTGACTAAAGATTCCTAAATTATGACAACATTAATATAACAGTTGACCAGAAAATTAATTTACATTTAACTGTTTCCATTATTAAGTTAAATTTCGTTTTGGTATGGTACATTTTAAACTTAGTATAATTCATTTTATATTTTTAATAAAATTGTTTGTTATAAATTTTTTTAACTAACAGCTTTATAAAAGAAAAGTAATTTACATTTAACTTTGTCCAATTTTTATAGGTAAAGTTAGTTTATTCATCAAGAATTTATTTTTTGGAAAAAAATTGTTTATTATTCGTTTTTTAAACTAAGCGATTTAAAATAATTGTAAAACTGTAATAAAATTTAATTAAAATAGCCAAACATTGAATTTAAATACCTCTTATGTTACAAAACTGGTTTTAGTTTATAAAGGGTTGGTTTTAAATTTTTTTAAAACAAAGTCATTCAACTTATGTTTTAAATAATTGAAATGTACCAAAAATATTTTGATGATACAATTATATTGATTGTTAGTTAATTGTAATAATCTTAAATTTATTTTGTTAACAATGATTGAGATAACTTAAACTTCTTAATATAAACAGAATTTATATTTATTAACAATTAATAAATTAAAATATTTTAGGAAAACTGTCATTAATATGATTGACTTGGAAAAGTCAATGTTGCTAAAATTTGACTTTTAAAAAAAATTATCAAATTTAAAAAATATAAAATGTCACATGATTGTTAAAAAAAATTTCTGATATAAAAATGTATGATGACTTTTTTTTTTTGTATAAAAATCCATATGATTGTAATTGTATTACTACTACCTAAACAGTACACAATTCATAATTACTCAATAAACAACAAAATAGGATTAGCATAAACATATATCACGACAAACCAAACATCATATGCACAATCATACATGACAACTAAACCTACCAAAAGTTTACAAAATTAATGTTCAAAAAAACCTTTTTGTTAAAAAGAGTTGGACAACCAATGTTACAAAATATAGTTTTTTGTATCAAAATGTAAAATTTTAAGATGAAAATTCAGTTATTTTAGATTCTTAGGTAATAGATTTACTAACTTATCCAAACATTGCTAACTTACTGGCTAAACAACCCAAAAACATTACAATATACATAACCTACTAATTTATTGTTTATCAACATATATATAAACCCAAAAACCACGACTTACCACATGAGCAGTAAATGTGGAAATGTTTGTGACTACCAACGATAGATCATGTTCTAACTTAAAAAAGTTACCCACCAAAAAGTAATGTCTTCAAACCACATAACAACCACCACTAACCAAACTAACTACCATTACCGCTAACAACATTAGAGAACTCGAACACACCTTGCTTTTGGAAAAACTGGAAATGCATTTGATCACCAAGCTGAAAGTTCTTATCACCTACGAAAGTTGACATACCTCTTATGTTGTAACGGTACTTTCCAGGTTCACCTTCCCTCCCAACAGACACTCTGTCACACCCTCAAAATCCACTTGCGGAGTTTTACCGCGAGGCGCATGACAAACCAGGATCCAAACCAACGATCACAATAAACAAGTCTAAATGAATATAAATGCAATTTCAAAACATAGTTTAAAATCCCGTTTACAGCGGAAGCTTATTCAAAATAGTATCTCAACAATGAAACAATAGTTCAACGTTTATAAGACCATGTAACCCTAGTTAGACGCCGTGCAGACGCGTGCGCCCTAGTCCAGTCGTGCTACCTTAGCGACCTGAGAAAACATGTAAAAGTTTACGTCAGCACAAAAATGCTGGTGAGTTTACAGGTTTTGTATCCAAGTACCAAGTCAACCTGTCCATACTATAACAAATCGAAAACCAGTGTACGCTAGCTAGGCGTATGTTTTGTTACTACCACGATTGGAAAACCATTACTAACTCGAATACCAGATGTTGTGCCCGAAAAGTACCAGTTGTTCCTGTTGTTCCTGTTTGAGACAATATGCACTCGCCCGGCCCTCCAAGCCGACGAGCGGGGTTGGTCACTCCCAATAGCGCTATTCACATTTCCCCGTTGTGCAAACCCGCACATTCATGGTTCCCCCCGGGACTTCCAAAGATCGTGTAGTACACAATAGAAACCCATAGTATGACAGTAGTTACCAAATAATCGTTTTAACACATGTTTTCTCCCCCGAAAGTATAAAACCAGTTTAAAAGAGGGGCCGTAAACTCACCTTAAGTTGCGTTACTCCTTAACCCGAGTAAACTCAGCTGCTATGCTAGTCCCGTAAAGCGGCGACCTAACATATGACAGTTACAAGTACTTAGACTAATAACCCGTAGGTTAATTAGTCCCTAGATGTCCAGACCATAACCAAGTTCGTTTGAAAACACCGTGACTGTTTAACTGACCCAAAGTACAAGACTCGACATCCCATTGGTGACCCGAGACTCCCCGTGTTATGTTTACGCTCTTAAACAGACAATCATGCAATCACACTTAACATACGTTAACGCACAACAAGTTATAGCACATAGTTCACGAATCACCGAATTACATCCAAACATATGTTACCAAGTTATCATATATGTTACGAGGTTCCTAGCATGTTACTACATGTCAAATCGGGTCTCGGAATGCTAATTTACACTTACAGCAGTAGTACACGCGATTAGGAAACGTAAACTAGCATTTAGGACTGATTGCATATAAGTTCATGTGATTAGGGCTGATTGCATATAAGTTCATGTGATTAGGGCTGATTGCATATAAGTTCATGTGATTAGGGATGATTGCATATAAGTTCGCGTGATTAGGGCTGATCGCATGTAAGTTCATGCGATTTGGGGCTGATCGCATGTATGTTCATGCGATTTGGCCCTGATTGCATGTAAAACTGGCGATTAGCAATCCTAATCGCCTGTAACCTTGCTGTTCCAGTTTTTCGCGCGTTTAACGCTCCAAATCAGATCCAGAACGTGTGTAACTACCCAATATCATCCCCAAACACTATCCTAAACATGTTTCAACCAAAACTCTTCGTTTTGCCTCGTATTATCAGCCCTGCATGCAATCACGTAATCCAAACACCATTCACATAGCATGCAATCATCATACTAACATGCATAACAATAACCCTAATAATCAATTACTCAGATATCATCATCATCATAACATTAATATTATTCTGATTTAACCTAATAACATGTTAATCCATCATTATGAATCATAAAAACCCTAGCTTTCTAATCATAAACACCCGTAACACATGTATACTATTTAGAATCCGATTAACAACCCTTATTAATGATTTTCAGAAAGCTTTTTCGTTTTAGAACAGGTCTGGACCATTAGGGATTGATTAAAAATGTTTATAAAGATTCATGGATGGAAACCAAACCTTAGAATTGTGAAAGAATGAAAGATTATGCTTGAATCCTGGTGTTTTGATCAAAAATCGCGTTCTAGAGGTTGTGTGTGTGTTGGGGCAGGTTATGGGACGACTAGGGTTTGTATAATGAAGTTTATGAGGTCAAGTATGGTATTTATAGTCGTTTTTAGTCGTCCAGCACGTAACTAGCGATTATGCAGCCCTTACACGCGATTAGGAATCCTAATCGCATGATTGTTCAGGCAATTGGGGCCTACTCGCCCCCTAGGGCACACGAGTAGCCCCTACTCGCCCCTATGTTTGCCTACTCGCCTCCCTTATAGGCGATTAGGCCTTCCTAATCGCCTATAGGGGCTGGTTTTGTGTGTTTTGCGCGTTAAACCCCGTTTTAACATATGTTAACACATATTCACGTACCGACAAGTCACATAATGATTATAAACACGTAACACAAGTAAATACACATGTTCACACTCGTTCACCAATTCCCGGGACTCGAGACTCGTATGTTCCGTATGCCCTGACGATCCTACAAATCGTCACCGTTTGTACACTTGGTTAAGGACCGACATCTAATGAACCTCTAGACCAACATCCAATGTCCCTCTAGACTAAACCGATAGTTCCCGAACCATAACCCGACTTAACTAACCCAGTTAAGTACAATATACGCGTGACTCGCTAAGGTAGACTTTCATCTAGACAACGTTGTTAACCAGAATTTGCCGGGTGTCACATCATCCCCACGTTAAAAGAATTTTCGTCCCGAAAATTGCACAAGTACCAAAAGAACAAGGAAATAACGAAGGGAACAAACAAAAGATAGAAATCAAAAGAGAGATTTACCCGAATTGTCACATCATCCCCACGTTAAAAGGAATCTCGCCCCGAGATTCATTCAGCTGCAGAAGAGACATATCTCGACTCGAACGCTTCCTTAGGAAAGAGATGAGGATATTTAGACTTCATCTGATCCTCCCGTTCCCACGTATATTCCGGTCCCCGGTTCGAGTTCCACCGAACCTTAACGATACGAATCTTGCTGTGACGTAGGCTACGAATCTTGTAATCAAGGATCTCCACAGGTTCTTCCATAATCCGAAGACGATCATCAACCTTGATCTCTTCTAGTGGAACGATGAGAGACTCGTCAGCCAGACACTTCTTCAAGTTTGACACGTGAAAGACGTTATGTACGTTACCAAGCTCCGTCGGTAAATCAAGACGATATGCCACCGGTCCAATCCGTTCCAGGATCGTAAATGGTCCGACATATCGTGGGTTGAGTTTGCCACGCTTCCCAAAGCGTATGACGCCCTTCCACGGTGAGACTTTTAGAAGTACTTTGTCATTAACTTGGAATTCCAATGGTTTGCGACGCTGATCGGCATAACTCTTTTGCCGGTCCCGTGCCGCTGCCAACCGGTTACGAATCTGTACGATCTTTTCCGAAGTTTCGTACACTAGTTCAGGCCCAGTGAGTTGACTCTCACCCACTTCAGCCCAACAAAGAGGAGAACGGCATTTCCGTCCGTACAGTGCTTCGAATGGAGCCGCCTTGATGCTCGTGTGATAACTGTTATTGTACGAGAATTCTACTAACGGCAGATGAGCTTCCCAACCCTTGCCAAAATCGATCACACATGCCCGCAGCATGTCTTCTAAAGTTTGAATCGTGCGCTCACTCTGACCGTCAGTCTGTGGATGATAGGCCGTACTCATGTCTAGTTGGGTACCCAAAGCCTTGTGCAAAGACTTCCAGAAGTGAGAAGTAAAATGGGAGTCACGATCCGAGATAATAGAAACTGGTACCCCGTGCTTAGAAACAACTTCCTTCAAATAAAGACGAGCCAAACGATCCATGGTGTCGGTCTCCTTAATAGCAAGAAAATGAGCTGATTTCGTCAACCGATCGACAATCACCCATATCTTGTCATTCCCGCTTGGTGATTTAGGAAGTTGTGTGACAAAATCCATAGTAATCCGTTCCCATTTCCATTCCGGAATTTCAGGTTGTTGCAAGAGACCCGACGGTTTCTGGTATTCCACCTTGACCTTAGCACAGGTCAAGCATTTGCTCACGTATGAGGCTATGTCCGACCTCATGTTTGGCCACCAGTAAAGCACCCTCAGATCTTGGTACATTTTATCCGAACCAGGATGGATAGAATACCAGGACTTATGAGCTTCATCAAGGACAAGCTCCCGTAGTCCCCCGAATAAAGGAACCCATATGCGTTCTGCGAAGTAGTGCAGGCCATCAGGCCTTCGCTCGAGGTGCTTGTCGGCACCGTGCATAGTTTCAGCTTTAAGGTTTTCCTCCTTCAAAGCTTCCAACTGAGCAGAACGGAGTTGATCAGGTAAGGATGAATGAATGGTGAGCTGCAATGCCCGAACGCGACGAGGTTTAGTAGATTCCTTCCTGCTCAAGGCGTCTGCTACAACATTCGCCTTGCCAGGATGGTACTTAATAGCACAATCATAGTCGTTCAGAAGTTCAATCCAACGACGCTGTCGTATGTTCAAATGTTATTGGTCGAAAATATGTTGGAGACTCTTGTGATCGGTGTAGATGGTGCATTTGGTACCGTACAAGTAATGTCTCCAAATTTTCAACGCGAAAACCACTGCACCCAACTCCAAGTCATGAGTGGTGTAGTTCTTCTCGTGCACCTTGAGTTGACGAGAAGCATACGCAATTACCTTCTCGCGTTGCATCAACACGCAACCGAGACCATGAATAGAAGCATCACAGTAAACAACAAAATCATCAGGGCCCTCAGGTAAAGACAAAATAGGAGCAGAACACAGTTTAGACTTTAGTTCCTCAAACGCTGACTCTTGTGATTCACCCCAGTCGAATTTCCTATCCTTCTGAGTGAGAGTGGTGAGGGGTTGAGCAATCTTCGAGAACCCCTGAATGAAACGACGATAGTAGCCCGCAAGGCCTAGGAATTGCCGTACCTCCGTTGGCGTCTTTGGTGCTCCCCAGTCCTTGATCGCTTCGATTTTAGCTGGATCGACATGAATCCCTAGTTCATTAACCACATGTCCTAGGAATTGAACTTCGCGTAACCAAAAGTCACACTTTGAGAACTTGGCGTAAAGTTGTTCCCGTCGCAAGAGTTCCAAAACTAACCGCAGATGTTCCTCGTGTTCGGTCTCGTTCTTGGAGTAGATCAGAATGTCATCAATAAATACAATGACGAATTTGTCCAGATATGGTTTGCAAACGCGGTTCATCAAGTCCATTAAAACCGCCGGTGCGTTCGTAAGACCGAAAGGCATGACCAAGAATTCGAAATGGCCATAACGTGTTCGAAAGGCAGTCTTGGCAACGTCAGCCTCCCTGACACGCAGCTGGTGATAACCGGACCTCAAGTCGATCTTGGAATAATAACTAGAACCCTGAAGCTGGTCGAATAGATCATCAATACGTGGAAGAGGATAACGGTTCTTGACGGTCAATTTGTTCAGTTCTCTGTAGTCTACACACAATCGGAAACTTCCATCCTTCTTCTTAACAAATAAAATCGGGGCTCCCCAAGGGGAAGAACTTGGCCGGATGAAACCCTTGTCCAAGAGTTCCTGTAACTGACTAGACAATTCCTGCATCTCGGGAGGTGCAAGACGGTAGGGGGCCCGAGCAATAGGAGCAGCCCCTGGTACCAGATCAATACCGAACTCGACTTGACGATGAGGAGGAAGACCAGATAAATCATCGGGAAAAACATCAGGAAACTCGCGTACCACCGGAATGTCGTCGATCTTCTTCTCATCACTAGAGGGAACAGTTAAAAGCGCCAAAACGGCTGGATAACCCTTTCGAAGACACTTAAGGGCTTTCATGCTAGAGATGATGTTTAGCGGAACACCACCCTTGATACCGTACACAGAAAGGAATTCTCCATCAGGGAGAGGAATCCGAATAACTTTATCGTAACAGACAATCTCCGCGCGATACAAAGATAACCAATCCATTCCTACCACAACGTCAAAACTACCCAAAGGTACCGGCATAAGGTCGATGGGGAATGATAAACCCGACAACTCTAATTGACACTCCCGAAGGATACTAGTAGCTTCAATCGTTTTACCGTCAGCCAACTCAATAATATACTTGGTTTCTAATGGTACAGGTACTACATCTAGCAGTCGACTAACATCCATGGATACAAAACTCTTGTCGGCACCAGAATCAAATAACACGCTAACAGAACGATTATTGAGAAGAAACGTACCGGTGACTGTGTCAGGGTCCTGTCTAGCCTCAGCGGCTCCAATGACGAAGGCACGTGCATTTCTGCCGCCGCCCCCGTTGTTCCCATTACCGTTGTTCCCACCCTGCTTCAGTTTTGGGCAATCCTTCTTGTAATGCCCAGTGTCACCACAGTTGTAGCATCCTTGTTTTCCTGTAGTCCCCTGAGTAGTCGAAGCTGAGTTAGTAGTCGGGGCCTGGGTCGATGGAAGTGTAACCCGACAATCTTTAGCATAATGCCCAATTCGCTGGCAGCGGTGACAACGGTTACTGTCGCAGTTCCATTGATGATGGCGTCCACACTTGTTGCATTTGGGCAGTTTTCCCGCATAACCACCCTGCTTGTTACCCGAAGAAGAAGAACCCCCATTATCAAACCTTTTACCCTGCTGTGCTGGCCCAGATCCTTTCCCGTCATTTTCCCACTTGCGCTTGTTGTTCTCTGGGGCCTTAACAGTCGAACCCTTCGCAGGCAAAATACCCTCATTCACTTTTAAGTTGGTCATCCTATGGGCCGATCGAACCACCTCTGCGTATGTAGGATGATTTCCCGCAGCCACTAATCCTGCAATTTCCGGTACTAACCCCGAGACATAGTGTTCAATCCTACGGTATTCTGGCACATGCAGATCGGGACACAGCACTGCCAACTCATTCCGCCTCACAGTATACTTCTCAATTTCCGACCCAGTCATCTTGAGGTTCCACACCTCATGCTCCAGCTTCTGTACCTCTTCCCTCGGACAATACTCACGCTTCAGCAACTGCACAAAATTCTCCCATGGCATAGCATATGCCTCCCCAATACCCATATTCTGGGTGATGCCATTCCACCAAGTCAATGCCACATCCTGGAATAACGCAGCAGCATACTTAACCCGATCTTCTGGGAGACAGTTACACATCAGAAATACTGACTCCACTTTCTCCAGCCACCTAAGCAAGCTCACCGCACCCTCAGTGCCAGAGAATTCCTGGGGCTTACAATCCCGGAACATCTTGTAGGTGCACATGGGTGGGGGTGGGTCAACAGGACCACCTGAAATAAAACGTATGAGAAACCACGAATTATGTAAACAAGGTTCACCAATGAGGCAAAGAAAATGGATAATTCAACTTACCACCACCGTTGTGCCCTAACTGAAAGGCAGCTTGGAGCAAGTTGTTCAGATCAGCCTGTGATAGGTTAATACCTCCACCACGACCACCAGCACCACCGCGACCACCACCACGTCCACCATTGCGACCACCTCCACGTCCTCCTCGTACTCCAGACATGATTCTGGCAGAAAGAACGAGAAAATTTAGTTTCGCAGTTAAAGATAACCACTAATGTTCACAGGATCAAAGCTAGATCCAATCCAGGACTATCCCCTCAAACCCAGAGCTCACTAGGGCTTCCATGCATTTCGTTTTATGATTTTGTGTGCACCCAAAATGATAAACCGCTCTACATGGTCCTCCCAGTGTTCTCCTAGTTCAAAATTCAAATCACCGAACATAGACTCTTAGCTACACACCGTAATACTACGGTAGTTTATGACAAGTGTTTCTATTGGAGTGCGAAAGGGAGATGTCCGAGCCTTGGACAAATCTCAAGAGCACACGAGTTACTCCAATAGACTACACTGCCTAGAAAACAAGTAACCCAACCTAAGATAGAACGGATGATGTAACGTAGAAAGACCAATGATTTAGAGACACCCCGACAAGACCATACGTAAACCACTATAACGTTTAATACCATGTGATCGTCTAGTGTGTGCGACTCGGCTATAGACTAGACTCTACATGCAGTCCTAGTTCACTATAACCATTGGCTCTGATACCAATCTGTCACACCCTCAAAATCCACTTGCGGAGTTTTACCGCGAGGCGCATGACAAACCAGGATCCAAACCAACGATCACAATAAACAAGTCTAAATGAATATAAATGCAATTTCAAAACATAGTTTAAAATCCCGTTTACAGCGGAAGCTTATTCAAAATAGTATCTCAACAATGAAACAATAGTTCAACGTTTATAAGACCATGTAACCCTAGTTAGACGCCGTGCAGACGCGTGCGCCCTAGTCCAGTCGTGCTACCTTAGCGACCTGAGAAAACATGTAAAAGTTTACGTCAGCACAAAAATGCTGGTGAGTTTACAGGTTTTGTATCCAAGTACCAAGTCAACCTGTCCATACTATAACAAATCGAAAACCAGTGTACGCTAGCTAGGCGTATGTTTTGTTACTACCACGATTGGAAAACCATTATTAACTCGAATACCAGATGTTGTGCCCGAAAAGTACCAGTTGTTCCTGTTGTTCCTGTTTGAGACAATATGCACTCGCCCGGCCCTCCAAGCCGACGAGCGGGGTTGGTCACTCCCAATAGCGCTATTCACATTTCCCCGTTGTGCAAACCCGCACATTCATGGTTCCCCCCGGGACTTCCAAAGATCGTGTAGTACACAATAGAAACCCATAGTATGACAGTAGTTACCAAATAATCGTTTTAACACATGTTTTCTCCCCCGAAAGTATAAAACCAGTTTAAAAGAGGGGCCGTAAACTCACCTTAAGTTGCGTTACTCCTTAACCCGAGTAAACTCAGCTGCTATGCTAGTCCCGTAAAGCGGCGACCTAACATATGACAGTTACAAGTACTTAGACTAATAACCCGTAGGTTAATTAGTCCCTAGATGTCCATACCATAACCAAGTTCGTTTGAAAACACCGTGACTGTTTAACTGACCCAAAGTACAAGACTCGACATCCCATTGGTGACCCGAGACTCCCCGTGTTATGTTTACGCTCTTAAACAGACAATCATGCAATCACACTTAACATACGTTAACGCACAACAAGTTATAGCACATAGTTCACGTATCACCGAATTACATCCAAACATATGTTACCAAGTTATCATATATGTTACGAGGTTCCTAGCATGTTACTACATGTCAAATCGGGTCTCGGAATGCTAATTTACACTTACAGCAGTAGTACACGCGATTAGGAAACGTAAACTAGCATTTAGGACTGATTGCATATAAGTTCATGTGATTAGGGCTGATTGCATATAAGTTCATGTGATTAGGGCTGATTGCATATAAGTTCATGTGATTAGGGCTGATTGCATATAAGTTCATGTGATTAGGGCTGATTGCATATAAGTTCATGTGATTAGGGCTGATTGCATATAAGTTCGCGTGATTAGGGCTGATCGCATGTAAGTTCATGCGATTTGGGGCTGATCGCATGTATGTTCATGCGATTTGGCCCTGATTGCATGTAAAACTGGCGATTAGCAATCCTAATCGCCTGTAACCTTGCTGTTCCAGTTTTTCGCGCGTTTAACGCTCCAAATCAGATCCAAAACGTGTGTAACTACCCAATATCATCCCCAAACACTATCCTAAACATGTTTCAACCAAAACTCTTCGTTTTGCCTCGTATTATCAGCCCTGCATGCAATCACGTAATCCAAACACCATTCACATAGCATGCAATCATCATACTAACATGCATAACAATAACCATAATAATCAATTACTCAGATATCATCATCATCATAACATTAATATTATTCTGATTTAACCTAATGACATGTTAATCCATCATTATGAATCATAAAAACCCTAGCTTTCTAATCATAAACACCCGTAACACATGTATACTATTTAGAATCCGATTAACAACCCTTATTAACGATTTTCAGAAAGCTTTTTCGTTTTAGAACAGGTCTGGACCATTAGGGATTGATTAAAAATGTTTATAAAGATTCATGGATGGAAACCAAACCTTAGAATTGTGAAAGAATGAAAGATTATGCTTGAATCCTGGTGTTTTGATCAAAAATCGCGTTCCAGAGGTTGTGTGTGTGTTGGGGCAGGTTATGGGACGACTAGGGTTTGTATAATGAAGTTTATGAGGTCAAGTATGGTATTTATAGTCGTTTTTAGTCGTCCAGCACGTAACTAGCGATTATGCAGCCCTTACACGCGATTAGGAATCCTAATCGCATGATTGTTCAGGCAATTGGGGCCTACTCGCCCCCTAGGGCACACGAGTAGCCCCTACTCGCCCCTATGTTTGCCTACTCGCCTCCCTTATAGGCGATTAGGCCTTCCTAATCGCCTATAGGGGCTGGTTTCGTGTGTTTTGCGCGTTAAACCCCGTTTTAACATATGTTAACACATATTCACGTACCGACAAGTCACATAATGATTATAAACACGTAACACAAGTAAATACACATGTTCACACTCGTTCACCAATTCCCGGGACTCGAGACTCGTATGTTCCGTATGCCCTGACGATCCTACAAATCGTCACCGTTTGTACACTTGGTTAAGGACCGACATCTAATGAACCTCTAGACCAACATCCAATGTCCCTCTAGACTAAACCGATAGTTCCCGAACCATAACCCGACTTAACTAACCCAGTTAAGTACAATATACGCGTGACTCGCTAAGGTAGACTTTCATCTAGACAACGTTGTTAACCAGAATTTGCCGGGTGTCACACACTCCCCAACTAAAACCCTCACCATCACGAATGGTCAAAGCCCTCTTCTTGCACAACCCATTTTCCCTTGCCCAAGGGGTCTTCATACGCTACGCAAATAACAAATAATAGAATGTTATACAATAATAATATATAAATATAGCTTGTCATCTCATTTGGATATGACATAAGTGGACATCTAAATAAGCAACAACAGTTTTTCCATAATTGACAACAGACTAACATTTAACATCTAAATAAGTCTAAGTAACAACACTTGACCCATATTAGGAGGTCATCAACTTATAAACCACTACTATGGCTGCAATAACATCTAAAGGCGTATAATAAAACTGTTCGACTAACATGCATTTAAGTTAATAGATTTAAAAAATAAATGATTGCACTTACATAGTAAATGCCATTTGACCCATATCACAAGTAAAGACCATTTGAGTGCAGTTTGACCTCATAAGGTCAACAAAGTCTAAATAAACAACTAAATTGGTGCAGTTGAGAACGATGACCACAGATGACCCATATCACAAGTAAAGACCATTTTTACTAAATGCAAACCTAAAACATTCAAGCTTAATACAAACCTATAACATAAATGCATAATCATTCTAAGTTGAACGCTTAAATAGTAACAAACCAATAAAGTATTTCTTAAACCATAAATGTATACCTAAAACATAAACCACTAATCAAATACTAAATCATAACAATCCATTCTAAGGTTTCTATAAAACATCAATCGGATCATAAACCTAAAACATGAAAGCTAAATAGAGACCAAAAACATATTTTCCATAATAATCATCAGTATGTAAACAGAATTAATTAAAACATAAATCATAATCTTAAATCAAAACCCTAAAACAATCGATTAATTAAAATCAGTGTAGTATGTAAACAGGACTAAAATACATCTAAGTTAATACATTTAAAAAATAAATATTATTACTTACATAGTGCCTGTCAACAACGAACACCACTGGCACACCTACATCCTCCTCTTCCTCAGAATCATCATCCTCTTCCTCCATATCAGTGTCCTCTTCATCCTCCTCGCTGAAATCATCAGAAACGACAACCTCCTCACTATCATCAGTAGAAACGACAATGATATCTTCATCAGAGTAATCTTCATCATCATCCTCCTCCTTAACTTCAGCTTCCCATTTAAGTTCAGGAGGAAGAGTAAGCTTGTTTTTCTCAAAAATCGACATATTGTATGTGCTCTGTTAAACCAAAAAGAAGTATATACATTTTATCAGCCTTATGACGTATACAGTGAGGAAAAAATATAAAGCTAAAGATTTAGAATTTATATTTAAGAAAACAGAGAAGACCTCATCAATGATTTCGAAGACAATGAGATGATCAGGTGTGATTGAAAAAGTTTCCTTAATGAAAGGCCATCCTTTAGTGACATAAAAGAAACCATCATCAACTGCTAGCTGTATCTGAAACTTTTTACGTGGAGGAGCTCTAACTGCAATTGGGTCCAACGGGAGTTGTCTGTTCATTAAACCATGAACAACGTAACAACTAACATGCTGGAAAAAACACAAAAAATGTTGACAGGGGTTAAAATAAGTTTTTTTATCAACAAATGGTATAATAAAATATAATGATGTTATTTGATTAAAAAAAAACATACCAGACGCTTCTCACTGGTATTAGGATCGGACAATCTGCAGTAAAAAAAGTTACCCAGCTGCATACACTGCATCTTGATGGAAAGTTATCATCCTGAAAGAGCGAAGATTTTCCTCATACTGAAATAGAAAGTTACACCCAGATGGGTACTTCAATTCAGTAATCATTGTTCTCCAACCATTGTAGAAGAACCACTTGCCAGCAATATTCAACACTTTAATATCATAGATTTTAGAGTCCAAGGTACGGATTTTGGTGTTACCGGTAGGATAACCATAATCTTCGATCCACTTTTGATAGAGTTTTGGTAACGCCTGATAAGAATTACAAACATTAAAATATTATTAGGAAAAGTATAAACATACTGTACTATATACATTTTAGCATGTAACAAATATCTTACAATACAAACACGGTTGTTACCCTCCGACTCAATCCAAAATCCATAAACCATTGTATTCCAAACGTGTATGCACCTGTAGCAACCACAAAAGATAATCGCAAATACATATCAGCAAAGTAATGTTTATATGAGTATAACATAAAGAATATAAATTGAAGACTAAATTGAAGACTAAATCAATTGAACAACTTTTACTAAATGCAAACCTAATCCAAACAATGTATGATAACAATCCATTCCTAGGTTCCTTATAACATAAATTGAAGACTAAATCAATTGAACCATTTTTACTAAATGCAAACCTAAAACATATTACTACGAATAATGTCCAGCTTAGCAATTAGGGATAATATTTGTAATCCGTATTTCTGACATACTACAAATCGAAACCTGAAACATTCCTAGATTCCTTATAACATAAATTGAAGACTAAATCAATTGAACAATTTTTACTAAATGCAAACCTAAAACATATTACTACGAATAATGTTCCGCTTAGCAATTAGGGATAATATTTGTAATCCGTATTTCGGACATACTACAAATCGAAACCTGAAACATTCCTAGGTTCCTTATAACATAAATTGAAGACTAAATCAATTGAACCATTTTTACTAAATACAAACCTAAAACATTCAAGCTTAATACAAACCTATAACATAAATGCAAAATCATTCTAAGTTGAACGCTTAAATAATAACAAACCAATAAAGTATTTCTTAAACCATGAATCGATACCTAAAACATAAACCACTAATCAAAAATTAAATCATAAAAATCGGTTCTAAGGTTTCTATAAAGAAAAAAAAGCCCTAAATCAATACCTAAATCATAAACCCCTAAATTGAAACCTAAAAGCATAACAATCCATTCTTAGATTTCTTAAAACATCAATTTAACGATAAATCGTAAGCTTAAAACATCAACCCTAAATCATATCTGAAATACAAAACGATTAATAAGAATGAACAATAATAATCGAAAAAAAAGAACAATAACTAAAACATAAAACAGAGCAAAAGATTAACATTAATCTAAAGTTTAAAAACATAGATTGAAAAACGGTGAAACAAAAGAAAGAATAATCGATCAATGAACATCGATTTAGTGAAATAACAATCAAAATACAGTTACCTTGGATTGGAGCGAAAGATTATGTTTAATCGCCTTGAATCGCCCTTGTGAGATTAGGGTTTTCTTTGAAGGAGGCGATGATAATATGAATGTGTTATGTCCGTGTTTTTTTAGGGTATATATATTTTATGGATTTTTGATTAAAAAAAAAGAAAATTTTATAAATTACCACATTGTGCCATGAGGGATGACCATTAAATGCTAGGGTGGTAAATGATTGCCAAGTGTCCCAAAATGCTCCTAAATATTATATGTATAGATATGCACATATTTAATCGGTTCATATGTATAAATTCTATATTTCATGTTACCAATAAAGATAATTTATAAGTATCAATTACTTTTATAAAGTAACCCTCCAATTAAAACTCTAACTATTCGCAAATTAAACCTAAAATCCCTAGCTGTCTATAGTTTTAGAAACCCTAGACTTAATCCAATCATTCTTAGACTTTGTAATTACATTATAGGTTGAATCTACGTGATTCGTTCCGCCTACAATTTGTACATTCGGATACTGAGACTACTTCGCTAACTGTGAGTATATCTTTCCCCTTTTTTCATGTTTTACTCTTTTGGGGCTATTCATGTACACTATGACTAAATGTTATTCTTACACTAAATGCAATTCTCATGTGTGCTTTTGTTATGTTAATTTGTGTGTCTATGACTTGTCAAAATCATTAACCTTTGAAGGCCTGACATTTCAATGAATAGTACTATGGTATATACTCTTGTGACTCTGTTGAGAGTCCTCGTCATTGCTATGTATTACATTACTACTAACGCATACTATATATATCTGCTTTTCTTTACATATGGTTGATTTTGAACGGATATTATTTATTACATAATTGCAAATGGTACCGCATATGAATTGCTAAACACTTTTCCTACTATATTTATTCAAACAAGGTATGCTCACCAATACATTTTTGTATTGACATATACTATTTTCGTACATGTTTCAGGTTATTTATGAGATGACTTTTAAGCTTTTGGAATTTTTACTTAGATTTTGGATTCATTGTATTTCAGTTTTAGTTGTCATTTTAGAATTATTGTATCTTGTATTTTTCTTTCAATGTAATAAACTACTTAATCAATATATCAAAATTTACACTTTTAGTCCATGAGCTATTGAACAATCGTCACTACGTGACACCTCGATGTTTTCGCCATCGGTTGGGGTGTTACAGATTGGTATCAGAGCCATGGTTATAGGGAATTAGGTTATTAAAATAGAATGCCTTTTAGCCTAGTCTATAACTAAGCTTACTTTCATGAGTCCTCTCGTGTATATTCCTCTTTATTCTTATATTTTCTTTCTAGGTATTTTTGCTATGATACTTTCTCGTTATTCTTTCGGTATTTTGTTTAGAAAATAATACGCTCGTATTTCACAAACGAAACGATAGCACCAAGTTAGGAGTGACATCCATACCTTGGTGATTAGTTTCACTCCTCTATATGTTATTTATCTTAGGAATATGTCTTTGAGATAAGAGTGACATCCACACCTCAAAAAGTATTTCCTTCAAAAAGGAACTTAACCACTAAGCTGGGAGTGATATCCATAACTTAGTGATTGGTTTCATTCCACAATAATTTTCAATTTTGAAATAACATCTTTGAGTTAGGAGTGAATTCCACATCTCAGGGATCTATTTCTACATCTCGTTTTTAATCTCGCTAAAGTTTGAAATTCACTAATATCCTCATTCACTCAATACTAATTTACCAATATAGCTACACCCAGTCTCCTAAGCCTATTTTCCAGATTAGCACACACTTTATATACACCTTGTGCCTTGAAACAAGTAGCCCGCTATGAGTCCAAAGGGATGCCTTAACGATCCTTACAAACAAACGATCTTTCAATGTATAAATTTCGTAAAAGTTTGACAATTAAAGGGTTTCAAGTTTACCAAGTCCTAACGGGTAATACATAGATTTTCTCAACATTTCATAACAATTAAAAGTTTTCGACTTTTCAACCCACAAGTTAAAAAAATGTTTTAATACAGAAAATTTTATTTTCCAAAATTCGTCAAGGCATCTAGGATCATTCACAACCTTCACGCCGTTCTAAATCTTGGTCTTTTAAAACACATTAGATCTACACATACTTCATAAAATGATTTCATCTTGCATTTTATAAACTTGTATTGCATATTTTACAAGTCAAATGTAAATCTGCTTGTTTTCATATAACGTATCCAATATATGTTTTCGGGAGAAATTTGCAACTAGTAATAAGACTTATAACATTTTTCAAACTCGACTTCTCGCAAACACATGAAAATGTGTACCTACGAAATCTTTTCAAGTGAACCTGTTTTGAACCTAAAACATTCTTCGGTTACTAAAAAGTTATCTTTTTACACTCGCACTCTTTCAGTCGCAAAAATTTTGGTCTAACAAAATATTGGACATACCCTCTTATCTGAATGTTGCTAAATGTCTTTTATAGTATAACGCATATATGTAAAATTACTAGATTTTAACTCGCATGCCAGTAGGTTATACACCTGTTCCGTGCACACTCATTTGCCTTAAATTTCATTATTTTATTCTTGCACCATTTTTATTCATAGTTATTTCTAATACGTTATTTGTGATTATTTTCACATTGCCTATTTGCATTAATTCAACTCGTTTACTTTCATTTTGTGCAATTGTGCGATTTAATCGATTTATGTTATACTATTCTTTTAGTCGAAATTTTATGCTATACTTATATACTTACATGAACGCATATTTGGTATGCATATTTTTTTATTTGTGAGCAAAACCCTGTTATACCTTACATTATTTTGTTCATCGTCATGGCCAACGAACATACTACTTGATAACTCGTATGGGATCTAAGCCAGTGCCCACGTACGACTCAGATTAGAGTATTTATTTAATCCGAGGGGAACAGTGTAAATCTCGGAGTTTATCAATATTGTAACACCCCAACCGATGGCGGAATCATCGAGGTGCCACGTAGTGACGATTGTTCAAAAGCACATGGTACTAAATTGTAAATATTATTGAATAAATCAAAAACTGTCTTACATTGAAATGGAAATACATTGTCTAAATGAAATGTAAATATTGAAATAACTGAATTAAAATAAAGCACTAAATGTCTCTTGTTAAAGCACTAGATCAAACTGCACCTGAAACATGTACAAAATAGATTTGGTCAACATATGAAATGTTGGTGAGCATTCCTAGTTTTGATATATATAGTAGGTTAAAAAGTTATACAATTCAAGTGCAAGCTACAGTGCAATTATGTAAACTATGTATCATACAAATGAGCGAAATCAATCCTGTGACTGTATAATGTACTGTATGAACGGTGGTGTACTCATCCAATAAATGGGTGATAACTTAACAATGGCCACGGATTCTCCGATGAAAAAGGGGGAGAATCAATCTAGGCGGGTTGTCAATCCAAATAGCGCTATCCAATGTTAAGGTCGGCTTGTACCATGTTAATGATTTCACTAAGTACAAATGTAATCCACATGTATTGTCTCAGCATAAAGCACGTTGTAAGCAATGCACATAGTACTAGAATTGTATTGTAAAAATGTAAACTTGTATTTGAAATTGTAATAGTGTACATGTAACACCCCAAAAATGTATAAAAGCAAAAAGGGGGTAGGAATACTCACTGTCTATGTAAGCTTGAAATTGAACTGGACAACGAAATATGCGTTGGAAATATTCCAAAGAATCAACCTAAAGAATTTGATAATGTGTAAGGAATAACTCTAGGATACATGAAATTCTAGGGTTTCGAATTGGGGATAAACGTTTATTTGATTAATAAACAAATTGTTTATTAAAATATAAGATATTTACTAAATAAATAAATAAAAGTCTTTTTGTAAAATTTTAAGTTAAATATTGTCACAACATAAGATTTTGATTATGAAAATAAAATTATTTTCTTGAAAATAGAATATTTACTTTAATTATTTCAAATTGTCAAAATATGAATTTAATATCTAAAAATATTAAAATTAAAGAATTTCTGAATTAAAAATTGTATTTCAGTTCTAGATAGTTAGAAATAATTTATATAAAATTTTGGTGCAAAAATATTGAAAAATGAATTTATTATGATTTATTTATTATTAAAACTAACAAAAATTGATTAAAAATATTAAACAATCGGTTTTTCAGAAATAAAAATTATTTCTGGAATGTATATTGTTACACAAGTTTAGAATAATTTTTGTGGAATTTTATAAAATTGTTTAGATATTTTTTATTGAATTTTATAATTTTAAACGAATAAACTTGTAATATTTATAATATATATTAAATAAATTATTTTTGAAAAACTAAAAATTGGATAATAAAGTTTATTATTTGAATAACATAAAATAAATTTTGTAGAATTTATAAACAATGTTTAGTATTAAAAATCTATTTTAAAAGTTAATATCATAAGTATAAGAAAGAAAAGGATAAAAAAAATGTGTGCTGTTTGTGGGGGTCGAACCTGTGACCCGTGTACAGCAACCTGTATGCCCAGACCAGCTGGTCTGGGTCTTTGTTTGCTGATAAATTGAATTCGAATTTATATTAAACCATAAGAACTCGTCTTCCCCAATTCTACTAAGAACAAGCCCTAGATTCGCAATTGTTTGATTCACACAACAATAACCCAATTAATCAGAGGGTTATTGTTGTGTGAGTGTCTATGAACAAAACCCACAAGAAAAATATAACTTACAATCACGATTACGGGTATAAAGGTTAAGTCAACGATAAAGTCAAACGCGTATGAATCCGTCTTCACCACGAATTGTCTGAGAAATTGGAAGTGGAGTTTTGATTTTCGGCACATAGGGTCTGTCAATCTATGTTCAATTTATAGGGTGAAGCTCGGTGGACGTTTTGGTAAGGTTTGACTCGTGTGGTCAAAGACGCGTGATTTAAGGGCTGAATTCATGTTTAAATCATTGACATAGACGCGGAAATGGAGTATTAGTCGTTAGACGAAGTTAATCAGTCAAGGTTTCTATATTGTTTCGATTGAATGGTTAAGGCAAGAAGAAAATAAAAGGGGTTGGCCGCGTAACACTAGCAGCGATTCAAGGAGAAGACACAGGTCGTTGTTTAGAAGTGTATTTATACAATGTGAATCAGAGTTAAAACAAGGATGAGCCGTAGCTCAGGTGGTTTGGTGTGTGTGTTTGGTTGTGGCCGGCTCGGGATCGAAACCTGGCAACAGCAGGTTTTCCTTCTCTTTTTTTTAGCAGATTAAGGAAGGGATAGAGATGGGCTGGGCCGGATTGTTGTGGACTGGGCCGGTCTGTTTCTGCTGTTGGGCTCAGCAATAACAAAAAGATGAAATGGTTGGGTTGGGTTTGATTATGGTTGATAATGGGTTTTCAAGTGTGGGTTAAGTTAGTCTAAAAAAAATATGATTATTATTATTATTATTATCATTATTATTATTATTATTTTTATTATTATTATTATATATAAAAATAAAAGTGACGGATGTCACAAATATAGGTGTTTAGAGCCCAACGATGTGAACAGAAGTTACCGGTTAAGGGTGAACCCGAAAGGGAAGAACCTCTAACCATGTCTATTACTTGTTACTCTCATTACGGTTAAAGGGTAAACCCGAAAGGGAAGGACCTCTAACCATGTCATTTTTTCATTGCAGTATCAATTACTTAGCATATCCTGATTGCACGCATTTGTTTCTAGTATTACTTAGGATAGGGTTATGGAAAAGTATAACACCCTAGTGTAAGGTAAATCGATGATTACGGTCCGAAACGCAATCATGGGTTTACAGGTACATAAGGGTGGTGTGTAATTCTATTTAGGCTGTTGGTAGACAATCAGTACGAGTCCAAAGTATCGGGAGTGTGGTGGCTCAGCTGCGGTACACCCTATATATAAGCATAAACGATACTGCGGGAATGGACTAGGAATCTAACCAAGAACCTACCCATTACCCATTACTACATCTTCATTAGATCGTTGACTAATAGCTAGTATTTTCAATAAGAACATTTTACATAAGCTTCAATTAGTTTTGTTGGAGCCTTCCTTGTTGACCATCTCAAGGAGAAGACACAGGTCGTTGTTTAGAAGTGTATTTATACAATTTGAATCAGAGTTAAAACAAGGATGAGCCGTAGCTCAGGTGGTTTGGTGTGTGTGTTTGGTTGTGGCCGGCTCGGGATCGAAACCTGGCAACAGCAGGTTTTCCTTCTCTTTTTTTTAGCAGATTAAGGAAGGGATAGAGATGGGCTGGGCCGGATTGTTGTGGACTGGGCCGGTCTGTTTCTGCTGTTGGGCTCAGCAATAACAAAAAGATGAAATGGTTGGGTTGGGTTTGATTATGGTTGATAATGGGTTTTCAAGTGTGGGTTTAGTTAGTCTAAAAAAAATATGATTATTATTATTATTATCATTATTATTATTATTATTTTTATTATTATTATTATATATAAAAATAAAAGTGACGGATGTCACAGCATCCCCTACTTTTAGAAACTTCGTCCCGAAGTTATCAGAAACATAGGGTTATGGATGCTTGGGTAGGAATTAAAGTAGCGGTGGTTTGGAAAATTCGAATGATCTGGATAAGGGGTTTGATAGGTGTGAGTTAAGGATTAGATTAGGTTCGTCTCGAATAATAAGGAGAACAAGAATCTAGTAACACTAAACTTCAAGTTCTAGGACTCCTAAAATAATTGCGTGAGTTAATTGACTGCAGAAAGACTAAATGAACTACCAAGTAAGTAGAGTTTGTTTCTGGTTCGACTTCCAGTCCCACTTTCAATGCATCATTAGTGTTTGTATACAGGGTGTACCGCAGCTAACCCACCACACCTTTGATACCTTGAAAACGTACTGGACGTCTACCAAAAACTCTAATAGAATTTCACACTACCCTAACGCACCTGTAAATTCATGATTACGTTCCGGACCGGAATCATCAATTTACCTTACATTAGGGTTTTATGTCCTTCTATGATCCTAATCTAACACACATTAAAGCAAATAAATTTCACAAGAAGATGTCACATCAAGCACGTTGAGTTACAATGAGATGTTATCAATGAAATGAGGCCGTGTAATAATGAGGTCAACTGAATTGGTTTGCAATGACTTGTAAGCATAACAGTTTTTGAGTATGGGCTACCACTCGTCCGAGGGGCCCTTTAAATGAAATGTTTGTCAAACTAAGTACTACAACCATTAAGTGTAAGTGTTATCATGAATAATTAAATGTCCAATGGATAGTCAAACTAAGGAAAAATCAAGTTGCATATGACAAACAATGATGTTTTTAGAAAAGCTTATAAGATTAAATAAGTATTTCGATTTCCATGGAAGTCAAGACCAAATGTTTCAATAAAATGTAAGGTAGAGTCTGAAATAAACGTAACCGAATTTGATAAATTTCCAATCTGTGTTCGTACACAATAGTATACAAGAAAATTTCTAGATGTTGTATGCTAATGAGTGCGACAAAATTGGGTACAAAATGAAAAGAGAATTATGAAAATGAAAATACAAGTATTGGATTCTCGAGTCTTAGGAAGATTTCATCCATGGCTTAACCAGTGGGATTAACGTCATCCTGATCAGTTGTTTCATTGGTATTGATATTGAAAGCTTGTCCATGTGCCACTAGGTTTACATTGTTCAATTTGGGACATTGAGGTAGCATGTGATTAGGGTCTCTACAATGATAGCATGCCCGACCGTTAGTAATCTGTAGTGGTCCCTGGGCAGCTGTTTGATGATTACTCTGTGTACCGACCATTACTCGACAAGTGGAAACAAAGTGTCCAAACCTTCCACATCTAGTGCATTGACGGCATGGAAGATTTGCAGGGTGATGATATTTGCAGGTGTTGCATTGAGGATGGATTCCCGTGTAGGCTTTCTTGATAGGAGGCTGAGCCACCGGATCAACAACAGCATGGTTCTGATTATCGCCCATTCGTTTCTTAGAGTTCGAAGCAGTAGTGGCGGCCTTTGCTAGAATAGTCTTAGATTGTTCAACAACATTGGTGGTTTTCTCAGTAGGTGTCTTGGTGCCCTTCCTAACCAAGTTTCCTTTCCTTACGTGTTTGTCTGTTAATGTGGCTGCAAGTTGGATGGCTTCTTCTACCGTAGTGGCTTTGCCTCCAGTGACAACGTCTTGAATCAGGTCAGGTAATCCCTCGATATATTTTTCGATTGCTCGAGAGACTGGGGTGACCATGTGTGGAACCAGTATGCTAAGTTCGTGATATCGAGTATTATACGCAAGATTCTCACCACTGTCTTGTTTCAGTCCATGGAACTCTTCCTCCAGTTTCCTGATTTCGTTCCTAGGGCAGAATTTGGCGATCATGAGTTCCTTAACATCTGCCCAAGATAATGATAAAGCAATATCAGCTCCTCGATTGCGCTTTTCACCATTCCACCAGGTTAGCGCCCCCTTTTGAAGGACACTAGTAGCATAGCGAACGCGGAGTTCATCAGGACATTCACTGTTCACAAAAGTACTCTCCATGCTTTCAAACCATTGGAGAAGACCAGTAGCACCCTCCTCACCAGTGAATTTTGTGGGGTTGCAGGAGTTAAAGTGTTTGAAAGTGCACCGAAATTGAGTCGCACTCCCTGTATTGGCACTGTTACTATTCTGGGTTATCTCACTGACAAGGTTCGGGATCACTGCAGCAATTTGCTCAGCGACTAAAGATGCGAGGCGACGATCAGAACGCTGTCCAGAAGCACGAACAGGGCGTTGGCTGGCATCACGGAGCATGCGGCGAGCAGACATCTATGAGGTAGTCAAAGAATAATCATGAGATTAGAAAATGTAAGTGTATAATCGTACAGATGATTATGAAAGTATGAACTTGTAAGCAATATATGAAAATCATGAAATACAGAATATTGTATATGAAATGAGAGAGTATTATTGAAAAACTTGCATAAGATGCTTGGAGTGCCCTTGTCTAGCTGTAAAGCCCAACAAGAACGTTGACTTTTCAAAGGAGTTGAACCCAATGGTGATCAAAGAAGACATGCTTTAGCCTATAAGTGGACACTCACTCCAGGAATCCCCAGGTAAGCATAACAGGTCCGTAAATGGATTTATGCGCTATGCTTGCCTATGCCAGAAAACCCAGTGTACAGGCATCCACCCTTCCAGATTGCACGTGTCCTTATCACACTCATTAAAGTTCAACAACTTCGAAGGAGCAAAAATAAGAGTAGGCATTATGCCTAAGAGTGTCTTCATGAAAGGTACTGTCCCTGTTCCATAATGATGTAGACTTTCCTCTCCTTGTAGGACACCATCTCTATGCACCATGATGAAAGATGAGGAGAATGGAGAGAGAGAGGAGAAGGGAAAGATAGAAGGAGGAAAGTAGAGGGAAATGAGGGGTAGGGTAATTCAGGAAATATTATGCATGAAAGTTGAAGTTCGGTTATAGTCTAGGACATTTTATCTAATAACCTAGTTCCCTATAACCATGGCTCTGATACCAATCTGTAACACCCCAACCGATGGCGGAATCATCGAGGTGCCACGTAGTGACGATTGTTCAAAAGCACATGGTACTAAATTGTAAATATTATTGAATAAATCAAAAACTGTCTTACATTGAAATGGAAATACATTGTCTAAATGAAATGTAAATATTGAAATAACTGAATTAAAATAAAGCACTAAATGTCTCTTGTTAAAGCACTAGATCAAACTGCACCTGAAACATGTACAAAATAGATTTGGTCAACATATGAAATGTTGGTGAGCATTCCTAGTTTTGATATATATAGTAGGTTAAAAAGTTATACAATTCAAGTGCAAGCTACAGTGCAATTATGTAAACTATGTATCATACAAATGAGCGAAATCAATCCTGTGACTGTATAATGTACTGTATGAACGGTGGTGTACTCATCCAATAAATGGGTGATAATTTAACAATGGCCACGGATTCTCCGATGAAAAACGGGGAGAATCAATCTAGGCGGGTTGTCAATCCAAATAGCGCTATCCAATGTTAAGGTCGGCTTGTACCATGTTAATGATTTCACTAAGTACAAATGTAATCCACATGTATTGTCTCAGCATAAAGCACGTTGTAAGCAATGCACATAGTACTAGAATTGTATTGTAAAAATGTAAACTTGTATTTGAAATTGTAATAGTGTACATGTTACACCCCAAAAATGTATAAAAGCAAAAAGGGGGTAGGAATACTCACTGTCTATGTAAGCTTGAAATTGAACTGGACAACGAAATATGCGTTGGAAATATTCCAAAGAATCAACCTAAAGAATTTGATAATGTGTAAGGAATAACTCTAGGATACATGAAATTCTAGGGTTTCGAATTGGAGATAAACGTTTATTTGATTAATAAACAAATTGTTTATTAAAATATAAGATATTTACTAAATAAATAAATAAAAGTCTTTTTGTAAAATTTTAAGTTAAATATTGTCACAACATAAGATTTTGATTATGAAAATAAAATTATTTTCTTGAAAATAGAATATTTACTTTAATTATTTCAAATTGTCAAAATATGAATTTAATATCTAAAAATATTAAAATTAAAGAATTTCTGAATTAAAAATTGTATTTCAGTTCTAGATAGTTAGAAATAATTTATATAAAATTTTGGTGCAAAAATATTGAAAAATGAATTTATTATGATTTATTTATGATTAAAACTAACAAAAATTGATTAAAAATATTAAACAATCGGTTTTTCAGAAATAAAAATTATTTCTGGAATGTATATTGTTACACAAGTTTAGAATAATTTTTGTGGAATTTTATAAAATTGTTTAGATATTTTTTATTGAATTTTATAATTTTAAACGAATAAATTGTAATTTTTATAATATATATTAAATAAATTATTTTTGAAAAACTAAAAATTGGATAATAAAGTTTATTATTTGAATAACATAAAATAAATTTTGTAGAATTTATAAACAATGTTTAGTATTAAAAATCTATTTTAAAAGTTAATATCATAAGTATAAGAAAGAAAAGGATAAAAAAAATGTGTGTTGTTTGTGGGGGTCGAACCTATGACCCGTGTACAGCAACCTGTATGCCCAGACCAGCTGGTCTGGGTCTTTGTTTGCTGATAAATTGAATTCGAATTTATATTAAACCATAAGAACTCGTCTTCCCCAATTCTACTAAGAACAAGCCCTAGATTCGCAATTGTTTGATTCACACAACAATAACCCAATTAATCAGAGGGTTATTGTTGTGTGAGTGTCTATGAACAAAACCCACAAGAAAAATATAACTTACAATCACGATTACGGGTATAAAGGTTAAGTCAACGATAAAGTCAAACGCGTATGAATCCGTCTTCACCACGAATTGTCTGAGAAATTGGAAGTGGAGTTTTGATTTTCGGCACATAGGGTCTGTCAATCTATGTTCAATTTATAGGGTGAAGCTCGGTGGACGTTTTGGTAAGGTTTGACTCGTGTGGTCAAAGACGCGTGATTTAAGGGCTGAATTCATGTTTAAATCATTGACATAGACGCGGAAATGGAGTATTAGTCGTTAGACGAAGTTAATCAGTCAAGGTTTCTATATTGTTTCGATTGAATGGTTAAGGCAAGAAGAAAATAAAAGGGGTTGGCCGCGTAACACTAGCAGCGATTCAAGGAGAAGACACAGGTCGTTGTTTAGAAGTGTATTTATACAATGTGAATCAGAGTTAAAACAAGGATGAGCCGTAGCTCAGGTGGTTTGGTGTGTGTGTTTGGTTGTGGCCGGCTCGGGATCGAAACCTGGCAACAGCAGGTTTTCCTTCTCTTTTTTTTTAGCAGATTAAGGAAGGGATAGAGATGGGCTGGGCCGGATTGTTGTGGACTGGGCCGGTCTGTTTCTGCTGTTGGGCTCAGCAATAACAAAAAGATGAAATGGTTGGGTTGGGTTTGATTATGGTTGATAATGGGTTTTCAAGTGTGGGTTTAGTTAGTCTAAAAAAAATATGATTATTATTATTATTATTATCATTATTATTATTATTATTTTTATTATTATTATTATTATATATAAAAATAAAAGTGACGGATGTCACAAATATAGGTGTTTAGAGCCCAACGATGTGAACAGAAGTTACCGGTTAAGGGTGAACCCGAAAGGGAAGAACCTCTAACCATGTCTATTACTTGTTACTCTCATTACGGTTAAAGGGTAAACCCGAAAGGGAAGGACCTCTAACCATGTCATTTTTTCATTGCAGTATCAATTACTTAACATATCCTGATTGCACGCATTTGTTTCTAGTATTACTTAGGATAGGGTTATGGAAAAGTATAACACCCTAGTGTAAGGTAAATCGATGATTACGGTCCGAAACGCAATCATGGGTTTACAGGTACATAAGGGTGGTGTGTAATTCTATTTAGGCTGTTGGTAGACAATCAGTACGAGTCCAAAGTATCGGGAGTGTGGTGGCTCAGCTGCGGTACACCCTATATATAAGCATAAACGATACTGCGGGAATGGACTAGGAATCTAACCAAGAACCTACCCATTACCCATTACCCATTACTACATCTTCATTAGATCGTTGACTAATAGCTAGTATTTTCAATAAGAACATTTTACATAAGCTTCAATTAGTTTTGTTGGAGCCTTCCTTGTTGACCATCTCTATAGAAAACCTTAAACCTTGTGTACTCTTACACTCTCTGTTAGTCGAAATTCTGTTGCATGTCTTTAATAAAGTTCGGTTAGGAATCTTTCTAAACTAGGGGAGACTACCTTCATTAGTGCCTCTGCTCTCACCAGTTACACATTCCCAAAACCTTTCTCATTTAAACTATAAATCTTCTAATTTTGGGTCAAAAAGTCAAAGATTTTGAAACCTATAATTTGGATATTAAACCACTACTTTAAACTTTGTCAAATCATGATTGATGCATCCCTTAAACCTACTTGTTTTTTTTTTACAAAACCTTTTGTTTCATAAAAACCTCCACTTGAATGGAAATTTCGAGACGAAATTTTTTTAAAGTAGGAGAGACTGTGACATCTGCCTCTTTTAAATTATCAATATTACAACTTTTGTTCTTGTAATTAAATATTTTAAATTCAGTCCTATCGTTTTTCTCAAGTTAATAACATTTTGAGTTATACTAAATCGTTGTATTTTTTTCTCTCTATAAATATGTTTTCTTAATATAATACAAATGAATGAACCATATTAATAATAATTTAAACCACTTTAACCTTGCTTTAAAATCATAATGACCTCTAGAAATTGAAACCAATGAAACCGTAGTTGCTTGGTCTTTCGAAACCACCACCCATCATTTACAACCATTAAATGGCAATCAAAGGAAATACTATGGGTAACCGACACTTTAGTAGTTCAAGGTTAAAATCATTTGGGGTCCTTCTTGTTAGATATTATTGTTTCATATTTCTGCACACCTTCACTTTCACTATGCTTCTGAACCAAAACCCCCTGACAATCACAATCTAATCAAGCTCCAATTGACATTTTAGCTCTTGAACCATCTTCCTTGACTTACCCGTGCCAATGAACAACAACCAACCCCACCGGGAGTCCGATGCCATCAACCACCTTCGTCGCCTCCAACCCACTATAGTTGACCATCGTTACTGCCACCAAACATCACCATCTTAACCACAGTCACACCATTCGATACCCATGTCCCTATTTCAAACCACCTCTATTTAACGACCAGACCACTTCTCTGGCGAGCCTACCGTCGTTGGGCAAACACCTGTTGGAGGTATTAACTTCAGACTTACTAGTTATTTATTTATTTATTTTTTGCAAAATGGTCACTACAACAAAAATGGCTTTTAAGGACCTTTTGTGTGGGACGCTTATAAAATAGGGTCCTAAAAACTATTTAATAGGACAAATGAACTTTTAGGGTCCTTATATAATATGTGTTACTAAACAGGTGTCCTAAAAAGCTATTTAATAGGATGGATGATTCTTTAGGGGGTCCTATTATCATATAACTTAATAAGACACTTAAAATGTAGATTCCAATAAAGTAGTTTATAAGACATTTAGTTGTTGGTGTCCCATTATGTGGTAATGTAATAGGACACTTGATCACCAGGGGTCCTATTATAACATAACTTAATACGACACTTTGTAGCTAAGTTATAAATGTTCGATGTTATAGCACCTTTTCTAGTCAAAGTCATATTATAACATAACTTAATAGGACACTTGACACGTGAGTCTTATACCTTTAACCTTTATAGGACGTTTAATCATTGTGGTGTTATTATAATACACCGTAATAGGACACATGATATTTGAGTCATAAAACATAAGTTTTATAGGACGCTTAATCGCTAGAGTTTTATTAAAACACAACTTAATAGGACACTTAACACCAGAGTGTTATAACTTTAACCTTTATAGGATGCTTAATCATAGTGGTGTTATTATAATAGACCGTAATATGACACTTAATATTTGAGTTATAAAACATCAGTTTTATAAGCGCTTATTCGCTAGAGTTTTATTATAACATAATTTAACAGTACACTTGACACTTGTATTTATAACTCTAACCTTTAGAGTGTGTGTAGTGGTAAACACATATAACGCCCCCTCTTTCATTTTAATTGGTGGCACACCAACCAAAACATTAGAGGCGTTATATAAATGGCGCCTGACACCCTTTTTTTCAATTTTAAAGCAAAATAGCGCCCCATAAAGCCCCCCCCCCCTAAGCGGTGTTTGGGCGCTATTTTTCAATTTCAAACCCAAATAACGCCCCACTACACATGGTCAGTGATGGTGAAAGGTGGTTATGGTGGTGGACGGTTGGTGGATGGGGTGATGGTAAAATTTATGACACGTATTTTCGCGTGTCAATAAATAAAAACCATGACACGTTTTATATCATATTTTTTTGTGCCCCCCACAACCTAAAATCCCTCTCATCTTTCCCGCCCTCTCGGTACACACACCAAAAACAATCCTAAATCCCGAAATCTCCTCCCAATTCCAATCTCGATCTACTCTTACCTTCTGTCTTCTGTCTTCACCCAAACCCTAATCCTAAATGTTTTATCCTGAAACTCATCTGTTGCGATTAACACCCAAAAACATTACGTTTTTTCGTCTAGTGTGCTCTACATGCTCTCTCTGTCACTCTCTCTCTCTCTCTCTCTCTCTCTCTCACTCTTAATTACACACTGTTTCTGTTAACTTTCTTGAAAAAAAGTTGTTGATCTATTTATAATTTGCAGGTTGGTAACTATAAATCTGGTGTGCTATTAGATTTTTAAAAGCTCCTGTCCTCAAGATGTCAGCAGATGGTCATCAGATGGAGCGGGAATATTCTGCACACGGTCTTTCAAAGTGAAGACGAATCTGGTAAGTTATTTGTGATTAAAAAAGGTTTAAATTTCATTATTAAATCATGTTTGTAACTTTGTATTGTGATGGTTTAGAAACAATATTCTTTTAGATTTAGTTTACGGAACATTATGATGCTCATTTCCGAAAATAATAATAATATGAAAGAAACTGGATGTCTTAATGCTTAGTATCCGTCATATATGAAGTGGGTTTTAGGTCGCTATGCAGTATTTCTGTATTTATCCCAAACAGAATAATGCCCACCAACTGTTCGACCATATGTCTTCATCTTGAATTCCCTTTTCAAACTTTAAGAACTTTAGGATAAAAAAATTCTGAAATCTGGGTTTTGATTGTTGAATGCTGGGAGAAACATTTAAGTTGTTAAATGGTACTATAATTCTTAAATAATATTGTTCAATTTTATTAAGTTTTCCACATTTTATTAAACTCAGTGACCTAAGTAGAAACATTTAAGTTATATTCACTAAATAGTATCCCCTTTTCTATAATTGTTCCTTTTATATCACTTATGTTTAACCACTGTTTTTAAATAAAATAATTGAAACGGTTAAAATTTGAAGCGGTTGTAGAGTTGGAGAAAAGTAGTAACCTTAGTGGAATGGAATGGAAGTGTGGAACAGGGAAGAAAGTTAGTTACTTTAATGTGACCTCTGATGATATGTAGTAGCCTAGTAGGGTACCTCTGTTAGTGGGAATTACATGTGCTTTGTTGCAGTGGGAATTTGTTTGATACTGGTGTACATATATGCCAGTCTATATTTGTGTATCCGACTCATTATCATGTTCGGTAGCTGCTTCATTAAACTTTTCTCAGCTCATTTTCACATTGGTCTTTGTGAGAGTTAATTCAAAATTATCTCTATCTTTGATACTTTAGTTCCATCTATCTACGCAGATTTCTCAACAATTTGCAGAATGCATTAATCTGCCAGATCACACAACTGTTCGAATACGAGCCATACCTAATCTTCCCAAGGCCGAATGTGTGACAATAGAACCCGATACTGAAGATGATTGGGAGGTTCTAGAGCTAAATGCAGAACATACAGAGGCAAGCATTTTAAAGCAGGTGCTTATTCAATATATTTTATATTTTAGTCTACTTTTATGAGGAGTGTTTGTCTTAAAGAACATGGCGAATATCTTGGTTTTGCAAGTTGATCCTTTATTTCTTTTCTTTTAGCTTTTTAACGAGCAAGGAAGTTATGTTAATGTGATTTGGTGAAGCCTATGCAGATTACTTTTTTTTTTGAATAATGTGGACATGTAAAAACCACATGTGTTCAATTTTGTATTCAAGAAAAGTGAGTTGTATCTGACTATCTTTCCTTTGTGGATATGGCCCTATGCAAATACAAGTTGTCGTATCTAGTTTTTTACACAACAATTTAGCTTACTATAGTATATGTGATTATTAATATAATATTTCAATTGAATTATAATAGGTTTAGAAGATTTAGGATGTATAACTATATGTTAAGTATACTTTTGACAGTTAGAAAATATTTGTATCAATATTCATACACCACACTCTATATCATCCATACCAATGCCTTATTTGACATTTATTAAATTCTTATCAAATATTAATTACCATGTAAATGCATATAATATCCAAATGCCCATCCACTCTGAAAATAGACGGTTATACTTGAATCCAATTTATTTCGTGCACACCCCTATTAGTGTTTTTGCTTATATATTTTCAAAGATTTCAATTAGGACGGTTGAATGTTATTTTATATTCATTTTTTGAACTACACCTCCTTTCTTGAGGCATCGAACCCGTTTGTTGTTATAAGCTCTCCAATTTTGATGAATTAGCTTTTTTTTTTTTTTTTACCTTTGTTCTTAAATTACCATCAATAGAAGTGAAAAGGATTGAACACTTCACTACTTTCTGTATAGTTGTTGTATGCTTGTATGTAGTAATTCATATTTTGTTAGTTAATGTGGTAATTCATGTTTTGCCAGTCAATTGTCACTTCATTTTTATATGTATCTTATTCAAGTTAATCTTGCCCTATTTACAAATTTGATGTTTTTTCCTCTACGGTTCTTTGTATTTATGTGATGTATAGTTATGCAGATGATCATTATGTGTAATCATATTCTTATTTTCTTTCATTGCTTATTCAGATGCTTATTACAAATTTGATCTTTTCGATGTCATCAGATGCGTTTAAAACTTTTGATTCCATTTCTAATTTGCAATCAGGTACAAGGTTACCTTACACTCCTCCTTTGAATCATGCTTATGTAGAGTAATGATTTTGACGGTATGTGATCCATATTTATACTTTTTTTTACATTAGTATTTTGGTTAATGACGTGGCTAATTATAATTGTTTGTTGTTAATGCTGATGCTTTAGGATAATGTATGTATAATCTTTGTGAGTGCTGGATTTGTTGTTTATGTTTGTTAAGATGTCAAAATATGATTATTGTTAAGATCATGTTCGCAAAATCAGCCTTAACTTGGTTGAGTAAGTAGTGCATTTTTGTTTTAAATTTGAATATCATTAGATGACATATGCTATTTTGAAACATGTCACCTCCTAGAAGCTTTTTGAACCTATTTTTCTGAAAGTTTTTGTTTGAACCTGCATATTAAGACTTCCATTAGTATTCTAACATTAAGCGTGCAATGGTGGGGTAAGTTATATTTGCTTTATCAACTACTCATCTATTATGAAAGTATTGTAAACTCTACCGAGACTGTAGCAAGAGGATGGACGAAGAACTTGGACCCAAATGAGCTAGTTGGTGGTACAGAGATTGAACCAGAATGATGTGAGGTAAATGTTCAAGTACCAATAAAAATATATGAAAAGTTGGTGAGACCATATGGGTTATTTTCCACAATTCAAGATTGTATTGGTGCATCCATTGTACGGTCTTGTCTTTTCATCTCGGTATGTATTTGTTAAACTTGTGATGGATGGTTTATTTGTTAAACTTGTGATACGAATAATTTTTATAACCTGGAACATAATGCTTATACATGGATGGTTTATTTGTAGGTAGTCAGTGAGGATTGAGGACGTATGATGACTCAGGATTTTAATGCTGCTTATTTCTTTCATTGCTTTTAATATTTTTGTTAAATGTTACAAGACTTTATGTTGGATAATGCTAACTTATTTATGTTTAGTGTTATTGTTATGAATATGCTTATTTGAAATATAATTAAAAGTTTTATTTCTTTCATTAGTTGATGCTATATACACAATAACTATTAGAATTTTATATGTTGATGGTCTTTTTATTGTATAATAAAAACCATTATTTGGATGTCCATAACCATATCGTAAAATTGTGTGGATGTTAAAAAAAAAACGATGTAACAAATGACTTGTTAGGACTTTGAAATTGTGTCCTATTAGACTTGTTAGAACATTGTAAAAGTGTCCAATATGAGTTGTTCATAGACATTATGCGACCATGAAATTGGTTTCATAATCTTATTTGGGATATTAGGACCCTTTTCTTGGTACTAAAGTACCGAAAATGTTACGTTACAAGGGTCCTATAAATTAATTTTTAAGGACGCTTGTATGTGCATTAAAAGATCAAACTTATATAAGCACATGTTAGAACATTGTAAAGGTGTCCTAATATGTTTTTATTAGGAGTTTTTTGGGGTTGTTCATAGACATATTATGCGACCATAAAATTGGTTTCATAATCTTATTTGAGATATTAGGACGCTTTTTAAGTTTTAGGACTTATTACAACCCCTTTACATGAAACGCTTTTACCGTTGGTCCTATTAAATAAAAGGTCCTATAAAATAACATTTTAGAACGCTTTTGTGCGTACTAAAAACCCATTTTTGTTGTAGTGGGTCATCTAACAATACCTGGTCTTGATTTTAAAATAAGGATCCGAACATGATTTTTTATATAATCATTGTGATGGCTGTGAAAGTGAAAAAAAGAATTTAGTCAACATGTATCCTTGGTTAGTTTGATGGTCAGAGAGCTCATGGCAACATCAAATAAAATTGTCTTTTTCTTAATTGATTTAATCTTTATTTTATTTACTTATACTATTATTTAAAATACTTAGTCAAATGTCATTGAGTTAATTATTATTAAATTGAGATCTTTAATACGTACATATGTAAATGTAACTTGCAAATCATTTGGAGCCAACTTTGTTACATTTTTTTATAAAATTATATGCACATATTTAATCGGTTCATATGTATAAATTCTATATTTCATGTTACCAACTGTAACACCCAAACCGATGGCGGAATCATCGAGGTGCCACGTAGTGACGATTGTTCAAAAGCACATGGTACTAAAATGTAAATATTATTGAATAAACCAGAATTGTCTTACATGGAAATGGAAAATACATTGTCTAAATGAAATGTAAATATTGAAATAACTGAATTTAAATAAAGCATTAAATGTCTCTTGCTAAAGCACTAGATCAAACTGCACATGAAACATGTACAAAGATAGGTTTGGTCAACATAAGAAATGTTGGTGAGCATTCCTAGTTTTGATATATATAGTAAGTTAAAAAGATATACAATTCAAGTGCATGCTACAGTGCAAATATGTAAACTATGTATCATACAAATGAGCGAAATCAACCCTGTGACTGTATAATGTACTGTATGAACTGTAGTGTACTTATCCAATAAATGGGTGTTAACTTAACAATGGCCACGGATTCTCCGATGAAAAAGGGGGAGAATCAATCTAGGCGGGTTGTCAATCCAAATAGCGCTATCCAATGTTAAGGTCGGCTTGTACCATGTTAATGATTTCACTAAGTACAAATGTAATCCACATGTATTGTCTAAGCATAAAGCACGTTGTAAGAAATGCACATAGTACTAGAATTGTATTGTAAAAATGTAATCTTGTATTTGAAATTTGTAATAGTGTACATGTAACACTCCAAAAATGTATAAAAGCAAAAAGGGGTAGGAATACTCACAGTTCACGTAATAACTTGAAATTAAACTTGGACAACGAAATATGTGTTGGAAATTATCCCAAGGATCAACCTAAAGAATTTGATAATGTGTAAGGGAATAACTCTAGGATACATGAAATTCTAGGGTTTCGAATTGGGGATAAACGTTTATTTGATTAATAAACAAATTGTTTATTAAATATGAGAAATTTAATAAATAAAAGTCTCTTTGTAAAATTTTAAGTTGAATAAAGTCACAACATAAGATTTTGATTATGAAAATAATTTTTATAAAATTATTTTCTTGAAAATAGAATATTTAATTTAATTATTTCAAATTGTCAAAATAAGACTTTAATATCTAAAAATATTAAAATTAAAGAATTTCTGAATTAAAAATTGTATTTCAGTTCTAGATAGTTAGAAATAATTTATATAAAATTTTGGTGCAAAAATATTGAAAAATGAATTTATTATGATTTATTTATGATTAAAACTACCAAAAATTAATTAAAAATATAAAATAAACGGTTTTTCTGAAATAAAAATATTTTCTGGAATGTTTAAGAATATACAAGTTTAGGATAATTTTTGTGAGATTTAATAAAATCGTTTAGATATTTTTATAGAATTTAATAAACATAAAATGAATAAACTTGTATTATTAATAATATATATTAAATAAATTATTTTTGAAAAACTAAAATGTGGGTGATGAACTTTATCATTTGAAGGTCAAATGATAATTTTTGTAGAATTTATAAAACACTTTTAGTATTTAAAAACTATTTTAAAAGATTTAATGTATTAAGTAAACATATAAAAATGTAAAAAAAAAATGTTTGTTGGTTATGGGAATCGAACCCGGGCCTCTGGCCGGTTCGGGTTTTATCACAAGCGTGGCCACCAACTGAGTCACACCCTGAGAACGATTTATTTCAGATTATATTAATTATATACTTATAAGTAAAACATGATTTATTTTCAAATAATAAAAAAAAAACAAAACTTGTTTTATGTGGGATTCGAACCTGCGCGGTTCAGATTAACAAACAACAACGAAACCAACTGCTCTGTATCAAGGTTTGTTATCAGACTTGTTTTCGAAATACATTTAAACAGAGTTTCAGTAGTCATCTTCCCCAATTCAATATGATGAACCCTAGTTTTATCAATTGGCAGATTTAACAAGCGATAGCCCCTGTAATGTTGGGGCTATTGCTCGTGTATATGCGATTAACAAAACCCACCAAGAAAACGAAACTTACAAGAACGATGAAGAACACAAAGGCGTGGTCAACAGAAAAGTCAAACCGAGCTAGTAAGCTTCGAAAGGCGAATTAAAACAGAAATTGAGTGTGAGGGTTTGTGTTTCGGCATCTAAGGATTGTCCAGGAGGGTCCAATTTATAAGGTGAAGCTCGGTGAGTGTATATGGTATGTTTTGACTCGTTCATAACTATTACGCGTGATTAGGCTCGTTTTAGGGATAATTGCTTGTGACTGTTGACTGGAATGACATGGTTAAATGACGTTTACCAATATTAATACATGATTAAGCCAATTAATTGGTCAAACAATAAAAAAAAGAAACTTTCTTTTTTGTTGCTGCTGCGTCGAACAGCAAGGGAAGAAGAAGGGAAAACGAGCAGCAAGGTGGGTTTATATATTATTTGGGTTGGGTTTAAATAACATGTGAAGCATAGCTCAATTGGTGGTGGCGTGTGTGGGAGTCTGACCCGACTCCGGTTCGATCCTTGGCAACAGCAAGGATGTACATATTTTTTTTTAACAGGTAAGGGGAAGGGAATGGGCCTGTTATCTTGTGGGCCGGCTTTCTTGGGCTTCAGGAAAACAAAGGAAAATGATTGGATTATAGTTGGCTTTGTTGGTTTGGGCTCAAGGTTTGGGTATGGCTTGTTTTAGAGAGGGTAGAAAAATGTATATATAAAATCTGAATTTTTTATTATTATTATTATTATTATTATTATTATTATTATTATTACAAAAATAAAAGAAAAGTGACGGATGTCACAGCATCCCCTACTTTTAGAAACTTCGTCCCGAAGTTATTAGAAACATAGGGTTATGGATGTTTGGGGTAAAAATTAAGATGGCTGTGGCTTGGAAAATTCAAATGATTTGGGTAAGAGGTTTGATAGGTGTGAGTTAAGGATTGGATTAGGTTCGTCTTGAATAATAAGGAGAATAAAAATCTAGTAACACCAAACTTCAAGTTTTATGAATGTACAAGTTGATTGACTATAGAAAGACTAATTGAACTACCAAGTAAACAGAGTTTGTTCCTGGTCCAACTTCCAGTCTCACTTTCAATGCATCATTAGTGTTTGTATACAGGGTGTACCGCAGCTAACCCACCACACCTTTGATACCTTGAAAACGTACTGGACGCCTACCAAAAACTCTAATGGAATTTCACACTACCCTAACGCACCTGTAAATTCATGATTACGTTCCGGACCGGAATCATCAATTTACCTTACATTAGGGTTTTATGTCCTTCTATGATCCTATTCTAACAACACATTAACGCAAGTAAATTTCACAAGAAGATGACACAACAAACACGTTTATCAATGAAATAAGGCTATGTAATAACGAGGTCAATTGCATTGGTTTGCAACGATTTGTAAGCATAACAGTATGTATCTAAGTTTGGGCTACCACTCGTCCGAGGAGCCCTTTAAATGAAATGTTTATCAGAGTTGCGCGGGTAATACACACACGCAAGTAAGTTTGCAAGTACTACAACCATTAAGTGTAAGTGTTATTTTAGTGGCGAGTATCATGAATAATTAAATGTCCAATGGATAGTCAAACTAAGGGAAAAATCAAGTTTCATATGACAAACAATGATGTTTTTAGAAAAGCTCTGTAGGATTAAATAAGTATTTTGATTTTCATGGACGTCAAGACCAAATGTTTCAATAAAATGTAAGGTAGAGTCGGAAACTTATACGATATAAATAAACGTAACCGAATTTGATAAATTTCCAATCTGTGTTCGTACACAATAGTATGCAAGGAAATTTCTAGATGTTGTATGCTAACGAGTGCTACACAATTGGGTACAAAATGATAATAGGATCAAGAAAATGTAAACACGAGTATTGGATTCTCGAGTCTTGGGAAAATTTCATCCATGGCTTAACCAGTGGGATTATCGTCATCCTGATCAGTTGTTTCGTTGGTATTGATATTGAAAGCTCGTCCATGTGCCACCAGGTTTACATTGTTCAATTTGGGACATTGAGGTAGCATGTGATTAGGGTCTCTACAATGATAACATGCCCGACCGTTAGTAATCTGTAGTGGTCCCTGGGCAGCTGTTTGATGATTACTCTGTGTCCCAACCATTACTCGACAAGTGGTAACAAAGTGTCCAAACCTTCCACATCTAGTGCATTGACGGCATGGAAGATTTGCAGGGTGATGATATTTGCAGGTGTTGCATTGAGGATGGATTCCCGTGTAGGCTTTCTTGATAGGAGGCTGAGCCACCGGATCAACAACAGCATGGTTCTGATTATCGCCCATTCGTTTCTTAGAGTTCAAAGCAGTAGTGGCGGCCTTTGCTAAAACAGTCTTAGATTGTTCAACAACATTGGTGGTTTTCTCAGTAGGTGTCTTGGTGCCCTTCCTAACCAAGTTTCCTTTCCTTACGTGTTTGTCTGTCAAAGTAGCGGCAAGTTGGATGGCTTCTTCCACCGTAGTAGTTTTGCTTCCAGTGACTACGTCTTGGATCAGGTCAGGTAATCCCTCGATATATTTTTCGATTGCTCGAGAGACCGGGGTGACCATGTGTGGAACCAGTATGCTAAGTTCGTGATATCGAGTATTATACGCAAGATTCTCACCACTGTCTTGTTTCAGTCCATGGAACTCTTCCTCCAGTTTCCTGATTTCGTTCCTAGGACAGAATTTGGCGATCATGAGTTCCTTAACATCAGCCCAAGATAAAGATAAAGCAACATCAGCTCCTCGATTGCGTTTTTCGCCATTCCACCAGGTTAGCGCCTCCTTTTGAAGGACACTAGTAGCATAGCGAACGCGGAGTTCATCAGGACATTCACTATTCACAAAGGTGCTCTCCATGCTTTCAAACCATTGGAGGAGGCCAGTAGCACCCTCCCCACCAGTGAATTTTGTGGGGTTGCAGGAGTTAATGTAACAACCCTGGCTGATGTGGCCGGGTTGTCGGGTCGGGTTATCGGAGTTACACAGCGGAATCCAGGGTAATAACAGTCTTGTAGTCTTCCAGGATCCACGTCATCATATCTGTTGGGTTACCTGAACACATGTCAAAAATAGTTTCTGTCAACATAAAGTTGGTGAGGTCGCGTATTTTATAAAGTGAATGGCCAGTTCATTTATTTATAATTCTTTTATTTAAAATATTCTTTTATAACATGCTTTACGATTCTATTTCTGGAGGGGAACTATATATTCTATTAATTCTATTATATGTCTATTATTCCGATTATATTCTATAAGTTGCCATTCCTTTCTATGGTATCACTCTGCTTGTGATAATATATGATTATTTCTACCCTCTACTCGGGTAAAACTGGTTCTTGTCCTCTAGTTGGACAAGAAAGGAAATGGCGATACCATCCAGTACTGTCCTTGTGTTTCTATTGCCCCTTTATATAACTTCTATTATTAATGGTTCTTTTGTGTAAAGCATTATGTTTTCTTATAAGTGACATGTATTTCCCCTAAAACGTTTAATAAAACAGTAAAAGTGGGGAGTTCACGATACTCACCGGTTTGCGTTATATCTTCAGCTAATCTTCTTATTACAATTATATTTCGTATATATATTGATACGGTTTACGCGTGAGACTTGTTAGATTGTAATACTTAGGATATATATCATATATACAATTTATATATATAGAATCCGGTATATATTAGATAGTCCTAAACTCGGGGTTTGGGCAATCTAGGCAAAAAGAAACAAAGCTGGCCTTTACAGCTTGGCACGCGAACCTAAAAGAACTCTAGACATAACTTACCCGAGTCTAGTATATCGTTTTATATATCGAATCTTATATATAAACGTATATATTTTATATATAATTATTAGTCTCTTATTATTATTATCAAGTCCGTACGTTATTCGTATTATATATATATTCGTATAATTATAATAATATTCCTCGTCTAGCTATTGAACCGGGTTCTATTCCGGGTGTTGACCGAGTCACTGAGTCGCCTCGGCGACGACTTGTATCCTCCAACTTGATTATCGGTACCTCGCAAATACCCTAACCAGTGAGTTAATATCGGCTTATAATATTGAATAAGTAACTTAATCAATAGAACTATAATCGGGTATTAGCCAAACAAAGAGGGACAATGGATTAACCATCACCCAATGAACCAGTGAATATCCGATCAACCGGAAACATACCCGGTCATAATTCCAACCGGGAATAAAGGTACCGAAGAATCACGACAACTGAACCAACGGTTTTATAATCAGAGCAAGGCTCGGGATTCAGATCAAGATTAAGATTATAAAGATGGTTCACGGGGTCCGGTTCAGTCAGTTCACAGCAGAATAGAAGGACAAGGGGTTAATGGTTCAACAGTTCCATCGGTGATTTCCGGGTTTGGGTTCATCGGATAAAAGGTTTGCCGGTTGTTACTCAGTAATAGAGACAGAAGAAGAGAAGATTGTGATGCTTACCGGAGAAGAAAAGGACCGGCGGCGGCGAGCAGCGATGGTGGCCGGAGAAGGTGAAGCAGTGACCGGAGCAGCAACGGAGGTGGCAACAGCCGCCATGGCTGTCCAGCGATGGTGGTGACCGGAGACAGAGGCGGCAGTGGCCTGCCATGGGTCTCCGGTAGAGGCTTCTTGGTTCAGAGCATTACACACACAAAGTGTGTGTTTATAATGTACAGAGAGAGAGCGAGAGACTAGAGGGAGACAGATGAGGGGTTTTTATAATAGGAATTAAATAGAGGGTGTTTGGCTACGGGGATAATGTCTGGAACTCGCGATAATTGGTAACGAGTATAACAATAGAATAATAGGCGTTTGGCAGCGGGTTAATAACAGATAAGGAGCGTTTAACCGCGATAATAATAATTCAATAATTATTATTTATATATTCGGTTGAAACGGTTTGTCGCGAGATTCGAACCCGAATATTTAATTTAGTAATCGGGTGGTCAGGTCCGACCCGACCCGTTTAAGAGACACGTAAGGTGACGTAACACTTCGAGACTTCGAGGTGTTACAATCTCCCCCCCTTAGGAAATTTCGTCCCCGAAATTTGAATGATCTTGTCCTTTACACCCTTAATCTATAAGGATGTTGCAATTATAACAACAATACTTGTCGTCGAGACATGATTGGTTCTCATGGTTTGCGAGGAAATCGATCTTGTATCAATCCAATAATAGAAATGTCAATCTGTACGACTACAGCTTGATCATATTTCTAATTACATTTTAACCTTTCTTGCTATAGTCATATTATTTCAGATACGTGGATTATCTGTATCATTTCGATATGACTATTAAAGGTTCTCGTATTGATACTATATTTTCCATCGTTTGATATTCAGATTCATTTACAATGATGGATTCTAGATAGTTCTTAGGAGATAGATACGGAAGTCCCTTCGTTATCACGACTTGAACGGGATCCGAGCTACTACCTCTTTGATTTGAAGTTTAGAATTAACCATCATTGTAATTCCGTTTCTTAAGAGTAGGGATAACCTGGTAACTATCGGATTAATTCTTACAAATTCTATCCTTTAAGTTCCATCTATATTGTTTATCTCTATTCGTGGACATACTTAGGGGGTTTCTCAGATTACTAGACGTATCTTTTCTGAATTCTTAAAGGTACCGGAAAAGACTAATTCATGGATAATTGAGATTTCTCTTAAATCATCTATAATAATCTTTCTGACTATTTCATTGATGATTAACTGCATTGTGTCTAATACATATTATTTGACTTTTCTTAGTGTATTATTGTGAACGAGGTCTTTCACAATTCTACAGTCAATATATGCAACTTTCTCTTTATAGTCTCAGAATCTACTGGTAACAGTCGTTGTTACGATTCTTTTGACTTAAGAATTCTAAGAACAATGCATCATTCAGTCTTTCTCAAAATCATGATTATCATTCCGGATTACTATACTTATCGTATTAACTATTTCTGTAGAATTCTTTCTTAATTCTAATTCGGGATTCGATACACTCTCGGTAAAATATTTCTTATAAAATTTCTAGTCGTTTTCGTACGACTTATATTCTTATTCGATAATTTCTTTTAATGTTTATATTCTTATTATTCTGATAATTATCTTTCTTGGCATATCGGATGCCTTTCTATTTTTCAGACATATCGGATGTCTTTTTAATTTATAGTTCTCTTATTTTTCGATTTATATTCTTTTATTTGTCTATTTATATTCTTTTATATCCAAGCAAATACTGATAATATCTATAGCACACACTATAAATTCAGTATTTCTATAATATATGTTTGCTTGGAATAATTCCTTTTTATGTATTCGATTGAAGTTTAAACCTTCAGTGTCTGAAACACTTCCCTATAAACTTATATATAGGCAATCTATCGTAGATTCTTAATCCAACTTATTATAAGCGAGGCTTATTTCGTTGAGATATTCGTATAGATAGTTTTGCCAGAACAGTGATTTCTTATAATAACTCTCATAAGCCGTTATTCGGAATAGGAAATTCATCCTTCTTTGGCCAGAGGGTTTCACTGGAAAAATGAGCATAACTCGTATTCATTTTTCGTTTTCATTTCGATCATACCTTGCGAATCTCTACGCGATTCCGCTTGGTATTTAATCGTATTTCTATATATTCGATAAATTATTTCTTTTTAATAATTCGTTGGATTCTACCGATTCTGGTTCCGAATCCATGTATATTTTTATCTGTATATTCTTAAGAATTTTAACAATTCTTTCATCACTTCTTATTTATGAATCTCAACTTGGTAATACTTAACCGTTTTACCAATTTGATTGTACAATAACTCACGTGAGTTTTTATACGAAGTGACTGCGAAGATTTGTTCATAAGATCATATATCCTTTTAAAGAATCCTGCGACTTAGTGGCAAATGTCCGGATATACCTTCTGTAAGGGTCCGAATTTCCTTTGCCACCGGGATTGCACATAAGACATATAACTATCTTTGGTTGGCAATCAAAATCAATAAACTGATTTCTTTGATTCGTAGAATTTAACCAATCGGTGGTTTCTATTCTGCGAATATATTCTTAGTTGTATTCACGAAGGAATTTCAACAATATTGCCAGTTTTGTGGTCGTATTCTCCACATATAATACGCTGATAGTTCAGATTCATATTTATTTTCTTATTATTTCTCTTAATATGTTCGTGACCCTAACATACTGTGATCTTGATAAACTCCTACTCGAATGTTCCTGTGCCTGTGGTGTTCATAATTATGTCGCGATCATAATTACTATTCCACCTCACCTAACATTCCAGTATTTGTTTATTTTAATCACAATAGGTATGTGTCCCTTACATATTATTTCGCTATTCTGTTCTTTATTTTCTCTTGGGTTGAAATTATATTATTCGGGATAGAACTTATAGATCTAAGTCTAACGAAATAGACTGTCAATCATTCAAGAATTTATTCGTGTCGAAGGATATTCAATATAACAATCCAATCTTTTAATATCCCTGACTTTGTTCGAATCATAGGATTAAGACGGTAGTTATATTTTTGTGTAATCGAGCGAGTAAGAATTCGGTTTCGTTCAACAGATACCAGCGTATGTTGATTACTGAATTTCGAGAATAATATTTTTGTCCAAATATTATTTAATTCTGGAAAGGATCGAGGAGGACCTCTAACCGAGATTTTGATATAATTACAGAGATGGGTTTAGATTATAAAACGGAATATATATAATATGTATTATCGTTTATATTGGAATAATATCGAGGTATTTATACGATCGAATATACGTACGAAATTATATGGAAAAAGGCTCTCGATATATATATATATATATATATATATATATATATATATATATATATATATATATATATATACACGAATACGAATTTGATAAATAAATTTCTATGAAAATAACATTATATACGGTAGAAAATATGTTTCGGTAAAATAATACGGTCGTGGTTCTTTTATATAAAAAAAACTTTTAGGGATAATTATAATAGCAATTCCGATTCGAGTTTCTTAATAATATTTGTTTCCAAAAATCACTTAATGGTAAAAGCGTCATGGTAAAAGTTTTCTTAATGTCGGAATTCTTAAATTTTAATAAACAAAATTCTTATTATGTAACAGAAATAAGATAAAATAGATTTTCTCAAAATGTTGACGTCAAACTTTTACTGTTAAATAAATTATACTGAATTATCTGAAAACGAAATTTTAAAACAGATTCGGGGGACGTTTTAATAATTATACGGAGTATCAATAATAGATTTAATAAAACGTAAATTATAGTATTGACGGATTTTTCGTAGTCTTATAAATTTGAATAAATCGTTTATTTAAAATTTTAAACCGATGAATATTTATATATCTTTATCCAAAACTGAAATACTGGTTTAGTATAAAAATAATAATGACTAAAAATAAATTTAATAAATTTCGAAAATCATACTAAAAAGATTTAAAACAATATAGATAATCGCGAAATATATTTAATCTTTAATTAGATAGTCGGAGGAAATTCTTTAGAAACACGATATTTATATGTTTCTAGCATATCAGATTTTATAAAAATTTCGGAAATTTACGGGGTAAAAATAGTATTTCTGGATACTCGAGCATAGGAATGTTCAAGTTGAAGCGTATGTTTGTATTCTGTTAGGGCTGTAAATGAACCAAACAAACACGAACAAGACCTTGTTCGTGTTCGTTTGTTAAGGATTTAACTTGTTTGCGAACTGTTCACGAACACTTACCGAACAAGATTTTTTGTTTGTGTTCGTTTGTTAAGAAAATAACGTGTTCACGAACTGTTCATGAACACTTACCGAATGAGATTTTTGTTCGTGTTCGCTTGTATTTATTTGCTAAAATTAGGTGTCGAACAAAATCGAACACAAATAAACACAAATGAATGTAAACGAACACAAATAGGCATTACTGAACAAAATCGAGCACAAACCAACACATTAAATTCTGAAAATTTGCATTTTTCATCGCTAACATTGTCCTCCTAGAATATACTAATCCAATTTCCCAAATATACGTGACATAATCTTGATCGCATAATGTCTTATAAAAACACAGAGGTGTCATATTAAACTTGAAATCCTCGTTTAACCCACCAAAAATAACAGTTAATCAAAATAGTTTAAGTAATATTAACATATGATACACTAATATATGTTAAATAATCTACCACTGAGAAATTTGAAATACTTAAATTAAATATAAAAAATTAAAAACCCTAATGAACTATCGAACAAAAACAAACATACACGAACTCGTTACCGAACGTTCACGAACATAAACAAACGAACGCGGCCTCTGTTCATGTTCGTTTGTTTAGCTAAACGAACAGAATTTTTTGTTTGTGTTCGTTTATTTATTAAACGAACGAACACAAACGAACTTCCCGCCAAACAGTTCACAAACTGTTCGCCGAACGTTTGGTTTGTTTACAGCCCTATATTCTGTTTATAATTATTGGAATAACCGTGAGGTTAACGATCTGAATGATTACTGAGACTGGAATAATTCAATAAACTTATGTGAAGTTTCTTGAATCAAGATGAATGGTTTATATTTTATAATCTATATATATTTTTCTATATAAATATATATACTTTTTATAACTTCGTCATTTCTTGTTTATATCAGAATTTATTTTCTGATTTCTGTTAATGTATCTGGTTTCTGTTCTGTATTATTTCTTATTTCATATGGCCTTAATATCCTGTAAGATTTCCCAGAAATTAATGTGCATATAAATTCACAATTGTGTACAGAATTGTCAATTTATCCCACATAATCATTCTAGTAATTTCCTGTGGTGGATTCGTTTTAATTTCTAGTATACGGTTATGGTTCTCACCAACTTTATAATGTTTTGACATTTAGGTACCCAAAAATTTACTCGCCTGATATTTTCTTTACTAATCCTGATATCCTAAATATTTCTAATTTATTTTTCTAAGCAACATTTCTTTTTAGAAAAACATTCTGGTAGATCCCGGATGACTAAAGACTTTAAAACTGCTATTAGTGCCGCTCTGATACCAACTGTAACAACCCTGGCTGATGTGGCCGGGTTGTCGGGTCGGGTTATCGGAGTTACACAGCGGAATCCAGGGTAATAACAGTCTTGTAGTCTTCCAGGATCCACGTCATCATATCTGTTGGGTTACCTGAACACATGTCAAAAATAGTTTCTGTCAACATAAAGTTGGTGAGGTCGCGTATTTTATAAAGTGAATGGCCAGTTCATTTATTTATAATTCTTTTATTTAAAATATTCTTTTATAACATGCTTTACGATTCTATTTCTGGAGGGGAACTATATATTCTATTAATTCTATTATATGTCTATTATTCCGATTATATTCTATAAGTTGTCATTCCTTTCTATGGTATCACTCTGCTTGTGATAATATATGATTATTTCTACCCTCTACTCGGGTAAAACTGGTTCTTGTCCTCTAGTTGGACAAGAAAGGAAATGGCGATACCGTCCAGTACTGTCCTTGTGTTTCTATTGCCCCTTTATATAACTTCTATTATTAATGGTTCTTTTGTGTAAAGCATTATGTTTTCTTATAAGTGACATGTATTTCCCCTAAAACGTTTAATAAAACAGTAAAAGTGGGGAGTTCACGATACTCACCGGTTTGCGTTATATCTTCAGCTAATCTTCTTATTACAATTATATTTCGTATATATATTGATACGGTTTACGCGTGAGACTTGTTAGATTGTAATACTTAGGATATATATCATATATACAATTTATATATATAGAATCCGGTATATATTAAATAGTCCTAAACTCGGGGTTTGGGCAATCTAGGCAAAAAGAAACAAAGCTGGCCTTTACAGCTTGGCACGCGAACCTAAAAGAACTCTAGACATAACTTACCCGAGTCTAGTATATCGTTTTATATATCGAATCTTATATATAAACTTATATATTTTATATATAATTATTAGTCTCTTATTATTATTATCAAGTCCGTACGTTATTCGTATTATATATATATTCGTATAATTCTAATAATATTCCTCGTCTAGCTATTGAACCGGGTTCTATTCCGGGTGTTGACCGAGTCACTGAGTCGACTCGGCGACGACTTGTATCCTCCAACTTGATTATCGGTACCTCGCAAATACCATAACCAGTGAGTTAATATCGGCTTATAATATTGAATAAGTAACTTAATCAATAGAACTATAATCGGGTATTAGCCAAACAAAGAAGGACAATGGATTAACCATCACCCAATGAACCAGTGAATATCCGATCAACCGGAAACATACCCGGTCATAATTCCAACCGGGAATAAAGGTACCGAAGAATCACGACAACTGAACCAACGGTTTTATAATCAGAGCAAGGCTCGGGATTCAGATCAAGATTAAGATTATAAAGATGGTTCACGGGGTCCGGTTCAGGTAGTTCACAGCAGAATAGAAGGACAAGGGGTTAATGGTTCAACAGTTCCATCGGTGATTTCCGGGTTTGGGTTCATCGGATAAAAGGTTTGCCGGTTGTTACTCAGTAATAGAGACAGAAGAAGAGAAGATTGTGATGCTTACCGGAGAAGAAAAGGACCGGCGGCGGCGAGCAGCGATGGTGGCCAGAGAAGGTGAAGCAGTGACCGGAGCAGCAACGGAGGTGGCAACAGCCGCCATGGCTGTCCAGCGATGGTGGTGACCGGAGACAGAGGCGGCAGTGGCCTGCCATGGGTCTCCGGTAGAGGCTTCTTGGTTCAGAGCATTACACACACAAAGTGTGTGTTTATAATGTACAGAGAGAGAGCGAGAGACTAGAGGGAGACAGATGAGGGGTTTTTATAATAGGAATTAAATAGAGGGTTTTTGGCTACGGGGATAATGTCTGGAACTCGCGATAATTGGTAACGAGTATAACAATAGAATAATAGGCGTTTGGCAGCGGGTTAATAACAGATAAGGAGCGTTTAACCGCGATAATAATAATTCAATAATTATTATTTATATATTCGGTTGAAACGGTTTGTCGCGAGATTCGAACCCGAATATTTAATTTAGTAATCGGGTGGTCAGGTCCGACCCGACCCGTTTAAGAGACACGTAAGGTGACGTAACACTTCGAGACTTCGAGGTGTTACAGTTAAAGTGTTTGAAAGTGCACCGAAATTGAGTCGTACACCCTGTGTTGGCACTGTTACTATTCTGGGTTATCTCACTGACAAGGTTTGGGATCACTGCAGCAATTTGCTCGGCGACTAAAGATGCGAGGCGACGATTAGAACGTCGTCCAGAAGCACGAACAGGGCGTTGGCTGGCATCACGGAGCATGCGGCGAGCAGACATCTATGAGATAGTCAATGAATAATCATGAGATTAGAAAATGTAAATGTATAACCATACAGGTGATTATGTAGTATGAACTTGTAAGCAATATATGAAGATCATGAAATACAAAATATTATATATGAAACGAGAGGGTATTATTGATAGCTTGCATAAGATGCTTGGAGTGCCCTTGTCTAGCTGTAAAGCCCAACAAGAACGTTGACTTTTCAAAGGAACTGAACCCAATGGTGATCAAAGAAGACATGCTTTAGCCTATAAGTGGACACTCACTCCAGGAATCCCCAGGTAAGCATAACAGGTCCGTAAATGGATTTATGCGCTATACATGCCTATGCCAGAAAACCCAGTGTACAGGCGTCCACCCTTCCAGATTGCACGTGTCCTTATCACACTCATTAAAGTTCAACAACTTTGAAGGAGCAAAAATAAGAGTAGGCATTATGCCTAAGAGTGTCTTCATGAATGGTACTGCTCCCGTTCCATGATGATGTAGGCTTTCCACTCCTTGTAAGACACCATCTCTATGCACCAGGATGAAAGATGAGGGAAAATGGAGAAGAAGGGAAAGATAGAAGAAGGAAAAGTAGAGGGAAATGAGGGTAAGGTAATTTAGGAAATGTAATGCATGAAAGTTGAAATTCGGTTATAGTCTAGGCCTATTTTATCTAGTAACCTAGTTCCCTATAACCATGGCTCTGATACCAATCTGTAACACCCCAACCGATGGCGGAATCATCGAGGTGCCACGTAGTGACGATTGTTCAAAAGCACATGGTACTAAAATGTAAATATTATTGAATAAACCAGAATTGTCTTACATGGAAATGGAAAATACATTGTCTAAATGAAATGTAAATATTGAAATAACTGAATTTAAATAAAGCATTAAATGTCTCTTGCTAAAGCACTAGATCAAACTGCACATGAAACATGTACAAAGATAGGTTTGGTCAACATAAGAAATGTTGGTGAGCATTCCTAGTTTTGATATATATAGTAAGTTAAAAAGATATACAATTCAAGTGCATGCTACAGTGCAAATATGTAAACTATGTATCATACAAATGAGCGAAATCAACCCTGTGACTGTATAATGTACTGTATGAACTGTAGTGTACTTATCCAATAAATGGGTGTTAACTTAACAATGGCCACGGATTCTCCGATGAAAAAGGGGGAGAATCAATCTAGGCGGGTTGTCAATCCAAATAGCGCTATCCAATGTTAAGGTCGGCTTGTACCATGTTAATGATTTCACTAAGTACAAATGTAATCCACATGTATTGTCTAAGCATAAAGCACGTTGTAAGAAATGCACATAGTACTAGAATTGTATTGTAAAAATGTAATCTTGTATTTGAAATTTGTAATAGTGTACATGTAACACTCCAAAAATGTATAAAAGCAAAAAGGGGTAGGAATACTCACAGTTCACGTAATAACTTGAAATTAAACTTGGACAACGAAATATGTGTTGGAAATTATCCCAAGGATCAACCTAAAGAATTTGATAATGTGTAAGGGAATAACTCTAGGATACATGAAATTCTAGGGTTTCGAATTGGGGATAAACGTTTATTTGATTAATAAACAAATTGTTTATTAAATATGAGAAATTTAATAAATAAAAGTCTCTTTGTAAAATTTTAAGTTGAATAAAGTCACAACATAAGATTTTGATTATGAAAATAATTTTTATAAAATTATTTTCTTGAAAATAGAATATTTAATTTAATTATTTCAAATTGTCAAAATAAGACTTTAATATCTAAAAATATTAAAATTAAAGAATTTCTGAATTAAAAATTGTATTTCAGTTCTAGATAGTTAGAAATAATTTATATAAAATTTTGGTGCAAAAATATTGAAAAATGAATTTATTATGATTTATTTATGATTAAAACTACCAAAAATTAATTAAAAATATAAAATAAACGGTTTTTCTGAAATAAAAATATTTTCTGGAATGTTTAAGAATATACAAGTTTAGGATAATTTTTGTGAGATTTAATAAAATCGTTTAGATATTTTTATAGAATTTAATAAACATAAAATGAATAAACTTGTATTATTAATAATATATATTAAATAAATTATTTTTGAAAAACTAAAATGTGGGTGATGAACTTTATCATTTGAAGGTCAAATGATAATTTTTGTAGAATTTATAAAACACTTTTAGTATTTAAAAACTATTTTAAAAGATTTAATGTATTAAGTATACATATAAAAATGTAAAAAAAAAATGTTTGTTGGTTATGGGAATCGAACCCGGGCCTCTGGCCGGTTCGGGTTTTATCACAAGCGTGGCCACCAACTGAGTCACACCCTGAGAACGATTTATTTCAGATTATATTAATTATATACTTATAAGTAAAACATGATTTATTTTCAAATAATAAAAAAAAAACAAAACTTGTTTTATGTGGGATTCGAACCTGCGCGGTTCAGATTAACAAACAACAACGAAACCAACTGCTCTGTATCAAGGTTTGTTATCAGACTTGTTTTCGAAATACATTTAAACAGAGTTTCAGTAGTCATCTTCCCCAATTCAATATGATGAACCCTAGTTTTATCAATTGGCAGATTTAACAAGCGATAGCCCCTGTAATGTTGGGGCTATTGCTCGTGTATATGCGATTAACAAAACCCACCAAGAAAACGAAACTTACAAGAACGATGAAGAACACAAAGGCGTGGTCAACAGAAAAGTCAAACCGAGCTAGTAAGCTTCGAAAGGCGAATTAAAACAGAAATTGAGTGTGAGGGTTTGTGTTTCGGCATCTAAGGATTGTCCAGGAGGGTCCAATTTATAGGGTGAAGCTCGGTGAGTGTATATGGTATGTTTTGACTCGTTCATAACTATTACGCGTGATTAGGCTCGTTTTAGGGATAATTGCTTGTGATTGTTGACTGGAATGACATGGTTAAATGACGTTTACCAATATTAATACATGATTAAGCCAATTAATTGGTCAAACAATAAAAAAAAAGAAACTTTCTTTTTTGTTGCTGCTGCGTCGAACAGCAAGGGAAGAAGAAGGGAAAACGAGCAGCAAGGTGGGTTTATATATTATTTGGGTTGGGTTTAAATAACATGTGAAGCATAGCTCAATTGGTGGTGGCGTGTGTGGGAGTCTGACCCGACTCCGGTTCGATCCTTGGCAACAGCAAGGATGTACATATTTTTTTTTAACAGGTAAGGGGAAGGGAATGGGCCTGTTATCTTGTGGGCCGGCTTTCTTGGGCTTCAGGAAAACAAAGGAAAATGATTGGGTTATGGTTGGGTTTGTTGGTTTGGGCTCAAGGTTTGGGTATGGCTTGTTTTAGAGAGGGTAGAAAAATGTATATATAAAATCTGAATTTTTTTTTATTATTATTATTATTATTATTATTACAAAAATAAAAGAAAAGTGACGGATGTCACACCAATAAAGATAATTTATAAGTATCAATTACTTTTATAAAGTAACCCTCCAATTAAAACTCTAACTATTCGCAAATTAAACCTAAAATCCCTAGCTGTCTATAGTTTTAGAAACCCTAGACTTAATCCAATCATTCTTAGACTTTGTAATTACATTATAGGTTGAATCTATGTGATTCGTTCCGCCTACAATTTGTACATTCGGATACTGAGACTATTTCGCTAACTGTGAGTATATCTTTCCCCTTTTTCATGTTTTACTCTTTTGGGGCTATTCATGTACACTATGACTAAATGTTATTCTTACACTAAATGCAATTCTCATGTGTGTTTGGGTTATGTTAATTTGTGTGTCTATGACTTGTCAAAATCATTAACCTTTGAGGGCCTGACATTTCAATGAATAGTACTATGGTATATACCCTTGTGACTCTGTTGAGAGTCCTCGTCATTGCTATGTATTACATTACTACTAGCGCATACTATATATATCTGCTTTTCTTTACATATGGTTGATTTTGAACGGATATTACTTATTACATAATTGCAAATGGTACCGCACATGAATTGCTAAACACTTTTCCTACTATATTTATTCAAACAGGGTATGCTCACCAATACAATTTTGTATTGACATATACTATTTTCGTACATGTTTCAGGTTATTTATGAGATGACTTTTAAGCTTTTGGAATTTTTACTTAGATTTTGGATTCATTGTATTTCAGTTTAATTGTCACTTTAGAATTATTGTATCTTGTATTTTTCTTTCAATGTAATAAACTACTTAATCAATATATCAAAATTTACACTTTTAGTCCATGAGCTATTAAACAATCGTCACTACGTGACACCTCGATGTTTCCGCCATCGGTTGGGGTTTTACAATATGTCTCATTGTTTTCTTTTCCGGTATATATGATGGTTGAATAATGATACTCCATTGTTATTTTAAAACCCCGAATGCCTATTCGACATATTTTCTCACTGACTCGTGTTTCTTGTGATAGAAGCGTTTATCATCCGGGCATCAAAGAGTTTTCAAGAACCCGGCCCACTCCGGATATATACCGTCAACAAGATAATACACATACTTGTGCTCCACACCATTTGCATAAAGTTATGAATTTGGTGCAACCCCGTCTATGACATCATCGAAAACATTTGATGAGTGTAAAACAATGAGATTGTTGTTTGCGCCGGTCATACCAAAGTACGCATGAGTAAGGAACTTGATAACCTTCGTAACAACACTTGTCTCTCGTTCCTTGTATAATCGATCTCCATATTTATTGGATCTGAATGGATCTTTCGAACTAGATATCATTTGGATGGGGTTGTTGAGCGCCGCAAAGCTCGTCTTATGGATCGAGGTTCCAGTCAATTTCTGTGACATCCGTCACTTTTATCACTATTATTATTATATATATATATACATTTTTTTTTCGCACCTCCTATCTTGTACGCCACATTTTATCCTCATAATAATAATAATAAAGTTAGTCATTATATTTTACCACCTCTAAACCATAACCAAACTTATACCCAAAACACTAAAGCCTAACCATAACCCAAAAACCTTGTCTTTTTTTTCGGAACCCAGACCCGACCCGAAGACTGTGGTCAACACCCAGTCACTTTCCATAATTACGAGCCTTGTTTTTGGTAGAATTTTAACTCCCTTTGACCGACTAACATACCCTCATAAATATAATCCATGATTTCAGCTTGAATTAATCATCCTTGACTCGGTTTTGACCGACTTTGGTCAAGACTTCAAAACCTTCCATTTACCAACCCGAGCCACATAGTATAAATTGAGGTATCCACAACCAACTAAATGTGCCAAAAAAAAATCATTTCCCTTCTTTCAAATCTTTCTGTCCAAGCTTTAATTCACGATTTCAAGACCCGTTGACTTTTTGTTTGACCGAGCATCATACACGAATTAGTGTTTGTAAGTTGTTTATTTTTTTTATGGGTTTTATTATTCATGATCAATCGATCAATAGCCCTAACATTACTGAGGCTATTGACCGTTAATTGATTCGATTCAAGAAACTAGGGTTCTTAATTATCATTCAAATTGGGGAAGATGACCAATTCACGCATGTGATAAATATTTTCAAAACCATGGTTGCAAAAGTCGCTAGGCGCTCCCTAGTCGGATTCGGGAGTACTCGGGGAGTTCTCGGCCTAGTCGGAGAGTACTCGGCCTAGGCGTAGAGTACCCGGTCCTCGGCAACCTACCTTGTAGCGATTACTCGGGGAGTACTCGGCCTTCGAGACCTTGTTTTACAACAGAGTTCAAAACTGAAACATTTACAAATCTGAGGTACAGACCAGTTGGTTGGGGTGTCTGGCTAAAGACATTGAACCGGGTCTGACCCAGGTTCGACCCCCACCATAAACAACCTTTTATTTTATTTTTATTTTTTTGTGTTATCCTTTACACTTATATTACCTTTATTCTTTTAAAAATCGTTTTAAAATACTAAAACTATTTTATAAATTCTACAAAATTTATTTTATGTTATTTCAATGATAAACTTTGTTGTCCAATTTTTAGTTTTTCAAAAATAATTTATTTAATATATATTATAAATATTACAAATTTATTCATTTAAAATTATAAAATTCAATAAAAATATCTAAACGATTTTATAAAATTCCACAAAATTATACTAAACTTGTATAACAATATACATTTCAGAATTTATTTTTAATTCAGAAAAACCATGCATTTCATATTTTTAATTAATTTTTGTTATTTTTAATCATAAATAATTTATAATAAATTCATTTTTCAATATTTTTGTACCAAAATTTTACATAAATTATTTCTTTTCATTTGGAACAGAAATACAATTTTTTAATTCAATAATTCTTTAATTTTAATATTTTTAGATATTAAAGTCATATTTTGACAATTTGAAATAAATAGATTAAATATTCTATTTTCAAGAAAATAATTTTATAAAAATTATTTTCACACTTAAAACTTTATATTGTGACCATATTCGATTTAAAGTTTACTCAAAGACTTTTTGTTCATTTATTTATCAAATTTCTCTTATTTATTAAACGTTTAATTTATTAACCAAATAAATACTTATTGTCACACCCTCAAATTTCCACGTGCGGGGTTTTACCGCGAGGCGTGTGACACACCAGGATCCAAGTCAACGGTCACAATAAACAACACTATATGATACGTAAAAATGACATAATCAAACCATTAAGTTTTCATAAATGATCCAACGCTGCGGAAGCGTAAAACTTTATTACAACGTGAAATCAAAAGTACGAAAGTCTGAAAATACTAAATGAGATGCACATGAATCCTAGACGCCGTGAGACTCCGTGCGCCTATCGACAGCTGCTACCTTAGCGACCTGAGACAAACATGCTAAATACGTCAGCAAATAATGCCGGTGAGTTCACAGGTTTTTAATGAATACCGACTCCAAATGTATACCAATTCCAATTGAAAATCGACTCCAACTGAATACTAACTCCCAAATGAATACCCATGATCAATCCAGACCACATGCATGCAAATCATATGAATACCTGTTACTACTGCGATTGGAAAACCATTACTGGACTCGAATACTGTGAATACTGAATACGTGCCCGAATGAATACTGAATACTGAATACTGCATACTGAATACTGAATACCTAAGAGACAATATGCACCCGCCCGGCCCTCCAAGCCGTCGAGTGGGGCGGGTCAAGCCCAAATAGCGCTATCCACATTTCCCCCGTTGTGCATCCCCGCACATTCATGGTTTCCCCCGGGACTTCCAAAGATCGCATAGTAATATAATGAATACTCCAAAACATAATGAATACGTGAAAACATAATGAATACTCCAAACCCAATGAATTCATGAATACCAAAACATAGTTGAAACCCCTTTTTATGAAAACATAGTTGACTCACGTTTAAAGGACACAGCATGTTTTCTCCCCCGAAAATGTAAAACCAGTAAAAGAGTGGGGCCGTGAAACTCACATTATAGTGCGTCTTCCGATAACTAGAATTCCAACACGTGTATGATAATCCCAACTAATGACAACCTATCAATGAGTTTACATAAGTGTGATGACTACTAACCCGAAGGCTAACAAGTCCCCGATTGTCCAGATCATAACCAAGTATGTTTTAAAACGTGTTTAAATGTTTAACTGACACACTAGACCGACCCGACATCCCGTTGGTGACCCATTACATCAATTAGTCATGCACATAAGTTTAACACATAAGTTTCAAGCATAAAACACTTAGTTCGTATCAAAAATCTCATTTCTGTTAACGTAGGGTCGAACGTAGCTTGGAGTGGTCGAAGGTGACTTTGATTGGTCGAATGTGGCCTTGAACTTCCACCTTCGCCCCTTTTTCTCCCACCTTCGCTCATTTGTGGTTCGTTCGCCCCTTTAGTTTCCAGGTTCGACCCTGGAGAACCACCTTCGCCCGTTCGACTGGTCGAAGGTGCTCCAGGTTCGACCCTGGTGTATAATTTTCCCAAAAACGCGTCGAAAACGTCCGAAAACATCACGAAACACCATGAGTTACAGCAGTCAAGCATCATTAACATATTCCTACGAATCCCTACCGATTTTACCCCAAAATCTATCCGTTTTACAAGTTTCCTAAAATAGTAAATTATGGAGATGTCACATCATCATGCATGAAATCATTACCCAATTAGGAAACTCTCTGAAATTAATTAATCATCAGCCCAACATACTCAAATCATCATGAACAAGAAACCCCCTATCATAACTCTATCATTACCATAAAAAACAAGCCCTAAATCTAACTAAAAATTCCTTTAATCGACAAAACACCATCAACAATCAATTGTAACATATTTCAATCATAACTCACCATTAATAACAGTCCTAGGTTGTTGTCATATCATCTATATAGCAAGTAATCATCAAACAATGCATAATACTACATTAACACATGTTAATTTGTATAAAAACTCATTGTTTATGAATAGGTTTTATTTAGAAAGATATTAGGAAGGTTTTTACCCATAAAACATGTTGATATCAGATCTGGACCCTTGGGGTTTCAATGAAAACAAGTCAAAATTGTTTAAAAAGGATTTGGAATGAAGAACACACCTTAGGTCTTCACTTGTAATGATTTAGAGAGTTAGGTTATGAAAAACAAGCTCAAAAACTCCTTCCCCAATGATAATAGTTGATAGAGAGTGTTTGGAGGCGTTTAGGGTTTGTGAAATGATGAAAAATGACTAAGTATGGTATTTATACCAGGTCCAGGTTCGCCCCTTTTATATGGTCGAATGTGGAACTTTTCCACATTCGCCCCTTTGTAATGGTCGAATGTGGAATCTTTCCACATTCGCCCACTTTGTTTCTACATTCGTCCACTTTCTCAAGTTCCATTTCCACATTCGCCCACTTTCCACTTTCAGGTCATCAGCACTTTTTTTAACACATGTTAACAACACTTTTTAACTCATGTTAACTTTTCCAGATTTCCAGTTTGTCGTGTTTAACGCATTCTAACACATCTTAACACATAAGCATGCATCCATAGTCTATACTTAACATATTTAAGCACGGATGATTATCTATACATCATTTAAACACATCTAAGCATATAATCCACCATGTGACAATTAGTCTACACATACACTTAATTAGTTTATGTAATGTCACCAACAACGGAACCCGGTACTAGTGTATTCCCCAAAATGACTCCCAATGATCCTCCAGATCATTGAACCCTGGACAATCCTAATCTGACCCGACTCAACTAACCCAGTTAAGTTTGTTTATAAACGTTTCTCGCTAAGGTAGACTTATGTGTTCATAAAGTGTTCACTCAAACATGTCGGGTGTCACACTTATCCCCAATTCGAAGCCGTAGAAAATACCTATAGAATAGATAGACTTAGACTTATTTGTTACATTATACATAGGGTGATACTTGGCAACATTGGATTACACTTATTCAATTACACAAGACTTAACACCTTGCTAAGGTGAGTATTACTTATCCCCTTTTTCCGCTTTTACAACTTTTGGGGTGATTCATGCACAAGTATACAAAACTTTCGTATTCATTTACACATACATTTTATTCATTTACAATTCATATACGTGTCTTGTTTATCTTTGTGCTTATGCTTGAACATGAACGTAGCTTACATACAAAATCATACATACAGACGTAACTTATGTTACGGTGCTCATTTAGACATAACTTATGTTATGGTGCTCTTTACATACAGACGTAACTTATGTTACGGTGCTCATTTAGACATAACTTTGTGTTATGGTGCTCTTTTAGACTCACACGTGTTGAGGTGCTCATTATCAATTTCATTGTACAACTTTACATTTGATCTTTGTGTTGTTTGGTTACTTGCGTGTTTACATAATGCCTTGGTGATGCTAGACACATGAATTGTACTACTCTTTTCAAACTTATACTATATGTACAAAGCTAAGTAGTACTCACCAACATCATATGTTGACAAAATTATTTTCGTGCATGTTTCAGGATAAGCTGCTTGACGCTTCACATAGGACTTTGGACTTAGATTAGATCAATCAATTATCTTTATCTTTGTTGTCTTGTATTTAATTTCACTTGTTGTAAAACAATATTCAATAATCATATATTTACATTTTAGTACCATGAGCTTTTGAACAATCGTCACTACGTGGCACCTCGATGATTCCGCCATCGGTTGGGGTGTTACAATTTCCATGTATTGATATTTTGCAAACTTGTAGTCTGGTGGTAAAAGCTTCCACTGTTCGATTTATTCTCACTCTAGTTGTTCTTAACACATAGAAATTACACCAACTAGACGTCAAAAATGTTTTCCTATATGGCCATTCTTTTTTTTGACCAAACAAACGATTCTCATTCACATTCACCAAAAAGTATTACAACCCATAAGGATACATAATATTTGACCCATCTGCAGAGTGCAGATCCAAAACAACAAACTCAAAATTATTACAGCCATACATTATCACTCTGCAGACCCAAGACCTAGGAATCGGACACCACCCACGCCCATTAAGCAAGTGACTACCTGGGACTTTTGCACCCACAATACACCCGGGACCTACACTACTTAACCGTAATCAAAAACCGTAAACTAAAACCATCTTTCTAAGTCCATGGCCGGTTCTTTCGCCCTCTTTACCATCCACCAATATGTTTCCGTCTTAATCTCATCAACCAGTTTTTGTGTTGCCGTATCCACCTGGTTGAATACCTTGTCGTTTCGATAAATCCAAAGCTTCCACACAGTCAACAAAACAATCTCATAGACAGCCTCTTTCTTCCTTCCACTACAATTCAGTGACCTGAATTTACTAATAATTTGCGGCAGCGAGTCGTTTTCACCTGCTAATTCCAATATGACCCATTCCTTTATACATCGCCATGCCGCCCTAGCCCACAAACATTCAACAAACAAGTGCTTTGCCGTCTCTGGGTCAGAACCACACCTCTTGCAGATGCCGTCAGACACATGTAGACCTCGGAACGCCAAGGCTTCAGCTGTAGGTATCTTATTTTCCACCGCTCGCCATACGAAACAATTCACCTTCGATGTAGCAATCCTACTCCACCAAAATTCAGCCTCTTGATTTGTCGAATGATAATCTCCCCAAAGCAGCTTCCGAACCGACTTGACTGAGAATTTTACCATTTCATCCCCCAAACGCCAACGCCATTCATCATCGGCTTGTTTTAACTTGACTGACCTGAGTCGATTTCTGAATTCCTCAAACTGCGCTTTTTCCTCCACAGATGCTGGCAATCTTTTCCAGCCCGGTTGCCACCTGAATCTATTTATGGTTCTATTATTATCATTATGGTTATAGATAACAGAGTAGATATTATTATTATTATTATTATTATTATTATTATTATTATTATTATTATTATTATTATTATTATTATTATTATTATTATTATTATTATTATTGGTACCATAGTCATCAGCCGTTTCCAAACAACATTCAGCTACAGAAATACGTCTTCTCTTACACAGGTTAAACACTACAAGAATTTTCACCATTAGCGTCGACGCTAACAGTGGCAACCCGCGAAAGTGTCGTCGCTAATGTTCACGATTCGTGTGCGGTTTTGTTTTGCATTCCTGGCCATGCGAATCTCCATCACCACCACCATATCCAACAGTTTTCCTTCTTCTCTCTTTTTTTTCTCCTTCTAAAACAAACATATCTTCCAACAGCAATCAAACTCCACCACCACCACCATAGTCAAGCTCCAAGCCACCATCCAGCTCCACCATCACAGTCATGCTCCACCACTGTTGTCAACCTTCACCACCGTCAACCATGAGTTCTAGTATCAAGTTGGAATTTTGTAATGTGTATGTTGAAATTTTGTAATGTTAACGTTGAAATTTGTAATGTTTAACAAGTTTTAATGAGAAATAATTTTGTTTCGTGTAATTTTCGGGTTCAATTCACAGTTTCGTGAAATTTTATAAAGTTTAACAAGTTTTCGGGGAACTTTCCGGTCATTCTCCGGCACAGGCATTAGCAGCGATGTGTCGCCGCTAAAAGTTGTGAGTATTAGCGTCGACCCGTTGAGCAATAGCAACGGGTTAGTTGCGGCGACTCAGATTTCTTGTGGTGATCTCAATCACTTAATGAATGTGTTTATATGGAACAACCTCCCAAATTCACCAACCCCGAGTTCCCTAATCATGTGTGTAAACGTAACCAAGCTTTATGTGCTCTAAGACAAGCTCCACGTGCGGTTTAAAATGTAGCAAAGTTGATCCGTCTCTTTTTGTGTTAAAAAAGGACCCTTGCATCATGTACTTGTTAGTTGATGGGCAATCAAGATCACACTCTCATGTTCTTCATCAATTGCTTAAACAAAGAATTGCAACAAAAGGTTTGGGTGAACTCAGCTACTTTCTCGATCTTGCAGTCACTTACACCAATGATGAATTATTCTTGAAGATAAATCTAGGAACGAGCCAAAATGATGGATACGAGATCGGTTTCTAATCCACTCCCTCCGAATGCCTCTTTTACTACTGCGGGCTATCCTTAGACCTAGCTACATGACACATATTGAATTTATAAATTCGTTACAAAGGAGGTCTTGGCTATTAAATTATAGTCATCCAGAAAATCAATCAATGTTTTCTTCTGCGCGCCTCAAATGATACGTGACTATATGCAATTCTGTTATGCATGAATATTTATCGAGATGTTTTATATATATGGTTAAAATATATTCAATTTAGTTTCCTAGAGTTACATATTTAACAAAAAAAAAAAACAAAAAAAAAACAAAAACAAAATTATGTAATATGAAATAATAATAACTTCGACCATATGCCTTGCATACATTAGTTATGTTCATTGGATCTTTTAAATATATACATGTTAATTAAGTCTACCCGTTTAACTAAATTGGGTATTACACGTCATTACCACACAGAAAATGGACTTTAACTAACGACCGGTCTTTAACTGTCGAATCATTTACATAAATGGGGGGTTTATTATTTTACAAATTACATTTGGGGGTATTAGAGGAAAAAACCAATATTGGTGATGTATATAACTCGATTAGCGGTATCAAATAAAAGAAAAGTTGATGCCGCCAACCCAAATGGCGGTATCACTTAGGCTTTTGTCAGTGTGTTAGATGCCGCCAATTGAAGTAGAGGGATCAAAAAAAAAAAAGCTAGATGCCGCCAAATGAAATGGAGGGGTCACCTCTTGATACCGCCAATCGGGTTAGAGGTGTCATTGATGCCGCCAATTGATTTGGTGTGTTCTTCAATATTGCTGTCATGATCCCGCCAATCCATTTTCATGCATTAAAACCAGCAAATGAAATTCAGTCTTCACCTGCAAACCATGCAGCCTATAAGACACACTCACAAGGTCTCTAGCATTGCATGCAATGATCTTGTAAGTTGCAGATGATTTGATAGGCAAATAGTGTTCTTGGGAGTGTAAGAATTCAGGCTTTGAAGGTTATAAAATGGAGGTTGAGGTGAAGAAGGAGCACCACCCACATCCAAGAACACACCATCAACACTACAATCTCCATCTGAAACCTTTGAAATTTATAAAAAATCATACCAACCAAATTCCTCCCACCATGAATCAAAACATGAACTTACACCCTGGTCCCCTAAACGACGATGTGTTGTATCTGCGTGATCGACATCGTGCCTTTCACGTTTTCACAGACGAGGAAAACTTCAATAGAGTTATGATGGTAAAGCGTAGCGATAGAGCCATATGGAGGTTACTTCGTGACCACCCTGTTGTAGGACGGGTTCGTCACCTTATCGATGCTGCAGGGTTTGGTGGCCTCATAGATTGTGGTTATCGATACGTTGACCACTCCTTGACAACAGCTTTGGTGGAGCGATGGAGGCCCGAAACTCACACGTTCCACCTTCCATTTGGTGAAGCTACTGTCACCTTACAAGATGTTAACGTCTTGTGGGGGTTACCTATTGAGGGAGCTGTTGTGTCTGGGGTAGATGATAATTTGTCTACTGCCGACGCAATAGCGTTGTGCCGACGATTCTTAGGTGTTACGCCTACAGAGGCCCAAATGTCCGGCAAGTCCATTTTGGGTACTGTTATTATTGATAAACTAAAGCAGGACTTTGTTGAATCAGAGGCTACGGATGAAGAGTGCATTTTTCGTGCTCGTTTAATCCTTTTCTTTTTGATCGGTTCCACCTTACTCCCTGATAATAATAATAATAGAATAAATGTTTTTTACTTAAGATTTTTACGAGACCTGAACCGTACAGCATCTTATAGCTGGGGCAGTGCGGTTCTGGCTTGTTTATACAGGCGGCTTTGTGATGCCACCCAGCCGGATAGGAAAGCCGTGACCGGACCCATGATGCTCCTTCAAGTATGGGCATGGGAGAGGATTCGGTGTCTCGCGCCACGACCACCCTCAAACCAGTTTGATTATACTTGCCCGATAGCGGCTCGGTATATATCGCAAATCCCAGTTTGATTATACTTGCCTGCATGGCATCCCTTTGTATTTTTTTTTCTGAACACGTTTTTTAACATGTTAATTTTGTAGGTGGCGAGACCGGCGGTTAAACTTCGCGGAGGTGACCACACACTGCCTCAAGGCATACCGTTCACAGCTACAATCGTTGGACGAGGAGATGCTATGTTAGTAATTATTTTTAGTTTTTTGTATGTATTAATCATGCATTTATTGTGTTTTGTTACTGACTTAAGTGTTTGTTTTTAGTTCAACTGGACCCCCTACAACTCGGTTTTGGACCGACTACCGGCAATGTGCTCAAACGGGATGGAAAGCTGGAGGAGTTGCTGTCCCCTTATATGCTTCGAGATCGTTGAGCATCATTACCCTCAACGGGTTTTGAGGCAATTCGGCATGGTCCAGTACATACCTCCCCAGATAACCTTAGCCGTACCCACGGCTCGGCTTGAAAAACTGCATGCTTTGGGGCGGCAAGGACTCAACGGGGCGAACTGGATGAGTAGGCATGAAGCCTACGTCAATGCATGGAATAACCGTCGTAACACGGTTATCCGCTCTGAACTCATAAGGACAGCTTCAACCGAGCCCGGTTATATGCAATGGTATATGGGGCGTACCGTTGCATTTATTGGAAATCCGGGTGTAGCACCGGCCCCAGCTGGCGGTTTCCAAGACGACGGTGCTAGAATCCAGTTGATGGTAAAGCATTTTTACGTGCCTAATTCATACATTAATTATTTTCGCAATTTGGTGTTTCTAACTAAAAATTTTGTTTGCAGAGGGATGCCATGGGTGATATTTACCGATCATCTCAGGAGGCCTTTAATAATCCTCAGGCATTCGCCACGCAGCTTGAGCGCATACAAAACACGGCGTTTCACAGTATGATGATGTCACACAATGCCGGACACTTACAAAATCCGACGCATCTTACCATGGACGCCGTTGACTTGTCGGCACCTGCACGGCCTCAAAGGGTGCGCCGGCGACGCGCTCCCCGTCAGGTGCCGGAAAACGTGCCGGAAAATGAAGACCAAGCTGCTGGAAGTCACTATGACAATGACGCTGGGTTTCGTGCATCTGTTGCGGCCAGCAACAATCAGAACCAGACCGGGGGATATGTCCCGCAATTCATGGACAGTGGATTGGACCAGATGGGAACTCCATTTGGATTGGGTGGATCATTCGTACAGAGAACTGGTCATGTTGGTGGGTCCGGTGGCAGTCAACCGGGAGAGATGGGTCCGCTAGCTAACTTTCGTGCAGGCGGAATTGGCATCGGAGATAGTTGGGCGTTTCCTTCATCACCGGGTTACGTGACGCCTGTTGGACAGGGGTTGGCACGGTTTGATCACGACCTTTTTAGTGATTTTCATTACCATGCCCCGCATAATTCGTGTGATGAAGGACCTTCAAGCCGGCCAGGACCATCGACCACGCTGAATTTAAACCTCTTTCCTGATGATGAGTACGGTAATGAAGGAGCACCACCCGCCAACCAACCACCCAGGAGGCAATCTGAACGTCTTCAGAATCAGGGACCCTCGAACGATTTGGACTGGTTTAACTAGTAACCTTGTCGAATTCAAGTGTGTTCATAATTACTTGTTGTAACATTTTGATTTGCTTTTATAACATTAATTATTGATTTGCTTTATAAATATATGAATATATGAATCGTTTAGCCACCTGTTATTCGAACATTGATTTGCTTTATAAAATTAAAATCCAAATAAAAGCGTTAAACACTAAAACAAGATTACGTAATCATTTATCGGTGGCCCGAAAACGGCTCGGAGGTGTTTTTCTCAAAACCCACACTATGTTGAAAACGGGCCAGGCTGCCCTCTTTGGGCCTCTGTGCAGCCTGGCTGGGCCTGCCGGACAGGTAACCTGACTGACGGACGCGTTGCCCTTGGGTAACACACGGGCGTCGCACGAAGTCCGGGCGGTTTTCGGGTCTCCGGGGCCTGATCCCGGTGGCCCGAAAACGGCTCGGAGGGATAGATTTATTTAAATCAAATAATAACACACAGACTTTCCATTTTTGGAATGTCTCAAACAAATAATACAAATTTGATAGATTTATTTAAAACAAATATTACAAATTTATTTAACAACTGTTTTTCAAAACTAGTCACTCAAACTATACAATCTACGGATTTACAAGACAATATATTTTCCGAGATCACCTATTCCAATATTATACCACCGTTTCTTGTTGCATAGTTCATTAAGTTTCTGTTTCGCACCTTCAATCACAATTGCTTTGTTGAAATCAACAATAGCTTGTGTTGTGCACCCAGAAACTTCTCTTTTCCAGTCAGCGGGAACTCAGGACCGCATTCAGATTCAAACCCATCTAAATTTGATCCAGGAGAACATGGTTCTACCTGTTGAATATGTGTACCAAATCTACAGGTACCCAATGTTCAAACCAGCCTCCCATACGAAAGTAGTACGGTGAGGAATCGCATCATCCGTTGCCGGACAGGTCGCTAATGACGTGATGTGATTCATCAACACCGGATGGCGTGGGTTTGCCTGGAAAGTAGACCCGCCTAAAGAGCCCGTTGGAATGTCCAGCGTTGGTAGACTAGAGGCCCAATACCCCCCAACGATCCATAACTCTCTAATATTTTAAACTAAACCCTCAATGTTGCATTCTACACGTGTTATACCACGTGTAGATGTATTGAGAGGTGTAGTTTAATGTGGATGTAACACCGATCCAAAGACACCGCTTTTTTGGACCCCAGAAAAGCGATGCCAAGTGGGGGATGAAACGGCAGACGATGCTGTTAAGCATGACTCATCCCCGCCGAAAACAGTTAAAACTCCATGTGAATGTAACATCGACCCAATATCAATAAAAAACCGTACCATCCAGAACAATTGCAGGAAAAGTATTATATCATATATTGGGGGGGGGGGGGTTTATTGTGGTTTGTAGTCTGAATGGTTTGGAGAGAATGGGCAGAGGGCTTATATAAGAAATGAAGCCTAGAACTCAATTGGCGGCATCAATGTATAGGAATAAAATGGCGGCTTCAATGTCAACAACCCAAATGGCGGCATCAACTTTATTTTATTAGATGCCGCCAATTGGTTTCTACACATCACCAATTTTGGTTTTTTCCCCCAATACCCCCCAAATGTAATTTGTAAAATGATAAACCCCCTATTTATGTAAATAATTCTTAACTGTCATGTTGTGGTTTAAAATGACATTAAGAAAAAGATGCCTATTTGGGATGGGGTGGAACCCACACCCTTGCCCGTCTTGACACCCGTTATGAGGATGACAAACTTCACTTTGGCACCCCCTTTTAACATCAATTGTGTGTGTTTGGAGCCTCAAGTTCATCATGTGGGTTGTGGCGCACGCACCGGTTGATCTAAGTAGTAAGTAGTACGAAAACACAAACCAAGTGTTCGCCTGATGGTTCACGCTCCACCCTACTAGTACACGTGACCCGCCTGCCGTATGGTGCCCAAGTAGAGATTTGAAATACCTCAATACTTATTTTTAGCCCTAGTTAATTTAGCTAAAAAAATATTTTATTCAACAAAATATGCAATAAAAAAGTTATTTATTCTCTACATATTTGAATTTTTAAATACAACAGAGTTGTAAAACAAAGATAATATGTTGTCACGTATTTTTTATTTACATTTCGATTTTCGTAAAGAAACCGGAGCAACGCGGAGGCTATAGTTTGCTACTACTTTCTATATTTGTATTTACCAACCCCAAAGACTCAATACATAAAGCATCAATATTAACATGTGATTCTCTATGAGCGATATAATATAAATATTGACTTCATTACAATAAAAAGGTGAGTAAAACTATCTATCTTAATCTTAAAACTCGGTTAATGAATTTACAAAGACCTAACTATATGTTTTGAGTCTGATTCTGTCACAGTGTCTATACGCGTACACATATAATAGATTTGTATGAAACACCCAAGAAAAGAGTCAATTCCAAAACTTTTTGAAAATTAAAGGTGAGAATTTTGGATGGAAATAAAGTATGTTTCCCCTCTTCTTCAGTTCTTCCTATCCAACAAAATGAGATTAAAATACCTTTATGAATTAAATAATTAATCAAAGTTGACTAGGAATACTTGCATGAAAATAAGTGCCTAAAAGAAACCTAGTTTAATCTTTCGTGTACTTTTATACTTTAGTTAACCATCATTATTAATATAGAGAAAAAATTGTGGGTCAACATTAATTAGTTGATAATTGTTTAACGTGTGTGTAAATGATGGCTAGTTGAGTTAATAACAACAATTATTTTTAGTCTTGAATCTAGGGAGGTGTCGAATTTGAGTAACACTTATGACATGAATAGTGGGGGAGTTTCTGGGATGACACGGGTTTGATTATTGGTAGGGACAGCTGTCAACTATCCCTATTGAAAATAGGATTGACTATGGATTCTACCAAATCAAGTAGGATTTTCATGAAAAAGATTTGGCTCAACGTGTTCTATTCGATACGGACAGAAGAAAAGCCCGACTTAGTATTATTAAAAAATAATAAAGGAAGCATAACCAAGTCAAGATGACACGGATCGATTAACCCCTTTTTTAAGCCAACGATCTTACCACTTCCGAGGGAATTGGAGTTACATCTCTTTTCCATTGCCTTTCAAGAATTCTCATATGTTCTTTAGACTACTCGGAGTGGTGGGGGGAAAGAGGGGGATGAAGCGCCATGTGGCACTTGTGGGACCCCTGTGGGGGGGAAAAATTGTGGGGAGTGGAAGGGGGGAAGAGGGGGGGGGGAAGAAAATATTATTATATTGTGTTAAAGTTAAAAAAAAAAAGAAGTTGGCCAATCAAATGGTGCCACCTCACCCCACTAAAATGCCCCACGCCAAGAAAGATGCCCCCGCCCTACACATTCCTGCCCCTTCCACACCATAGTGGCGGCGGTGTTACCCCCCCCCCCCCCCTTCCCGCCCCCACTCCAGGCAACCTAATTAGAATCATAGGAGGTCGATCTCACCAATTGTTACTTGGAAACACCCTTGGAATATATGAGCCGTACCGAACCAGGGTCTTGTGGGTTGATTACAAGTGTGCATGTTACCACCTAATCTAACAGATAAAAAAAACGTTTTTAACGTGTGTATGCTATATTAGTTCTGTAAAAGAATTTTAAGGATAGCTCATGTATATGTTTTGTAAACCTTATGAAATCAATTACCGGCCAGCTTGTAAAATCTCTGATTCTAAAAGAGATGCATGAAAAAAGTTTATTGAGAGTTCATCTAATTCAGGCATTACGTACCTAGATACGCTCACGAATTAAACGTTTTATATGGTTACTTCAACATTGCCATACACCCAAACCTCACACAAATTAAACATCTCTCAAAACCATATACACTGATCCCACTGGAAGTAAAAATAATAAACAAACCACTAAAAACCAAGACGCTAGATTAAATCTAATATCACTATATATAATATCAATATCAATATCAATATCATAATAATTTAGTATACATAATATATTATAATTAGTGGCCACAAAAAAATATAATTTTTCATATGATTGAGAGTAGCTTTTCCATAATTGACTCCTGCTAGGTACCATCCTCAACTCCCACCCCATTCTATATATACATCTTTCCCTACCCTCATCTTTCATTCATTCAAAACAACACTCATCTCAATTTCACTTTGAAACATACAAAAACTTACTCTTCCTTTTGTCACTCATTACCACCTTGCATTCCAAGAAGAATGTTTAACTTTTCAGGTCAACCCGGTCGGCGATGTGTGTGGGTCAACGGCCCCGTCATAGTAGGGGCCGGACCCTCAGGGCTAGCCGTGTCAGCTTGCCTCAAGGAACAATGCATTCCCTTTGTAGTCATTGAACGCACCGACTGCATTGCCTCACTATGGCAAAAACGTACGTATGACCGCCTAAAACTTCACCTCCCGAAAAAATTCTGCCAACTTCCCAAACTAACCTTTCCGGAAGAGTACCCCGAATACCCAACAAAGAAACAATTCATCGCGTATCTTGAGAACTACGCTCAAAAGTTCGATATAAAGCCGCAATTCAATGAGTGTGTCCAGTCTGCTAAGTACGACGAAGCCTGCCAGCTCTGGCGAGTGGTTACCGTCTCCTCGACAACAAGATCCGAAACCGAGTATATCTGTCAAATGCTTGTGGTGGCAACAGGAGAAAATGCAGAAGGTGTAGTGCCAGAAATAGACGGACTACAAGAGTTCTCAGGTGAAGTTATCCATGCTAAAGACTACAAGTCCGGCCAGAAATACACAGGAAAGAAAGTATTGGTGGTCGGATGTGGAAATTCAGGCATGGAGCTATCACTAGACCTCAGCAACCACAATGCAAAGCCATCGATGGTGGTTCGAAGCTCGGTTCACATCTTGCCTCGTGAAATTATGGGAAAATCAACATTTGATCTAGCCATGATGCTAATGAAATGGCTACCTCTTTGGCTCGTTGACAAGCTTCTGTTAATCCTAGCATGGTTTATTTTAGGAAACACTAAAAACTACGGCATAAAAAGGCCATCTTTAGGTCCACTAGAGCTCAAAAACCATCATGGAAAGACTCCAGTACTCGACATGGGTGCTCTTGAGAAAATCCGATCAGGCGAGATCTCGGTAGTCGCTGGGATCAAAAGATTTAATTCGAATTCAGTCGAGCTTGTTAATGGTGAGACACTAGACATCGATTCGGTTGTTTTGGCTACCGGATATCGTAGCAATGTCCCTTTTTGGCTTCATGAGACTGAATTCTTTGCTAAAAACGGGTTCCCAAAGACGCCGTTTCCAAACGGGTGGAAGGGAAAACGTGGATTGTATGCATCTGGATTCACTGGAAGGGGACTTGCTGGTGCAGCTACTGATGCTATTAAAATATCTCAAGATATTGGACAAGTATGGAATGAAGAATTTAATCACAAGAAAAAGAAGCTTCATATACTTAGAAGATGCATTTCAACCTTCTAATTTTATTTTATTTAACAATACATAGAACATATAAGGGTAACACTCTACTAAAGAACAAATTATAGGTAAACTCTTTTTATACTAGCTAATAGAATGATGAGGCTGATTTTGTAACATTATTTGACATTTCATTAAATTAAATCAATTATATTTTAATATTCTACTTTTATTTCTCTTTAATTTATTTTGTAATCTCCTTGTATATTTTTTTTTATTTTTTTTTGTAATAGACAAAGTATTTTATTCCTACATTTGGTCAGACTTATGAGCAAATGGTTAAAAAAAATTGCTTCAGACTTCTTTATAGGGGAGAGGTGCTTTTAGATTTATTTTTCATTTTACTGATTTACATCAATCCTGCACTGTCACATCACTTCATTTCACTGATTTACTACACTGTAATAGTTTTTTAGAGGCAACACTCCACTGGTTATTTACCCATTAATTAATTATTTTCACACATATAGTAATAATACTCCATAATGTTACTAATAATACATTTCCCACTTTCTATCTCCTCTATAACTCACCTACACCACCCATTTTTTTAATAATACCTTTCCCAGATTCTCTCTCCTCTATAGCTCACCTACACCACTCATTTTTTTTTTAATAATACATTTCTCACTCACTCTCTCTCTCTCTCTCTCTCTCTCTCTCTCTCTCTCTCCTCTAGAACCAGCACGGTAAGAAGAACCCGTATTTGGTTCACGAGACCCGTACCAGCACTGGTGGCGGCGGTGTTACCGTGTTAGTAGTGGGGTACCCGTAACCTTTTCTGGTGGCGCTCTGTCGCCCCTAAGGCTGAGTGGTATGGAATAGAGCCCCTAGGAGTTTTATTGCATCACGTTAGCGCCACATATGCAGGCAACGCCATTGTTCTTATCAATAACACCCAACGAATGAAATAAAGCTCTCTCAATCATTAGGCATTCACTTATTTAATTGATTTTATATTATTTTAAGTTTTATTCAATCTTCTTTTAATATTTAAATTTAAATTAATCAATAAATAAAACAATATATAATAATAATAAATTAAATATATATAAAAGTAATTATACTAAATAATATTTTATTATACCAAACACGCTCGAAGATCCAAGTGTGTGTCCCGGTTTCGTATTTTCATTTGGATAGGTTTTTTCTTGGCGTATGTTAGAAGTGGGTTCAACGACTGAACGTCATCGTCAAAGGCGACACAAATGGCTCCGCCAGTGTCCTCCAAAATCATATTATGTAATATAATGCACGCATACGTTATATGTCTCATTGTTTTCTTTTCCGGTATATATGATGGTTGAATAATGATAGTCCATTGTTATTTTAAAACCCCGAATGCCTATTCGACATATTTTCTCACTGACTCGTGTTTCTTGTAATAGAAGTGTTTATCATCCGGGCATCAAAGAGTTTTCAAGAACACGACCCACTCCGGATATATACCGTCAACAAGATAATACACATACTTGTGCTCCACACCATTTGCATAAAGTTATGAATCTGGTGCAACCCCGTCTATGACATCATCGAAAACATTTGATGAGTGTAAAACAATGAGATTGTTGTTTGCGCCGGTCATACCAAAGTACGCATGAGTAAGTCACTTGATAACCTTCGTAACAACACTTGGTCTCTCGTTCCTTGTATAGTCGATCTCCATATTTGTTGGATTTGAATGGATCTTTCGAACTAGATATTATTTGGATGGGTTTGTTGATCGCCGCAAAGCTCGTCTCATGGCTCGAGGTTCCAGTCAATTTTCATGTATTGATATTTTGCAAACTTGTAGTCTGGTGGTATAAGCTTCCACTGTTCGATTTATTCTCACTCTAGTTGTTCTTAACACATAGAAATTACACCAACTAGACGTCAAAAATGTTTTCCTATATGGCCATCCACCACAAGAATTTTCACCATTAGCGTCGACGCTAACAGTGGCAACCCGCGAAGGTTTCGCCGCTAATGTTCATGATTCGTGTGCGGTTTGGTTTTGCATTCCTGGCCATGCGAATCTCCATCACCACCACCATATCCAACAGTTTTCCTTCTTCTCTCTTTTTTTTTCTCCTTCTAAAACAAACATATCTTCCAACAACAATCAAACTCCACCACCACCACCATAGACAAGCTCCAAGCCACCATCCTCAGCTCCACCATCACAGTCATGCTTCGCCACTGTTGTCAACCTCCACCACCGTCAACCATGAGTTCTAGTATCAAGTTGGAATTTTCTAATGTTTATGTTGAAATTTTGTAATGTTAACGTTGAAATTTGTAATGTTTAACAAGTTTTAATGAGAAATAATTTTGTTTCGTGTAATTTTCGAGTTCAATTCACAGTTTCGTGAAATTTTATAATGTTTAACAAGTTTTCGGTGAACTTTCTGGCCATTCTCCGGCACAGGCATTAGCAGCGATGTTTCGCCGCTAAAAGTTGTGAGTATTAGCGGCGACTCAGATTTCTTGTGGTGATCTCAATCACTCAATGAATGTGTTTATATGTAATAGATAACAGTTGGCATAATCTTCTCCATGATTATTGTCTACTCATTAATATCATTATTGTGCTATTATTGTATATTCATTTGTAGTTAATGTCTTTAATTTGTTTCCTTGTATTGTATGTAATCAAGTTTATAAATATAATTCTCAACCTCTCTATCAACATTGAGAGTTTCCCTTCTTACATGGTATCAGCCAGATACCCTTGTTGTTCTCCTCTGTCTTTCGCCTCTTTCACCATGTCTGCCGCAGCCACCCACCTTTCCTCCTCCCCTTCCACCGATTCTAAACTCCCAATCGCTGCCATTCTTCATATGATTACAGTTAAACTCTCCCACTCTAATTATCTCTCCTGGCAACATCAAATCCTTCCTCTCCTTTCAAACCAAGGTCTCCTTGGTCATGTTGATGGTTCGAGTCTGCCGCCTGCTGCAACTCTTCTGGTTGACAGTAAGGAGCAGCCGAATCCTACTTTTCTGAACTGGTCAACACTGGATCAGCAAGCCATTCTTATCTTAAACTCTTCCCTCACCGAAGAAGTTATTGCTAAGATTCTCGGTCTTTCTACCGCTCGGCAAATCTGGACTGCTTTAGAAGCAGCCTACAGCAACACGTCCCTTGAACGTATGCATCTTCTTCGAGATACCCCGCGTCAATTAACCAAAGGGTCTTCGACGGTGGCTGATTACGGTCGCAAGTTTAAAAACGTTTGCGATCAATTATCGGCCATTGGTCATCCCATTAATGATACGGACAAAACTCATTGGTTCTTGTGTGGTCTCAGACCAACCTTTGAAAGGTGGTCCACGGCTATTCGCACTACTCGTGACCCGTTACCATTTCGTGAGTTACTTACAAAAGCTGAAAGTCAAGAACAGTTTTTGGCTTCGCTTCATCCTCCTTCTCCGGCCCATGTAGCTTTTCATGCTAATTCCTCTCATCGGTCCTCAGGCTCCCCTTCGAACTGTCCAAGATCCGGTTCTGTTTCAGCCAAAAACCAGCCCTTATCCGCTTCCTCCAAGTCGTCCCGTCGCCCACCGCATTGTCAGTTGTGTAGGACCAATGGTCACTACGCCAACAAATGCCCAAAACTTGCGTCTTTCGCCTCTAGTGCCACTTCGGATGAAGGACTTGCCCGTGCCTTTCATTCAAAGTGTCATGTTACAGATGACATTCCCGACTAGACAGTGGATACTGGGGCCGATCTCCACATGACAGATGATACTGGTAATCTTAAATCTTTTTCTAATTACAAAGGAAAAAATTCTGTTGTGTTTGGAAATGGTATGTCATTACCAATTACTCATACGGGTCATGTTAAGATAAACAATAACATTTCCTTAAACGATGTCATAGTTGTTCCGAATATAACTCGTAATCTCTTTTCCATTAGCAAATTGACTAAAGATTATCCCGTTGACGTACTTTTCTCAGATTCGTTTTTTCTTATTCAGGACCGGAAAACAAGCAAACCGCTCGCTGAAGGACGATGTGAGAATGGACTCTACGTGATTCGGGATAATTCATTTGCTTTTCTTGCTTCGATTTCATCAAATAAAGCTTCATTCGAACAATGGCATAATCGTTTGGGGCATGTTGCCATTGATACTATTTTAATTTTACAAAAACTTGGTTGTTTATCTTTTACATCTATTTTACCTAAACCAAATCTTTGCTCCCCTTGTCAACTTGCTAAGGCACATAAACTACCGTTCTGTTTGAATGAAAAACGGGCATCTCATCCCCTTGATCTTGTGCATTGTGATCTATGGGGACCCTCACCAATAATGAGTAAAGATGGTTATATATATTATGTTGTGTTTGTTGATGATTTCTCTCGCTTCTCATGGCTTTATCCTCTTAAGACAAAAAAATGAGTTTTATACAATTTTACAAAGTTTCTTAAATCTTGTTCAAACTCAGTTTTCGAGGAAAGTTAAAGTTTTTCAAAGTGACGGTGGAACCGAATTTGTAAATCAATATGTGCGAAAAATTTTCAATGAAAATGGCACATTTCATAGACTCTCATGTCCATACACTTCACCAAAAAATGGACGAGCCGAACAAAAACACCGTCACATTATTGAAACGGGTCTAGCCATGATTTTTCATGCTCGCGTACCGATTGAGCATTGGGTCGACGCTTTTAATACCGCCATATATATTATAAATCGTCTACCCACCAAGGTGCTAAGCAACAAATCACCCTTTGAAACTCTTTTTCTCACACAACCAACCTATAATAACTTTCAGGTTTTCGGTTGTTGTGTCTATCCATACTTGCGAGACTACGCTCCTCATAAACTCGCGCCTCGAAGCATTCCTTGTATTTTTCTTGGCTACGCGCCTCAATACAAAGGGTTCAAATTCTTTGACCCGACCTCGTCTCGCACATACATCACGCGGCATGCTCGCTTTGATGAGACTTACTTTCCGTTTAATTCAACTACTTCCCATACCGATATTTTCAAGCTTTTTCTATCTACCTTCCATGAGACTGTCCCCACTACCTCATGTCCTACTTCACCTATAAATCCTACTCCATCTTCGCCTGCCTCTACAGTTGACACACCTTGTTCACTTTGCAAGCACCCTATCTCTCAAACAAATCCATCTTTTGGGCCTATACTTCAAACAAATCCACCGTCTGGGCCTGTTACCCACTCCACTCCATCAACCCCTCACCATACTACCACTCCTGAGCCCATCATCCCTCCAGCCCATCAGTCGCCCCTGCCCACGTCTTCCCCAACCCACCAACCGACCCAACTCACATCTCCCTCCCATTTTGAAACCGGCCCATCTCAGCCCAATATCAACCCTTCTCAGTCCGTTCACTCCTCAACTCAATCCACTTCCACTTTCGCTTCATCTCATCCCATGGTGACTCGGTCTAAAGTTGGTACTTTCAAACCTAACCCAAGACACACTTCATATCTCTCAAACATCATGCATTCATGTCTTCATGCTTCTCTCCTAAGTAGTGTTGATCCAAAAGGTTTCAAAAGTGCTTCTAAACATCCTCATTGGATGAAAGCCATGCGTGACGAGCTTGATGCCTTAAATCGCAACAACACTTGGATTCTTGTACCTCGTCCTTCTTCCACTAATGTGGTTGGTTCCAAATGGGTCTTTCGGACCAAATATCATTCGGATGGTACTCTAGATTGCCATAAAGCCCGCCTTGTTGCTCAAGGATTCACTCAAGTTCCGGGTCTTGACTTCCATCACACCTTTAGTCCGGTTGTCAAAGCCTCGACCATTCGCATTGTTCTCTCTCTAGCCGTCATTAATCGATGGTCTCTTCATCGATTGGATGTGAACAATGCTTTTCTTAATGGTCATCTATCTGAAACTGTATTCATGGAGCAACCTCCTGGTTTTGTGGATCCTCAGTTTCCAACTCATGTTTGCAAACTCACCAAAGCACTCTATGGTCTCAAGCAAGCTCCTCGTGCTTGGTTCCATCGTCTCAGCGCTTTTCTCCTGTCATATGGTTTTACTTGTAGTCGTGCAGATCCATCTTTATTCATCTTTCACAAAGGCGATTATCTTATGTATCTTCTCGTCTATGTGGATGACCTCATCCTTACCGGAAATAATCCTAAGTTACTTCGTAACTTCACTACTCGTTTACACAATGAGTTTGCCATTAAGGATCTTGGTTTCTTAAACTATTTTCTTGGTCTTGAAGTTATCAAAACTGCCGACGGTTTGTTTCTCACTCAAACCAAGTATGCCAATGACATTCTCACTCGTGCAGGTCTAACTGAAGCAAAATTGGTTCCTACTCCTCTTTCCACAACCGATACCTTCACTTCAGACGTCACTCCCTTATCTGACCCCACCACCTATCGCTCCCTTGTCGGGGCCCTTCAATACCTCACCATCACTCGCCCAGACTTATCATATGCGGTTAACCAGGCTTTTCAACATCTTCATGCGCCTACTGAAAAACACTTTCAGTTAGTTAAACGTATTCTTCAATATGTCAAAGGCACCATCTCTCATGGTCTTGTCTTTACTCGTCCTACCACTCCTTCCATCCTGGGTATTCGGATGCGGACTGGGCCCGGTGCATCGAAACAAGGAGATCAACTTATGGGTACTCTATATTTTTAGGGGGAAATTTGGTTTCATGGAGTGCAAAGAAGCAACCTACAGTCTCTCGTTCTAGCTGTGAATCCGAATATCAAACAATGGCAAATGCTGCAGCTGAAATTGTTTGGATTACTCATTTGTTACAAGAACTTCATGCTCTTCCAAAGACTCGTCCGACATTGTTATGTGACAACAAAAGTGCCTTGTTCATGACTCAGAATCCGGTTTCTCATAAACGTGCTAAACATATAGATTTAGATTATCATTTTATTCGGGAACTTGTTATGTCCGGGAAGCTCTATACTAAGTTTGTTCCTACCAAGCTTCAACTCGCTGACATCTTCACCAAAAGTTTACCACGATCTCAGTTTGAGTTCTTTCGCAACCCGCTTCGGGTTCAGTCACCTCCGTTTCGCTTGCAGGGGGATAATAGATAACAGTTGGCATAATCTTCTCCATGATTATTGCCTACTCATTAATATCATTATTGTGCTATTATTGTATATTCATTTGTAGCTAATGTCTTTAATTTGTTTCCTTGTAATGTATGTAATCAAGTTTATAAATATAATTCTCAACCTCTCTATCAACATAGAGAGTTTCCCTTCTTACAATATGGAACAACCTCCCAGATTCACCAACCCCGAGTTCCCAAATCATGTGTGTAAACGTAACAAAGCTTTATGTGGTCTAAGACAAGCTCCACATGCGGTTTAAAATGTAGCAAAGTTGATCCGTCTCTTTTTGTGTTCATAAAGGACCCTTGCATCATGTCTGTGGCGGACATATATTGTCACTAGGGGTAGCACCCGCTACCCCTCAACTTTACCGACATAGTGCAATTTTGTTTTACTTTTTTACGTTTTTTTGTATTACGTTACCTCTGAAAGTATATTAATGCTACCCTTCAAATTTTTTAAAACCCACTCTCCAAGTTTTATTATTAATCCACCATAAAAAAATAAATGCGCATAAGTCCATAACCCATTGATGAATTCCATTTATCTCTATTACCTTATTAAGGAGAAAGCATGTCCTTAAAGGTAATTTCACTTTAATTTTAAGATGACATATCAAAAACCTCTTTACAAATTTTTATTTTTTTGTCATTTTCTTCCATTTTTGCCCCCATGTACAACTTATAATGCCAATTGCATAATTGTTTAATGCACACTTTATACCCTCTTAGCATGTAACTCCCATTCATAAACACTCATCACACCCCATGTATGCACAATCAATTTACAAATTCATTGGCCTTCAATAAGTATGCCATTTAATCACCCATTCAATATCCATTATAAAAGGAGGGTTGTCTCTTAAGTTTCAACATACATGCCATACACCTTTGATTCAGAATTCTGAGTTATTCTCTCCTATGCTCTAACTCCGCTTGTGCGCCATGGTAAATTAGTAGATTTTGTAGAAATCATATTTTTTGGTGCTCATGTTAGGTTTTGTAAAATACAAATTCGTTTTTTCTTGTTTGTGTAATTACTTATTTTTTGATTTTCTACTCACTTTTGATTTGGATGCTCTTGTTGGATTTAATTTGTTTGGTGTGCATGCATCGCAAGTTGGATTTATTTCAAAGGATATGTCCAAGTTCATATATATATATATATATATATATATATATATATATATATATATATATATATATTTTGCATTATGTGGAGGTGGTGGAATGTCCTTGTTAGGAATTGTATATGTGTGTAATACACACATCATATCACTTCCAACATGTAACTCCCTCCATTATTACACATCAAAATTAATCAATAACCTCTATTTACTTTGTTTTAATTATAAGTTAACCAATGAAATGTAAATAATATTCGGAGGTAAATAAGGTTTAAAGAAGTTAAAAACAAATTTAAAATACCTAACGAATTCTGATTGTAATTCAGATTGTAAACTTGAAAAAAAAAAAAAAAAAAAAAAAAAAAACTAAAATTTGTGAAGATATGGTCCTCTTTGAGACTTTAGTGTTTCATTGTCTTAAGGCATTTATTTGGTTTTAGAGCTATCCATTTTTAATCATTTTTTAGACGAAATAGATACAGTTAACGTGTGCACTTTTTTTAGATGAACACATCAAATGCATGGCATAAATATTGCGGCTCTTTGTTTACTGCCTCAAGTATTGAGTTTTTTTCTTTTGTAAACAAGTTTCATCATCCTGTAGTTCTTTGAACAATTAAAAATATATTATAGAAAACCCGCCAGGCAAAGTGCACCTAAAAAACATAACTACCCGCGGCAACGCGCGGGCATTTGTACTAGTTAATTATAAAATAGAAGTCCATAAGGTTTATGTTCAATTAGTTAGTTAAAGGTACATGTGCACATGTCGGGTTTTTTTAATACCTGGTTCGGGGTATGGAACCTGGTTTGCGTATGAACGGGCATAGAAAAATCTGGTAAACTTAATAGGGTTCAGTACTGATATTGAGGAGAAAAATCATACCATATGTACGGAGTAGGATATGATCGGGTTCGTGTATAACCGGGTACTGGACCCGGGTATAGGATAAGGTATTAACACCACTTTTAAAAAGGAAGTTTTTATATTAGTTTACATAAAAGTAAATTCATTTAAAATTATATTTGTTTTGTAATTTGTAGAAAAATAAAAATAAATTACAATAATAGAAATTTACCGAAGTACAAATTATTTGCTTTACAATATGCGTTTAAAAAAATATAAAAGTTATAAAGTACACATAATTATACTTTAAAAATTCAGGTATTTTGCCGGGTATTAAAAAAAGTTGGTATAGGGTATAACCTGGCGGGTATAGCGTATAACCGGTTTCATGTTTTTTGGGTATAAATCGGGTACAGTTAATTTCGGATACGGGTATTGAGACCAAAATGTATACATTATGGTGCAAAAAATATAATAAGTTAACAGCTCCACAAATACTAAAAGAGATTATCATTTTTTTTAAAATTGTACGAGAATATGGGGAAAAAAAAATTTGAACGTTACCCCTAAGATTTCGATCTAGATCCGCCACTTGATCATGTACTTGTTAGTTGATGGGCAATCAAGATCACACTCTCATGTTCTTCATCAATTGCTTAAACAAAGAATTGCAACAAAAGGTTTGGGTGAACTCAGCTACTTTCTCGATCTTGCAGTCACTTACACCAATGATGAATTATTCTTGAAGATAAATCTAGGAACGAGCCAAAATGATGGATACGAGATCGGTTTCTAATCCACTCCCTCCGAATGCCTCTTTTACTACTGCGGGCTATCCTTAGACCTAGCTACATGACACATATTGAATTTATAAATTCGTTACAAAGGAGGTCTTGGCTATTAAATTATAGTCATCCAGAAAATCAATCAATGTTTTCTTCTGCGCGCCTCAAATGATACGTGACTATATGCAATTCTGTTATGCATGAATATTTATTGAGATGTTTTATATATATGGTTAAAATATATTCAACTAGCTGATTACCCCGGGAAGGTCCCCGGGGTTGAAAAATTTAATATGATTTAATAAAAAATGATAAAAGAAGAAAACTCAAATCACGAAAAGAGTAAATAAGTTAAACATAATCAATCTTAGTTAAAAAAACATTTATTTAAAAAGTTAAAAAAATAAAAAGCATAAACCATATTAAACATAATACAGTATTAAAAGAATAACATTAAACATATAATCATCTTCACGTAATTTAAAATATGTTACAATTTGACTTTGACTTATATAGATGTAGAATTCATGATGGGGGTTGAAAAATATAACCATTCTAATAATACTAATACTAATACTAATAGTAATAATTATTACTCTTGTAATTAAAAAATAAAAAAATAACCTTGTTATAAGGTGACATCATGTGTTGCAGTGTTGCGCGATTCTTTTCCCTAGCTTTTCTTGATGAAGTATACCTATCCATTTTTAGAAGAGTAAAATTCCAGTGATAGCATGGCGATTGGGCTGAATTTCAACATCGTAAATAAGAACCTGGTTTAAAAGAAAAAAACATGATTAATGAATAACCTGAACACTTTATGTTTTTTTTCTGTATGAACATAACCCCACAAAAAATAGTCGTTTTTTCTCCGTTTTTTATATAGCACTATGGTACTCGTTGGAAAGATAATAAAACGCTCGTTAATTTGGTGCAATTTTTTTATTTAAAAAATCTCGAATATAAAAGATATTAACGTTTAGAAATTATGGGAGGAACATAAGAGAGAAATTTAAATTTGTTTTTAAATTCTTTTTTCCTAAAATAATTCAATTTAATTTTAGTAATTGAGAATTGAGAGATAGAGAGATAAATTTAGGGTTTTATGTTTATATTTTTTTTAATTAGAAAGAAAATAATTCAAAAACACTAAAATATTTCAATTATGATGCCACGTGGCAGTTTCATGGAGAGGTTGAAGGCACAATTGCACGCCACGTCAGCAATGTTCAATTCTTTTATATATATTAATAGATTTAGTTTCCTAGGGTTACATATTTAACAAAAAAAAACAAAAAAAAAAAAAAAAACAAAATTATGTAATATGAAATAATAATAGCTTCGACCATCAATGGTGTGTGTTTGGAGCCTCAAGCTCATCATGTGGGTTGTGGCGCACGCACCAGTTGGTCTAAGTAGCAAGTAGTACGAAAACACATACCAAGTGTTCACCTGATGGTTCACGCTCCACCCTACTAGTACACATGACCCGTGTAACGTATGGTGTGCCCAAGTAGAGATTTGAAATAGCTTTTTTTTTTTTGGAAGGCATTTGAAATAGCTCAATACTTATTTCTAGCCCTAGTTAATTTAGCTAAAATATATTTTATTAAACAAAATATGTAATAAAAAAGTTGTTTATTCTCTACATCTTTGAATTTTTAAATACAACAGATAGTTGTAAAACAAAGATAATATGTTGTCACATATTTTTTATTTACATTTCGATTTTCGTAAAGAAACCGGAGCAACGCGGAGGCTATAGTTTGCTACTACTTTCTATATTTGTATTTACCAACCCCAAAGACTCAATACATAAAGCATCAATATTAACATGTGATTCTCTATGAGCGATATAATATAAATATTGACTTCATTACAATAAAAGGTGTGTAAAACTATCCATCTTAATCTTAAAACTCGGTTAATGAATTTACAAAGACCTAACTCTATGTTTTGAGTCTGCTTCTGTCACAGTGTCTATACGCGTACACATATAATAGATTTGTATGAAACACCCAAGAACAGAGTCAATTCCAAAACTTTTCGAAAATTAAAGGTGAGAATTTTGGATGGAAATAAAGTTTGTTTCCCCTCTTCTTCAGTTCTTCCTATCCAACAAAATGAGATTAAAATACCTTTATGAATTAAATAATTAATCAAAGTTGACTAGGAACACTTGCATGAAAATAAGTGCCTAAAAGAAACCTAGTTTAATCTTTCGTGTACTTTATTACTTTAGTTAACCATCATTATTAATATAGAGAACAAATTGTGGGTCAACATTAATTAGTTGATAATTGTTTAACGTGTGTGTAAATGATGGCTAGTTGAGTTGATAACAACAATTATCTTTAGTCTTGAAGCTAGGGAGGTGTCGAATTTGAGTAACACTTATGACATGAAGAGTGGGGGAGCTTTCTGGGATGACAGGGGTTCGATCATTGGTAGGGACAGCTGTCAACTATCCCTATCGGAAATAGAATTGACTATGGATTCTACCAAATCAAGTAGGATTTTCATGAAGAAGATTTGGCTCAACGTGTTCTATATATTCGATATGGACAGGGGAAAAGCCCGACCCATTATTATTAAAATAATAAAGGAAGCATAACCAAGTCAAGATGACACGGATCGATCAGCCCCTTTTTTTAAGCCAACGATCTTACCATTTCCGAAGGAATTGGAGTTACATCTCTTTTCCATTGCCTTTCAAGAGTTCTCATATGTTTCCAAGCTCCTTTGAGACCCCGGAAAATAGACAAATTCTTTTTCTTAGGAGCGCAACTATTCCCTCTGTGGATTGGTAGATGATGTTCTTTAGAATCATAGGAGGTCGATGTCACCAATCCCTACTTGGAAACACCCTTGGCATAGATGAGCCGTACCGAACCAGGGTCTTGTGGTTTCACAAGTGTGCATGTTGCCACCTAATCTAACAGTAAAAAAAACGTGTTTAACGTGTGTATGCTATATTAGTTCTGTAAAAGAATTTTAAGGATAGCTCATGTATATGTTTTGTAAACCTTATGAAATCAATTACCGGCCAGCTTGTAAATTAATCTCTGATTCTAAGAGAGATGCATGAAAAAAGTTTATTGAGAGTTCATCTAATTCAGGCATTACGTACCTAGATACATGCTCACGAATTAAACGTTTTACATGGTTACTTCAACATTGCCATACACCCAAACCTCACAAATTAAACATCTCTCAAAACCATATACACTGATCCCACTGGAAGTAAAAATAATAAACAAACCACTAAAAACCAAGAGGCTAGATTAAATCTAATATATAATATCAATATCAATATCATAATAAGTTAGTATATAGAATATATTATAATTAGCTATGTAAAAGAAAAAGCCACAAAAAATATAATTTTTCATATGATTGAGAGTAGCTTTTCTATAATTGACTCCTGCTAGGTACCATCCTCAACTCCCACCCCATTCTATATATACATCTGTCCCTACCCTCATCTTTCATTCATTCAAAACAACACTCATCTCAACTTCACTTTGAAACATACAAAAACTTACTCTTCCTTTTGTCACTCATTACCCTAAAAATAATTACCACCTTGCATTCCCAGAAGAATGTTTAACTTTTCAGGTCAACCCGGTCGGCGATGTGTGTGGGTCAATGGACCCGTCATAGTAGGGGCCGGACCCTCAGGGCTAGCCGTGTCAGCTTGCCTAAGGGAACAAAGCATTCCCTTTGTGGTCATCGAACGCGCTGACTGCATTGCTTCCCTTTGGCAAAAACGCACCTATGACCGCCTAAAACTTCACCTCCCGAAAAAATTCTGCCAACTTCCCAAACTAACCTTTCCGGAAGAGTACCCCGAATACCCAACAAAGAAACAATTCATCGCGTATCTTGAGAACTACGCTCAAAAGTTCGATATAAAGCCGCAATTCAATGAGTGTGTCCAGTCTGCTAAGTATGACGAAGCATGCCAGCTCTGGCGGGTGGTTACCGTCTCCTCGCCAACAAGATCCGAAACCGAGTATATCTGTCAAATGCTTGTGGTGGCAACAGGAGAAAATGCAGAAGGTGTAGTGCCAGAAATAGACGGACTACAAGAGTTCTCAGGTGAAGTTATCCATGCTAAAGACTACAAGTCCGGCCAGAAATACACAGGAAAGAAAGTATTGGTGGTCGGATGTGGAAATTCAGGCATGGAGCTATCACTAGACCTCTGCAATCACAATGCCAATCCATCCATGGTGGTTCGAAGCTCGGTTCACGTCTTGCCTCGTGAAATTATGGGAAAATCAACATTTGATCTAGCCATGATTCTAATGAAATGGCTACCTCTTTGGCTCGTTGACAAGCTTCTGTTAATCCTAGCATGGTTTATTTTAGGAAACACTAAAAACTATGGCATAAAAAGGCCATCTTTAGGTCCACTAGAGCTCAAAAACCATCATGGAAAGACTCCGGTACTCGACATGGGTGCTCTTGAGAAAATACGATCAGGCGAGATCTCGGTAGTCCCTGGGATCAAAAGATTTAATTCGAATTCAGTCGAGCTTGTTAATGGTGAGACACTAGACATCGATTCGGTTGTTTTGGCTACCGGATATCATAGCAATGTCCCTTTCTGGCTTCAGGAAACAGATTTCTTTGCTAAAAATGGGTTCCCAAAGACACCGTTTCCAAACGGTTGGAAGGGAAAATGTGGATTGTATGCATCTGGATTCACTAGAAGAGGACTTGCTGGTGCAGCTGCTGATGCGGTTAAAATATCTCAAGATATTGGACAAGTATGGAATGAAGAATTTAATCACAAGAAAAAGAAGCTTCATATACTCAGAAGATGCATTTCAACCTTCTATTAATTTTATTTAATTTTAACAATACATAGAATATACAAGGGCAACACTCAAAGAACAAAGTTTAGGTGAACTGTTTGTATACTAATAGAATGATGAGGTTGATTTTGTAACACTCTTTGATACTTCATTAAATTAATTCAATTAATTTTAATATTCTACTCTTATTTCTTTTTAGTTCATTTTACTCTGTACATTTTGGGCGGAAATAAAGTTTATAACATCCTTCCCTTCTTCTTCTTCCCATCCAACTAAAAGAGATCTGACTTAATAAAATAACTTCATAAGTTCATTAATTAATCAAAAATGAGTATGATTAATTGTATACAAAGTGCCTGAAAAGCTAAAAAAAAACCATAATTTATACATATTGCTTTAGTTGGCAGCATTTGTAATATAGAGAACATATTGTGGTCAACATTGGTTGATAGTTGTTAATTAACGTGTATATGCCGAATCTTAGTTCTTAATCTGAATTTCATGGATCATGTCTATGCTTTTTTCCCTCTTAGCAAATTAGGTTTTGTAACAATTTAATATAACTTGTGGAATTTTCAGGCCGTAAAATCTCCAACTTTTTAAAAGACTATAGCTAGCGGTGATGCCCGCGTGTTGCAACGGGTTTGTTACGTGCAGAGAATTTGGTCATTTTTGGTTCAGTTTGTTATGTACAGAACATGCGGCATATATAATAACTTAAAGAGAACACTAAAAAATAAGTTTGATTCATTAGCAATATCGGCATACCAACTAAAAACAAAAAACCATGTCGTAATATGAACCAAAGGATCTCAATACCTTTAGCTAGTTACACTAACAAATCATTAGAAAAAATAATAAAACATACAGATAAAAGTTGAAGCAACCACACCTTCATGATTTCATGATTATCGATGCATGGTCTAGGTGCTAACGAAAGAAATTGAACCAGATAACATTACACTTTTTGATGTTCTTAATGCTTGTAGCAATTTGGGTCAAGTTAAAAAGGGATCTCGATCGTTAACAATATGGAACTGGGGATCCAAGGTTCACAACGAGGATGATTCGACTCCTGGTTGTAGTTATATCGAAATGGATGGTGTTCATAAGTTTCTTGTTGTAGTTGCATCCACATGCATATCAGCGAGCTAGATGAGTCAAATGAGATTTATAAAGAGAATAAGCTTAGATGGAGATGATCGGGTTTAAAGAACCCTTTATGCATTGACGCTAGGAGTAGATTAGAATATTAATATTAGATCAATGTTAAATAGTAATCGGCATGGTTAATAAAGTGATTTCCAAGATCTTGGCTTTAAGAATCAAGAAGGTGATGGGAGAGGTGATATCGGAACCGCAATCGGCTTTTTTAAAGGAGAGGTATATCTTGGATGGTCCACTTGTGTTAAATGAAGTTTTAGCTTGGTTGAAGCGCAAATCCAAAAAGGCTTTTTTTATTAAAAATTGATTTTGAGAAGGCGTACGATAATGTTAATTGGGGTTTTTTAATTTCGTTGATGGAGTAAATGCAATTTCCCTCGAGGTGGTGTTTGTGGGTTTTTGGTATTCTTAAGGCGGCGAGATCGGCGGTGTTGGTTAACGGGTCCCCTACGTTTGAGTTTGCTTGTAATAAAGGGCTTAGACAAGGTGACCCGTTGTCCCCGTTTTTGTTCTTGGTTGTAATGGAATCGCTTTCTTTGATGATTAAAAAAGCGATATTGGAGGGAGATTTTAGAGGGATTAAGCTCAACAAAGAAGGTATGGTTCTATCTCATATGTTCTATGCGGACGACGCCCTCATTTTAGGTGAATGGTCAAATGATAATATGGTTAACTTGGCAAGGATTTTGAGATGTTTTCATATTTGCTCAGGGCTGAAAATTAATATTTCCAAGTCTAATTTGTATGGGGTGGGTACTTGTATTGAGGAAACGGATTTTATGGCCTTGACTTTGGGATGTAAATGGGATGTGTTACCTTTTGAGTACTTGGGTATAAAAGTAGGTGCTAATAAGAATAGAATGGCAAGTTGGAAGAAGGTTATTGAGGTGTTCGAGGCTAGATTAGCTATTCGGAAGGCGAGACTTTTGTCCATTGGTGGTCGTTTGACGCTTATTAAAGCGGTTCTAGAAAGTCTTCTGATTTACTACTTCTCTTTGTATAAGGCGCCTAGGAAAGTGGTGGATAGTTTAGAAAGAATCATGAAGAAGTTCTTATGGTCGGGAACTAATGTTGGAAAAAAGATTCATTGGGTTAAGTGGGCTCGTGTTACAACACCAAAGAAGTTAGGAGGGTTGGGTATTAAAAGGCTAGAGGATGTTAATGATGCGCTTATTTTTAAATGGGCGTGGAGATTTTGGGCTAATAAAGACTCGTTATAGAGGAGGGTTGTGGAGGTTTGTCATAAAAGTAATAATAGTTTCTTCCGATTAACAAGTATGCGGCTGGAAATTGGAAGGAAATTGTTAAAGTGGTAGCTGGTTTAAAAGTTAATGAGATCCCTCTACATTCATATATAAGGGCCAAGGTTCGGAATGGAAATACGATCCGGTTTTGGCTTGATATTTGGTTGGGAGAGTGTGCGCTTAAATATAAGTTCCCGTTGTTATATCGGCTAGAAGATACAAAGAGTTGCTTGATTTCGGATCGTACGTTGATAGTGAACAATCAAAGGGTAGTATCGGCTAATTAGATAGACAAGATGCAGGATACAGATGAATTTATGCAGTGGGTTTCTTTGTGTGAGCTGATAGCGAATGAAGGGGTGGTTTTGGGCCAAGATTCATGGTTTTGGGCTGCTGACCAAGACGTGGGATTCACAACAAATGGAACAACAAAAATGATAATGCATCGGACAATTTTTTATCCTTGTTTTGTTATAAAATGGGTATCATGGGTTCCAATGAAATGTATGATAATGGCTTGGCGAGCAGAAATGAACAGGATCCCTACAAAAACGGAGTTAGTGAAGCGTAAGGTAGAGATTGGAGATAGTAGTTGTCCGTGGTGCAATCATGTTGATGAAACATCAATTCATATTCTGTCCGATTGCATAATTGCATCCAATGTTTGGGATTGGATCGGTAGATGGTGCCGGTTAGACCCTATATACGCGTTTGAGATTAAAGACCTTTTGGAAGATTACAAAACGGTAAAGGGTGGTAAGAAAAGCAAAAAGATCGTGCACGGGATTATCATAGTGACTATGTGGTCGATGTGGAAAGCAAGGAATGATTCGGTTTTTAGTGGGAAGCATCCTAGTGTGGAGAAGATTGTTGCTAGTGTGAAGTCGATCATGTTTCTTTGAGTCAATAGTAGATTTAAATGTAATAAGGTTGTTTGGAAAGATTGGTGTCGTTTTCCTTTGTATATGTTTGTAACGGTTTGAGCCGGCGGTCTTTGTTTTGAAGACCGGTTTTGGCGTTTTTGTGAATGAAAGCATTTTTTCAAAAAAAAAAAAAAAATGTTAAATAATAATGGTAATAGTAATAGTAATGACAATGGTAATTGTAATAGTAAATCGGCTGATCAATAGAACTTACACAACCGCTCCAACTGAATAACCACTCCCAAATGGTACAGGAAAACTCAATGGTTATATACTTATACGACTCCTATAAACAATAACTTGCAAGTGTTATTTAATCCAAATCATGATGTAATTTCAACTACATAATAATAATCCCAAATCATTGTTTATTAGAGTAGCATCGGCAAAACTCTTATTCATCAACAAGTTTAGACTAAACAGTTTAAATCATGTATTAAACTTTTTTCGTTTACTACATTAAAATGTTTTAACAGTGATTTTCAACCGTACGAGCATTGCATCAACTTGTGATTTTTTTATAAATTTATAGTTAATAAATTTCCCCACTCTTAACTTCATAGATTATACTGTGTTTATACAAAGGTCAAAAAACAAAGTTTAAATGAGGCGAAGTTCCACAAAGTTCGGTGCAGTTCATAACACAAAGTTGAAACAAAGATCCAACACCACTAACTAAACACAAAAGACAATAACTTGTAATAAAAATACATACAATAAAATAAACATCAACCGTCTCACACATCTTAAAACACTAGTGGGAAACCCGCGCGTTGCGGCGGGACCATTAAACAAAACAATGTCCTAATCAAACGTATTATTTGTAGATTTATCATCTCAAAATCATGGATACATAATGTAAGTTAAATGAGTCAGTAGGTACACAGAGATGAAATGTGTTAGCGGCTACATTATCAATAGCAAAACAATACAAATTCCATAAATTCAACTCATATTACTTGAACTTGAAAGACAATAGTACTTCTAAATCCTATAAATCACTCTTTAGACACGGATTATTATCACAATCAACGCCTATTGAAAGACAAGAAAATACATGAAAGAAGAAGTACCGTATTGTCACGATAAGATGTTTAATTATTTTCGTGTATTGAATGGAAGGGAGGCTGAGGGTAGAGGAAGGGGGGCAAATTAGGTCCTCTTCACATGATCCATTTTAATACATGAGTTAAATTGCAAACCGTAGGGGTGGCCGTTTCAATAGCAAAAGATGGAATTCAATGAATGTCTAGTGAACTGAACTAAATGTCGATAAAAAGGGAAATTATTTTTCCTGTGCCCTCCGCATCCGCCAGGAAGTTTAGTAAAGAGAGCCCCAACCATATTCTCGTCTGTGTTGCTGCAATAAAATTATTGTATGACAACTTTGCAAAAATCATACTACTTACGCATGCTGAGGTAGTGTGGAAAATGTATCCATACCAACTTATATTCATTAGTAGACCAACCAATAGCTGAAAAGGATAGAGCAAGAACAGCTCGAGTGCCAACATATCAGTGAACAAAGGTACATGTATTAAAAATTAAAGGCCATATATAACATTTAACAATGGTTACTTTCAAAATTTATTAAAAAAACAAGAGCTTCAACCATCACACCATGATGTTATTACATGCAATCTAACTGTATATACAAATACATTAAAGGATTTTCAAATAGCATTGAGCAGTATGAGAAACTTGAGCGCAACATCCTAATGGAACATTTATATCTACTAAACTCATTATCCTATATATTAATATTACAACTTTTTTCTATATATTAATACTACAACTTCTATGAACAGTATAAGACACTGGCGGGAAGGTGCTTATTGAACCATTAGACAGGTGCCGGTTCATTTAAATGAAAATCCAAATCTGCCTTATAAACAAATCACCATCCAATAGGATGTAAAAAGCTTTGTAGTCAAAAGCCCGAAAGGCGTGTGCCCATGTGAGCCAAGCTGAAGGCAAACCGCCTTCGAGTGCAGCAAGCCGCACATGCATAGTGAATCGAGAATAAACCGCCCTCAACAGATCTGAAATAGCCAAAAATGGCACGGAACCGGTGTAAACAAGCCTTTAAAAGCTAATTGAAAAGGACGAGAATACACGTGCGCCTAGCTTGTTATTGGTCGTGCAATTTTTAAGTGCGTTGCATCTAGGCCAAAGGCTCACCCTTTGACCTTGAGTTAAGATTTAGCCTTTGAGTACGTAGGCTAAAAGGTTAAATTCATAATCCTAAAGAGAGTAGACGCATCTAAATTCAGGAAAAAAAACTATGAAAGAAATTAAAAGATTTTAGGAAATATGTTGATGTTGATTGTAGACTTAAAGTATAGAAAACAACTAACTTTCCAATAAATATCCACCAGTGTATATTTTCAGTGCATAAAATTGGGAAGGCTAAGAGATCATACATAGCGTGTTGTAATTGTCATGGAATCCAAAGCATCTGAATCGGTTATCGTATTGGACTCATGTGGAACCGATAGCCTCTTGGAAACTGCTGTAGTGGCTCCGTTCTCCATGTGAATCGGTTCCAGCTTCTGTTTAAAATCCTCCAAGCATACGATCAGCACCAAACAACTCAAATCAACTTAAAACAAATTCAAACCAACATCAATTATGCATTAAAAATAAATAAAAGATCAAAATATCATCAAATCATAAAAAGAAAAAATTTGCAACCATTTCCATTTTAGCAAAATATAAGTGTATGTAATCCATTTGATTAATCGCTGATAACACGTTTCATTTCATCATGGAAACATAACGTTTACAAAATATGTTGTAAATATCGTTTTTGAATGACACATGAGACAAATTCCATAAAAAAAAAACATAAACAAACATTAACATTGACACCTGCAGAACAAGAAGCATAATTTTGGGGATAGATCGTCACCCATTGTAAACAACAATTTGTACATATGTTTGTAAATGAATATTGCTAAACCAACAAACCCTGAACCCTAGAACATTGATATGTCAAAACAGTAAAAACCATAAATTTTCCACTAAAAGCATAAGAATAAGAGTGTTTCTAATTGAAATCATGAAATTATTAGGAAATCAATTAATCCTGACCTGTATTCTACCTTTCAACATGACAATTAACATTATCTCAAAAAGACAAAAGCTGCGATGAGTCAGAGAATCTACAACAACAAAGAAGAAAGAATTAAAAACAATAACAATATTTGTTTGAATCACACCACCGAAATATAGGATGAGATATATAAAGACATTACCAATTGTAAACCTAAAACTCAAGGGTTGTCTGATGGAAACGCATGACCCTTCAATGGGCAATTGAATGAATATAACCTAGTATTATAAAAATAGAGACTCTTGAACTTCCCTATTGTTAATAACCATTAATCTCAATATTGATGAGTAATGTTAATAACCATTAATCTCAATATTTATGAGTAAAAGACTAAGTTACCCTTTTAGAAATGCATCATGCGTTTGTACTTTAGGCAATGAAATTTGCAATTACTTAACTTTGGCGGTCATCCCTCCCTCATGCTTTATATATAGATATATAGATATATAGATATATAGATAAAGTACCCTTCAACCTCCAAGGAAATCAAAGGACCCAAACGACCTTGACTACAGGCGACACCCACCTGTAGGTTGTAGCTATTATTCAACACACACACAAACACACACTGAAAAAGAACGAAATGCATTAAAGTCATGAACAAACCCTCTCTAATCCAGTTTAGAAAGGATATTTGATATGTGTAGACGCTTCGACCCATCTCAAGATTGATTTATATGAAGAACATGGAGTCCTTGAGGTGCTGATCAAGATTGTAAAACGCCTAATCAAATGAACTTGAAGGTGGAGCAAAACCAGATGCTTCCATTTCCATCAATGACTTTTGATACATCCGACCTCTGTATGCCAAAAGAATCGCATAGAACACAGGTGTTACCAATGATACGGGTTTAGTGCAACATGCAAAAACGAAGCACAAGCCGTAGATCGTCCTCCGTATCTCATCAGATGAAAACCCAATTTCATCCCAAATCACCGTGTAGTGAGTGGGCTTGTACCATGCGTCCAAAATGACTACAAAGGTAGAAATCAAAATTGGAAGGATGGACTCTGTTCGTGTTCACAAATGTTCCTGGAGGCATGTTCTTAACGTCACTCTCGTTGTTCTGAAATAAGCGAGTTGTGTGGCGTTTGTGAGCCACAACAAATGTTACAAACGGACGGTAGTTGTCAATGTAAATATTTGTTATCATGATTTCTGGAATATTATCTATGTCAAAATCCATGTGTAAATCATTAATCTTATATCTCTTTCTCGTTAACTCTTGCGGATCTCCAATACGTTGCCTAACAAATTGTTGATTTTCTACGTTTCGCAGCTCAATACTCTTGTCAGTTAGATAGATTGCAAGTATCCTTGTACTTCGACAGCGTAAATTTACCAATGTTTGTGGTGATAGAATGACATTTTATACCTTTTTGAGTAGCTAATACGGTACAACATTGTTAACATATGCGGTGCAGACAGTATGATGTATCTTCCTGGTTTCAAACCTCGCCAAAAATGTGTCCAATTGTGAGTTTAAACCTGGGCTCCCTGTAAAATTAAACGTAATAAGTTAAATACAACTTTCAGATCATATCCAAGGGCGCAGGGGCGGATTTATGTTAACAAGAGCGGGCTCCTAGGAACCCATTCGGTTTGGAAATTTTAATGTTAATCTATATAGAAAATTTGGAAGGAACCCTTAAAGAAATATAGAAGGAACCCATTACTAAGAATCTGAAGTGCCTCACTGGTTGTATGTGCCTCTTTTAACATTTAGATACTGGTTTCGAGTCTTCCTTGCAGCATAAAATATGTTGTTTTCTGTTCTTATATATAAAGCCATAAATTTATCTGCAAATTGTGTGTATATTTATTATTAAATAAATAAAAATTTATTCGAACCGAGCCGAGCGTACCTTTGCTCGTGCTTGGCTCATTTACAAATCGAACCGAGCCGATCGGCTCATATGCAACCGAACGGAAGATCGAGCGAGCATTTTTCGAGCATTTTCCGAACGAGCGACGAGCGATCCACGAGCGGCGAGCGATTTGAAAAGCCCTAGTTGTGGGAAATCAGAACTTTAGAAAAAAAAAGGGAACCCAGTGGAAAAAATCCTGAATCCGCCACTGCAAGGGCGTATTTGTATTTTTGTTTGTTACTTACTGTTGTAGTGTAAATGTCCCTAACAACCTGAGATATTATGATAGAAAATAAAGAATTGTCCCATTCTCTCTCTTGATTCTTATTTCAATTTCCCAATATAATTATGTTCTAACCGTATTAGTTCAATTCTAGATCGGAACTCTACCACTGCGATTAGATGGCGTCTAATGTCACACCCCGATTTTCTCTTCGGTTATGAACGTTTGGCACATTTGCTACGTAGCGAAGTATACAGCTAAGACTCCTACATGTTCCGAAAGACTTGCTTAAAAAGCTCAACATAAAGCTAGTGAATTCATGATTTTATGTTTATTTTTCATAATCCCTTTTCTTTCAAATCACTTAGGAAAATATTTACAAATATTATTGAGAAAGTTTATTTCCTTTACACAAACAGTTATTTGGGAAAAATATATATAAAAAGCCCATTTCAATCTTTACCGGGTATTCCATTCTTAACCATCGACTCAACTCACTTTGCCATATATTTACCTACCGATAAAGATAAATATATCTAGGTTTCGCCGATCGAATTTTAACCCAAAATGAGACTTTATTCCCGTGAATCCTCGTCGGGCCTTCCACAATAATTTTCGAAAAACTTTCTCATTTAATCCATTTCCCCCATTGGATTCCTTACTGGAATCTGTACATATTACTATGAAAACCATTTTACTCCTGACATTTCCCACCAGGTAAACACGTACGCCGAAAGCGGAAATGATCAAATAAAAATAACCATTATTTGGAAAGTTAGTGCGTGTAACCCACATTGGACTAATACTACGAAACATATAACTTATCCCGAACCGTAGCTCATCTCGTTGGTCGGATAATTGCATTTGTCTAGCACGTTTATCTTTAGGAAAATATACTTTGCAGAAACACATTTCTTGTTAATGAATCCGATTCCGATTAATAACAATTGTTACATTATTTCAGAAATCTGAACATATCAAGGTTTTCAAAACTTTGCTTTTTATAAAAAGGTTCCCAAGTAAAATCGAACGTTATATTTTTTAATCCGAACAATAATCATTATTTAATTACTAAAAACCTTCGAAAACTCGCCATACATGACGCTCGGTAAAAACTATATATTTGTTTCTAAAAATATTGTCCGAGATTTAATATTATTGTTACAAATAATTTTTGTTGAAAACGTCACGATTTTACGATAAATACGCTTGTCAAACACTTGGAAAATTTATATATAAAAACATACACAACGATGTTGACTTCGTTGTGCTTCGAATTTTATAAAATTTTCGACATAGTTTCCTCCGTTTTTGTAGAAACCAGACAACACAAGTTCACTACGAATTTACTAAAAAATCAATTTCCAAACACAATGCCACATTCATTTACCCGCAATTCCAAACATCGAGACAAACATTACACGTTTTGTCAACTTATTTAAACTACACATTTATATAAATAGGAAAAAGATCAAATATGAACCAAGAGCCCAGTTAGGTGTCACATCCGTCACTTTTCTTTCATTTTATTTTTTTTAATAATAATAATAATAATAATAATAAAATCAAATTATTCTTTTTTTCAAAAGCTATGGAGTTTATATATACATGTTTATTTTTTAAAACCATAACAAAATTTAACCAAGCCAAACCATCCAGCCCAAACCCCCTTAAGAACACCTCTTTTCTTTTTCGGAGCCCACTGCTGAGCCCAAGAAGCCGGCCCAGCAGCCCCCCTAGTCTGGCCCAATCCTCTCCCCTCCTACCTGTTTTTTTTTTAAAAAAAAAAAAAAAAGAGAGAGAGAGAGAGGATTAGTAGCTGCCTGGACTCGAACCCGGATCAGCTACCAAACCAAACATCAACACCACCACTACACCACACACTCGCTTTGTTGTTTAGAACCAGGTCTTATTTGTTTTAACCCCTCCTAAAAACGAACCAGAATTTGCTCCTTCTTCCTCGCTGCAAAGTCCGCCCCATTCCTTTTTGACCCACCGACGCACAGGACCAAATTAAGACACCTACACCTTATTTTTGGCAACGTTAATGATTGACAATTTATCCCTGCCAATTACAATGACTAATTTGTGCTAATCATTCCTTAAACAAGCTGAAATCACGCGTCTTTGACCATTGACGGGTCAAAACACAGAAACCTACCTTAAGCATCATAGCCCTATAAATTGAACCCTCCCATGCTCTCTGAAAACGCCGGAAAACAAGAACCCCACCCTCAATCTTGTCTGTGCTTCGCTATTAAACGCTAATCGAGCTCTTTTTTTGACCTTGTCGATTGACCATCTAAACCGGACCTTAAACTTTCTGTAAGTACGATTTTATTTATTGGTTTTGCTTGTTTTGAATCAAAGATTAAAAGCCCTCTACTAGTTTTTGTTATCAGTTTGTAATTGAACAGATTGAAAGGCTAGGGTTCTTAAGGTTGGATTGGGGAAGACAACTCACGAGTAACATAAGTTAAATAAATTTCGAAACCAATCTGAGCACTAAAACTCAGGTAGATCAGATGGTTATGCCCTTACACTCAAGGACACGAACCGGCCAAAGGGCCTGGGTTCGAGTCCCATAAGCTTCATTTTTTAGTTTATTTTCGTTTTTTATCTATTCTTTTGCATTATTAATTTATATTACATATAAAATAGTTATTGTGATATGTAAATTCTACAAAATTTATTTTATATAATATGACTAATAAACTTTATTATACAACTTTTATTTTCGGAAAAATTATTTATCTAATATATATAATAAATAATTCAAGTTTATTCTATTTTATTTATAAAATTCTATAAAAATATCTAAACGATTTTATTAAATTCCACAAAAATTATCCTAAACTTGTATAGCAATAAACATTTCAGAAATAATTTTTATTTCTGAAAAACCGTTCATTTTATATTTTTAATTAATTTTTGTTAGTTTTAATCATAAATAAATCATAATAAATTCATTTTTCAATGTTTTTGCACCAAAATTTTACATAAATTATTTCTATTCATTTGAAACAGAAATACAATTTTTAATTTAAAAATTCTTTAATTTTAATATTTTTAAATATTAAAGTTATATTTTGACAATTTAAAATAAATAGATTTAATAATCTATTTATAAGAATATAAATTTATAAAAATTATTTTCACACTTAAAACCTTATATTGTGACCATCTTTGATTTAAAATTTACAAAAAGACTTTTGTTTATTTATTTATCAAATTTCTTTTATTTATTAAACGTTTAATTTATAAATCAAACGAATACTTATCCCCAATTCGAAACCCTAGAAAATACTTATAGACTAGATAGACTTAAGACTTATTTGTTACCTTATACATAGGGTGATACTTGGCAACGTTGGATTACACTATTCAATTTCACAAGACTTACCACCTTGCTAATGTGAGTATTACTTATCCCCTTTTTCGCTTTTACAACTTTTGGGGTGATTCATGCACAAGTATACAAAACTTTCATATTCATTTATACATACATTTTTATTCATTTAAAATTCATATACGTGTCTTGTTTATCTTTGTGCTTATGTTTGAACATGAACGTAGCTTACATACAAAATCATACATCTAGACATAACTTATGTTATGGTGCTCTTTACATATAGACGTAACTTATGTTACGGTGCTCATTTAGACATAACTTATGTTATGGTGCTCTTTTAGACTTGACACGTGTTAGGGTGCTCATTATCAATTTCAACTTATCAACTTTACATTTCATCTTTGTCTTGTTTGGTTACTTGCGTGTTTACATAATGCCTTGGTGATGCTAGACACATGAATTGTACTACTTTTCAAACTTATACTATATGTACAAAACTAAGTAGTACTCACCAACATCATATGTTGAAAAAATTTATTTGCGTGCATGTTTCAGGATAAGCTGCTTGACGCATCACATAGGACTTTGGACTTAGATTAAATCAATCAACTATCTCTATTTTTGTTGTCATGTATTCATTTTCACATGTTGTAAAACAATATTCAATAATCAAATATTTACATTTTAGTACCATGAGCTTTTGAACAATCGTCACTACGTGACACCTCGATGATTCCGCCATCGGTTGGGGTGTTACATTAGGAACTTAGGAACCAATCTGAGCCCTTCATCTTTGATCTTGATCTAGGGGGTAGTTATGTAATTAAACAATTATGTATTATATTTTAATTTAAATAAAAGTTTTATATATGGAAGTTAATAAAAACTTCCTCTGAATTACATTCAATTATTTTCCTCAAATCTCTCGTCCCTAACACTACGCCAAAATATGTCTACGGCCACACAAAAAAAGTGTGACCATATGCCTTTCGCCACACTTTTTTTTTCCAGCTCAAGTGTGACCATAGGTCGAGTCATCGTAGGTATCATACGGCCACATTCACATTTAGTGGCCGTAGCACTTAAAAAGTGTGGCTAAAGGATACCAATATTTCTTTTTGAAATCAAGCATTTTGTCTATTAAATGTGACTAAAGGGTAGTAACGACCACATGAAATTACTCTAAGTGTGACCATAATTAAACAAATTATAACATCACCAATCAGCTTCATCATCGTGATCTGCAGCAATCATTGGGTCACATCTTCTATACAAAAAGTAGGTACTAGTTATTGTAATATGATCACACCTGTTCGGGTTTTATACACAATGATCTTTTCAATGATGTTTCTTGGATTGTTGGTACTAATTTTTATTGTGCAGTAGTTTTAAAAAGAGCATATACACCATGATCTTTTCAATGAAGTTTCATGGATTGTTGGTCTCTAGTTTTGGTGTTAATTAGTTTCTAAAAACACAAATCAAATATGTATGTTTTGGATTGCGCATTAGTTTTTAAAAAATGCACGTACACCATAATCTTTATATTGAAGTCTATCATTGTGGGACTTTGGGATGTATGGTGACATAAAGTCTAATGTATGTTTCAAAACTATTATCAATGCAAGGAATTAGATACTGAAGTTGTCCAATGTGGCATTTATGCAGGCCGAAACGTAGCTGCCAGCCTTTTCCCAAACAACAAACTCTCGATATGTTTAGGTATGTGAGAATTAACTGTAGTTAGCCATAGATAAAGCTAGTATAATATGTGTTTGGTTCAAAAATGTGATACCATACATCTGTTGGAATACAAACTGATGTGCAGCGGATATTTGTATAGAAATAAAATTCGAAACAGAACAGAATGAATCAGATTGTTTGTGTTTAATTCTGGACAGAAACAAAACAAGAAAAATAGAGACTTTCGAGTGTAGATTTATTGCAGCGGATATTTGTATAGAAATAGAATTCGAAACAGAACAAACAGAACAGAATGAATCAGATTGTTTGTGTTTAATCCTGGACAAAAACAAAACAAGAAAAATAGGGATCTTTTACACTTTTCAGCAAAGCAATCCGAGCGACTTGCAGACAGTTAGTTCTACAGGAATGGTTCTAGACGAACCAGTTCCTAACTAGTGTCATTTTTTTTCAACCCAAATTTGTTTTGATTACAAAGAATAGAAAAAAAAGAGTTAATGAAAATACACAGAATGCAACAAAGCGCAAAGCTGACCTCTTTTTTCTTTTTCACCAGTAGCATCACTTCCGTGCTCTGATAAGCAAAGATGGATAAGTCATGGATGATAGTCGATAGAACCCAACAACAATATATCGATCGTCGTCTTCGGGATCATCGGCACCGTCTGAAAGTTAGAATATTCTAAGGGAAGATGGCATTTTTTAGTGTGGGTAAGGCTAACCATGGGAGTGGGTATAAGTGGACAGAGTATTATGTGTACTAGGCGATAATTGATGAGTTTGAAACAACAGCGAGATCATTATATTGAGTTTTGAAACCTCGTTAGACAGCCACACATACAAATTTTAAAGTGTTCATTTGTTAGTTTTAGCCACACATAAAAATTTTAAACGTGTCCATTTATTACTTTCAACCACACTTAAAACATTTTACTATAACCATTTATCACTTTTAGCCACACATAAATTCAAACAAATACTAATATGACAGTTGGTCACATTTGGCCATACTTTTCTAGCGTGACTAACAAATGTCACAGTTTTTTCTTAAAGTGTGGCTAAATGTTTTGAAATGATATGTTTTTGGTCACATGAAACAAATATTGTGGCCGTTGATCATATTTAGCCACACTTTTAAAGTATGGCTACTAAATGACATGTTTTTTCTTCGTGAAGTGTGGCTAAAGGTTTCGAAAAGATATGTCTTTGGTCACATGAATCAAAAATCAAACAAATATTGTGGCCATAAATCAAATTTTGCTACACTTTTCTAGTGTGGCTAAAAAATGTCACATTTTTCCTTAAAGTGTGGCTAAAAGTTTTGAAATAATATATAATGGTCACATGAGTAAATAAAATGTGTGGCTAAAAGTAAGCTAGAAGGTTTAGAAATGTAATTAATGACCTTTAGCCACACATATAATCGAAAGTGTGGCAGGACAGTTTTAGGAAAAGTGTGGCCATAGGCCTATTTTGGCGTAGTGTAAGGTATGGCGTTTCATTCTCCCAGCCACTGTGAAATCCTCCACCAGTGACCATAACCAGCGACGTACGACAATGGAAACGCCTGAAAAAAACAATCAGAAGCTGCAACAAGAAGAGGAGTTGAAACGACCACGAGGACCGGAAACGGCGACGAGGACCAGAACCACCGTGTTCAAAACCCTAAGCGTCTTCAAAACCTCCATCGGAATCGTCAACAATCGACGAGGACTAGAACCACTGTTTGGTGTTTACTTTTTTATACTCCAGCCTAGTTGCTTCCTCTCGATAGTAACTTACTGATTCCTTTTGAATATTACATGTATCAATATTTTAGTTCATTTTAATTCATGAAAGGATAAAACTTTGGAAACGATTAAGTGATTTCATATTTGATTCAAGATTTGTTTTCACAGAAGGTTTGATTCAAGTTGTTTGTTAGTTGTTATACACCAGTGTATAATTATACATCAGTGTATAATATATGTATTTAATATTATCATTCTTTACCAGTGTATAATTATACATCAGTGTATATTGATACATTTGATTAGCACTATTATTTATACACCAGTGTATAATATATGTATTTAATACTACCATTCTTACCAGTGTATAATTATACATCAGTGTATATTGATACATTTGACCTCGTTATCGATCGATTACCTTTTCCATATAATATACACCAACGTATATTATCCAAAACTATATAACATTATGTAGTGCACATATTGATGAAGAATGATTACCATAGGGAAAAATAAATACTTTCCTAAAATAATGGGATTACAAAGGAAACTAATTAAACATGTGTTATTAATACTCAATATACAATTACCACATTGCCCTTTGATTTAATTAAATATTTAATTAATGTTTTACTTATTTACAATCATGCCATTAGAGATCAATGGCTAAGATTGGTTCCTATGGTTCCTATTTGAACCCTACCCTATATAAATATACAACAATATATATAAATACAGTCCAACAAATTAGTCTGATATCGATGTTATTTAGTCACGTTTTATTATTATACAATAACCATTCATCCAATTTATACTTTGTGCGTATTATTAATGTCGGTTCGTTTCGCGCGTTATGACCGGTAATTATTTTATTTTGCGTTCGTATTTATAAATATAACACAAAAATAACCACAAAGTTAATTATACCTAAAGCATGTGAGTTGACCAGCAGTTGCCCATTTGACTGTGTTGACTCGGGTTTGACCGAGTTTAACCGAATTGACTAGATTTTACCGGATCTGACCCGATCTACATGAACCCAAGATCTAGTGCCACTAGTCGACTACCACCACCCAATCGAACGCCACCATCTAACACAAAACGGACCACCATCAAAAACCCGACACTAAACCACAACAACGACAACAAAATCAACGGAAAACACCGTTCTGACAACACTCACAACCGGACACCACCACCGTCGATCCAGCCTCCACCCTGCTCGAACCCATGACCACCGGCAACCGAAACGACCACTGTCGTCCCTATCCTACGACCACAGCTGAGATCCGCCATCGACACCCACCATTGATGCCGCCATAGCCACAAAAATAAGTCTGTTTATATTTTTCGGTTCATTATTTAGCCACAAAAATAAGTCGTTTACATTCGAAATTAACAACACAACTAAACCGAGCTATTTCAACATTATTATGGTCATCCGACGCGTGCTTTCACAACACGCGTTTAAATCCCGTTAATCGATTCGGTCGTGTTATCATTCATTAAATGATCTGATAACTTCCAAAATTTAATAAACAACATTATTTATAATAAACAATTATTCTGAAAGTACGATTTCGGTTAAGACCACGAATCTTAACGTCCGATTCTACGTCAGTTCATTTCCGCGTTTCCAAAACGATGCATTTTTTGTCGTTTATCGTGCTGATTTCATGTCTGATCGCTTCAATAGCATATACATGTCGTATTTACATTTATTAACCTTATGTTAGTCCAATTTGACAATTTTTTACTAAAGTCAGTTCATTAACGTTAAACACGCACAGATCTTTCTTTAAAAGCATCAAGGCGTCCACGGACTCGAGAAGGACATCATATGACCCATTACGGCTCATTTAATCAAAATTAACTTTAAACCATGTTAGTTACTTCAAAATCATGTTTAAAATCACATCATACGCTGTATGGAATTTGCCGGTTGTCACATGATCTAATGTGTCCATGGGAAGCCAGGAGATTGACAAAGCCTTGAGAGATCATCATGATACATCAACTTCAAAAATGAAATTGGTGCTTGAAACACTCACGAAGCAACAAGAATAAATGTTAATGTGATTGCCTCTAATCTATCGAATCCTTTAGGAAACTCAATTTTCCTACATTCGACAGAACATACCTGGAACGATGGATTTATAAGTACGAGCATTGCTTCAGTCTAGATGGAACTCCGGAAAACTCAAAGCTTCGCTACGCGGTCATCAACCTAGAAGGCGATGCGTTACTGTGGCATCAATCGCTTATGAAAATTAACCAAAGGATTTACAGTTGCATATCTACCATGGTCGGTTTCAAACTTGATTTTAAGATGCAATGGAAGAACTGGCTTCCTTAATTCATACTAATCATCATCATCATCATCATCATACTCAGTTAATCCCACCTATAGCAAAGCTAAGGTAGGGTCTGAGGAGGGTAAGATGTAGACAACCTTAATTCATACTAATGAGCTCTTTTTTTTTTTTTTTTGAAAGGTGAACTTCATACTAATGAGCTCTGATTATTGTAGTGCTTTTGATTGAATTCTAAATAAAGTGAGCATATTCATCAAATGAAGGACTAATCCTGAGCATAAATAACCATAAAGTATCATACAACTTCCATGTAGGGGTTTAAGTGGACAATTCACACAATGTTTTAAAAACCAAGTCAAACTGGCCGGTTGAACCACAAGGTATGACTGGTTGAACCGTTTACGAGTCCAACCCAATAAATATAAAAACCAGTTTTTAAAACATTGCTAAAACAATTCATTTGTTTAGTGAATACAAAATGACATAAAATTTTAAATTGTACGAACACATTCCTCAAATCTTCATCCTCAATAGCACCCTACAAAATAAAACAATCGCTATTGTTTACTAAATGCAACATGCAAACAAAAATTGCACCCTCAAATCTTCATCCTCAATGCGAAATGCTGCGTTTTTTTCTGTGTAAGCTTCAACGCTTGTGTCAACACATAAATATCATTGTTTTTACATGACTGTTTGATTTACAAAATGTTGATTGTTATTGCTGTCCATGTTCCTGCTTTCAGAGAAGTTTTGGTTGAGAATGTAAACCAAGAGCACAGAAAGTATGCAAAATACTTTTATATTATATAATGATCAAATCCATGGTTTAAAAAAACATTCGAGACGTGCCTCAATGCGAAACGCTAAGAAGACGAGTCTGAGGCGCGCCTCATGGGGTTCAGTTTGGACATACGCCTCTAAAGGGCTGAGGCGCTAAGAAAATGTGCGCCTCAGTTGTGCCTCAGTGCGCCTCAGGTGGTTTTAAGGTTTTTTTTTTGGTGTTTTAGACTTTTTGGGTCAATTATTTTATTTTTGATGTGTGTTTTGGATGTTTTAGACTTTTCTAGGTCAATTATTTTATTTAATATAAGATATATAATTTTTATATTTATTTTTTGATTCCGCCTCGGACTTACGCCTTGGACCGCCTCGAGGCTTACGCCTCGTGACGCAAAGGGAAAGCGCCTGGAGGCTTGTTTCCATTCTTTTAAACTTTGATCAAATCTATTGTATGTTGGCTTGCAACACTTGGATATAACTATAAGAACTACCATTATTAGTAACTGTCATGGGCTTAACTTGAAAGGTTCGCAGGATCGATTGAGGGATTGATCTTGAGAGAGAATATGTAAAACTTAAAGATTCAATACATAATACAAATGATACAAAGTTTGGGTATTTATACATGATGAAGGGGTGTGTCCCCTTGATACTAACCGACGTGTCGGTTGGGTTTAACTAACATAACCCTTGACTAAACTTAGGATATAATAATATGTAACATATACTTATGATATAATAGATATAATAGGAAATAAGAATTAATGTCTAACATTCTCCCCCTTAATTCTTGATTTCCCCAAGGTCTTGAACTCCTATGAGACGTCGCATCTCGAGAAATTTTATTCTTGGTAGTGCCTTGGTGAGTATATCTGCTTTCTGCATTTCTCCACTGATGTGATCAACTTGTATCTGCTCGTTCTCTATGCATTCTCTGATAAAGTGATACCTTATGTTGATATGCTTTGATCTTCCATGAAACACTGGGTTCTTCATAAGTTGTATTGCTGACTTGTTGTCTACTAGTAGTGTTATCTTCTTTGGTTGTTCACCCGTGAGTTCGCTGAGTACTCCTTGTAGCCATATTGCTTGACATGCTGCTGATGTAGCTGCCATAAATTCTGATTCGCATGATGATAGTGCTACTGTACTTTGTTTCTGACTTGTCCATGTGATAGGTGAATCTCTGTAGTAGAATATTGTTCCTGTTGTTCCTTTTCCATCATCTTGGTCTCCATAACTGTTGTCGCTGTATCCAGTGATTTCTGCTTCTTTACTTCTGTTGTATTGAATTCCATAATCCAATGTGCCTTTGATATATCTTATTAAGTGTTTGACTGCCTTCATGTGCGTTGTTTTTGGCTTCTCCATAAATCTGCTAACGTATCCAACTGCGTAGGTGATATCTGGTCTGGTATGTGTAAGATACCTTAAGCTTCCAATTAGCTTTCTATATTCTGTCTCATTGACTGGTTCACTTTCGTCTTCTTTAGTGAGCTTTAGACCTGATTCCATTGCATATTTTGTTGGATTGCAGTCTTCTAGTCTGGCTTCTTTAACGACTTTCTTCGCGTAGGCTAATTGCTTCAATTGTATCTTTCCTTGTGTTTGACTAACTTCTATCCCTAGATAGTAAGTGAGTGGTCCTAAATCACTCATTTCAAACTTGCCTTGCATTTCTTTCTTGAAGCTTGATATGTCCTTGATTGAACTTCCTGTCACTATTATGTCATCGACATAAACTCCTATAATTATTGTTGACTCCTTTGAAGTTCTCTTGTATACTGCTTGCTCTTGTGGACATCTTATAAATCCAATTTCCTTTAGGATGTTATTCAACCTTATGTTCCATGCTCTTGGTGCTTGCTTCAAACCATATAGAGCTTTCTTTAGCTTGTAGACTAGATTTTCTTTTCCTTTCTTTATGAATCCATCTGGTTGTGAAACGTAGACATCTTCCTTTAATTCACCATGTAAGAATGCTGATTTTACATCTAAGTGATGTACTTGCCATCCTTTCTTTGCTGCCAATGCTAATAGTAGCCTGATTGTTTCTATTCTTGCAACTGGTGCAAAAACTTCATTGTAGTCTATTCCTTCTTGTTGTACGTATCCTTTTGCTACTAATCTGGCCTTATATTTGGTGATCTGTCCACTTGCGTCTCTCTTGACCTTGAATACCCATTTTAGACCTATTGGTTTCTGACTTGAGGGGAGTGTAGTCAGTGTCCAAGTATTGTTCTTCTCTATTGAGTCTATTTCGCTTTCCATTGCTTCTATCCATTGTGGGTATTCTGCTGCTTCTTTGTAATTTGCAGGTTCTTCATCGTATGCTAAATATAGATGTTCATATTCTTCTGGTCTAAGAGGTTGTGTGGCTGCGTAGATGTCATTAAGTGATCTAAGGGCTCGAACTGGTCTATGTTGGGAGCCTGGTGAGTCTTCTAACTCTTGAGTACTTGTCTCAACTGTTGGATCACTTGTCGGCGTTTCTTGAACTGTTATTGGAGTTCGTGTAGCTGTGATTGGACTGCTAAAAAATTCATTATCGCTTTCATTCTCTTGATCTTCATTGTCCTCATTACTTTGCTCTTGTACAGCTTCACTTTCGTGATCTCCATAAACTTCGAATCTTGTCCAAGATGGTTCGTCATTGCTTCCTTCTTTCAAATAATTGTTCCAATCCCATGGTTCGTTTTCTATGAATTGGACATCTCTGCTAATGTGTATCTTTTCTTCTACGGGATCATATAATCTATAGGCTTTTGAACCATTTTCATTTCCTAGATGTACCATTTTCTTGCTTCTGTCTTCTAACTTCTTTAAATAGGGCGTTGTTACCTTTGCATATGCTGTGCATCCAAATACTCTAATATGCTTGATATTGGGTGCTTTGCCATTTACTGCTTCGTAGGGCGTCATTCCCTTTAATGCTTTGGTAGGTAACCTATTCTGTATATAAATCGCTTGTCTTGTTGCTTCTGCCCATAAGTTCTGTGGTACGTTCATAGCCTTTAACATGCTTCTGGTCATACTCATTACTGAACGGTTCTTTCTTTCTACTACACCATTCTGCTGTGGCGTGTAAGGTGCTGTAAGCTGTCTAAGGATTCCTTTATCCTCACAATATGCGGTAAGAGCTTTAGAAGTAAACTTTCCTCCACGATCCGTTCTTAATCTTTTGAGCTTGTGACTTGTCTCTGTCTGAGCTTCACTTAGAAACTTCTTGAAATTTTCATAAACTTGATCTTTTGACTTAAGCATGTAGATCCACATATATCTTGAATAATCATCAACTATCAGGAAGAAATAGTTGTTGCCTGCTAATGATGTGGGTGTAATCGGTCCACATAAGTCTGCATGTACGAGTTCTAGAGGTCTTGTAGCTCTAAAACTTGTTTGAGAGGGAAACGGAAGTCTGTTTTGCTTTCCCGTAATACATGCATCACATACTTGAGATGGGTGCTGAATCTTTGGCAATCCACGTGCCATTCCTTTTGTGCTTAATTGTCTTAGTGAATCAAAATTCACATGTCCCATACGTGCATGCCATAGCCATGCAGGTGTATCTATTGTAGCTTGTAAACAAATCGGATTTGTTATTCTGAGCTTTACTTTGTAGAGTCTATTTTTAGCTCTTGGGACTTTCATCAATAGGTTGTTGTAGGCGTCATAGATCCATAGATGTTCATTCTCCATAATTACTTTACATCCTGATTCTGTAACTTGCCCGAGGCTTAAGATATTGCTTTGGAGCGTTGGAATGTAGTATACTTCTGTGACTAGTCTTTGTTCTCCATTGTTAGATTCCAATACTATTGAGCCTTTACCTTTGATGTTAACACACGATCCATCTCCAAATTTTACGCTGCCTGCTATCTTTTCGTCTAACTCTGTGAAATAGGAGCGTCTTCCTGTCATATGATTGCTTGCGCCATTGTCTAAATACCATACTTCATTTACATTTTCTTCATTATGATAGCGTTCTGGTATTATCGTCTTTTCTTCGAGAACTACATTTCTTTCTTCACCAACTGCCATAAGTAATGTGGGATCCTCTTCTTCCATTACTAGGTGAGATTCTTCTTGCTTATTTCGAGGTTTAGGACATCTGGGAGCTATATGTCCTAATTCATTGCAATTGTAACATCTTACATTGCTGCCATCTCTTCTGGGCTTGTAACTACTGTTGTCATGATGATTCTTAGTGGGATTTCGATCACTTCTCTGATCTTGATGGCCATATCTGTCAAAGCTCTTCTTCTCATATCTTTGACTCTTATTGAACTTCCTAAAGTTCTGTCTACCTCGATTCTGATTGTAGTTCTTGTAATTGCTGTAAGGTCTTCTTTCTTGCCTTGTAAATAACAGCTTCTCTTGACCGGCTGGTCCATATTTCTTCTCATCTCTTGACTTAAGGCGTTCCTCATAAGCTTTAAGTCTTCCAAGCGCTTCATCTAACGTCATGGTATCTATATCTGAATATTGCTCTATGGATGCAATAATCTGTAGGAACCTTTCTGGTACGGAGTCCAGCAATTTTCGTACCAACATCGACTCTTCAATTGTCGTTCCTAGGGTTTTTGACTTTGTACTAATCGCACTTAACCTACTAGCAAACTAGTCTATGGTTTCTGTCTCTCTCATCGTAATCATCTCAAATTCTGTGCGTAATGATTGAAGTCTTGCTTTCTGGACTCGGTCAATTCCAATAAATCTTGTCTTTAATGCTTCCCAAATTTCTCTTGTTGTATTATGTGACGCCACCTGCATCACCATATCTTCTGGAATTGCCTGGAATAGATAGGCAATCGCTGTCCTATCCTTCTTTACATCTACCGTTGACGTGCCTTCTATGGGTTCCACTACTTCCCAAAGACCATTTGCACTCAATATTGCTTTAACACGAACAGCCCAAATCGTGTAATTTGTAGATGTCAACATCGGTGTTTGGAGGCTAAAAGTGAGAGTCTCCTTCGTGACTGTCTCTTTTGATGTCGTTTCTTTCGACATTGTGGGTTTAATGGGAGTCTTCTGCGGACTTTTATTCTTCTTTTTCCCTATTGTCCAAATCTAATATGGACTACCCACGCTTCTTTAGGAACTTTGTTTGACAAGTGGTCAAACTTAAATCGATATACTAAAAAATATTATTTGGTCAACAAAGGTTTTGATATTTCGTAGGCGCCTTAACAAAGTATCAAGAACTTCGTTATAATATTTTTGTGTATCAATGATGTTCCTCTAAATAATATCTAAAGTCAATCCTTTTGACTTGATAATCCTCCAACAATTTGATTAGTGTTCTTTTAATAACACTCAATCTATAAAACACCCTTCTAAATAAAACAAACTCACTTTGTTTTAATAATAATTTTCTGACTTCAAAAAAATGTGTTTCGGATCAGTGAACAGAACCCCAAACTTTCACTGATTACACCTATAATATAATATCCCTCAAAATAAAATATTGTTTTTTTTTTTGTGAGGGTTGACTTCAAAAAGTCAACTGCTTCTTCACAAACTTACTGCCCGAACAAACCTCTTCTGTTTGCGTCTGAAAGATCCGACTGGAACACAGTATCTTTGTTCCACACTAAATATATCGGATCCTATAACAAGTTTCACTAACTTGTTCTAAAATAATCGAATATGAAGAATTTTCAGAAAAAAAAACGTTTTTTTTCGGTTCTTAAAAAAAACAAACGAAAAATCTTAATCCTTTTTGATAAACTTCAATGTTTTTGATAAAAGATTTGCAAAACTGTTTCTGTTTCGTATCAGGAATGATCGGGTATAAGTTTCAGAATATAAAAACTTAGTTTTGTTTATAAACAATTTTGGCGGGAGAAAAAAAAAACTTCGAACAAGAAACAGAGCAAAAAAAATTTCTTGATTTTCTGATTAGGATTAAGTTTTTAAAGTATTCGAATATGAAAATCTAATAGGGCAGGGATAGATATAACCGTTTGATGTGATAAAACGATTCGTTCTTTGATTCCGGTGACTCGCCGGAGAAGACAAAGTTTCGCCGGAAAAACGGTCCGGTTCTTTATCTTCTTATTCGAACGGTTATATTCTTGTGTATTGATCTTCTATCAATCCTGGATTGGCTTGTGATAATTATTCCAACGTATGATCACTTCTGAATCAATTCTCTGTTATGGATAAAGAACAGGGGATCGGACTTGTGATCGTCTTCTTCTTCGTGACTTCTGCAAACGATGGAACGAATGATAAACTTCTGCTCTGATGCCAAATGAAAGGTTCGCAGGATCGATTGAGGGATTGATCTTGAGAGAGAATATGTAAAACTTAAAGATTCAATACATAATACAAATGATACAAAGTTTGGGTATTTATACATGATGAAGGGGTGTGTCCCCTTGATACTAACCGACGTGTCGGTTGGGTTTAACTAACACAACCCTTGACTAAACTTAGGATATAATAATATGTAACATATACTTATGATATAATAGATATAATAGGAAATAAGAATTAATGTCTAACATAACTTACACGTCTAAACAAGAAGCACAAAGTGTAAGACAGATTAATAAGGAATGGAAGTGAGAGTTTATTCTGATTTTATGACAAGTTTTTTGTTGTTTTAATTTTTAATCTAGGTCGTCCAATATTATTTTGATCATGCCTGTTTAATCTAGGTCGTCCAATACAATTTTGATCATGGTCTGGCTCAAATAGATCTATCTACTTTTCAGGTGCTCAAAAAGTTATTATTTTTCTTCTTCTGTTTGCAGATATGATTCCAGAAATTCGGTATTGGAGCGTCTATACTTCTAACTGATGGTTCCAGTCACAGGTTAGTCGTAGAAAGTAATATCCGTTTTATGGAAGGATATGGAAGGAGCAGTTTCGATTCAATTATTTACAAATGGGTCGATTGAGGCTGTTTTTGTCTAATGGGTCAAACAGGTTAAATTTAAAAAAATTAAATAACACATTATCGAATGAAGATATAAAGTTTTCGCACAATAAGTGTTTTGGGTGAAACCGGCCTGCCTTGTTTCGACTTTTGACCCTTTACCAAACCCGCCAAACTGCCCATTTTGCCATGTGTAACTGCTGGGATGTAATGTTGTGACATGATATGTTAGCATGTTGATGGAGTTTGTTGTTCCTCCAGCTGACACGTCAATTTTCTCTCCTAGTCCTGTGTTATCTCTGCAACATGTACTTTCAGCAACATGAAGGTTGCGTCTAGCCCATAGTCACATAATTAATCTTAATGCTTTGGAAGTTTTGGACCAACACTATCTCTTTGTAATCAAATAGCCTATCTTGCCTGTTGCTTATAGCCTTGAAGAGACTGAAAGCAGCCATACCATATAGCTTCTACTGCATCGAAGTTACTAAAATTTATGCGTTGTACTTTGCATAAGAAGCAAATAGCAATTAAAGATTACTTAGATTGGATGTAGTTGTTATTTGCAATCATTAAGTATATCTATTAATTTTCCACTTGCATCAAAACAGAGCTCTTACAACATTGAGTATCATTGTAATTCCTTCTAAGCAAGGTTGTGCAATGTTAAACTAGTCTAGGTTTAAAACTTTTGACCAAACAAGTAATCACATCCTGACATTCTTTTTAAAACAAAACAGTTTGTTGTCCGCCTGTCCGCTATCTTGATGTAACTTTCTTAGTCATGGAATAAAACAGTTTATAAATAAAATAAAAATAAGCTAAAACCGCCTCGTTAGCAAAATTTGTCAGCAAAGAGGCAACATGTTAGTTAGTCAACACCTGTATAGGAAGCACTTGTAATTAGCTAAACTTTGGGGATTTCTTTCTGTAACTTGCGCCAACATCCAAAGATATTGAAAAGAATGTGATTTCATAGTTATTTCATGTTACAATACATGGAGTGAAATTATCTAGTCAAATTCCAATATGATCATCGATGATCGAACATCCACGCTTTTCGAATCATTGGACTCGATGAATCAGATCATCCTTTTAATACCAGTATGGCAAGTTTCCATTTGTTTGTACTAGTTGGGTAGGTCAAAATATCCACAAGGTTTTGATGGTTAGCAAGACCACAGATTTAAACAAACTTGGGCACCAAAGAAACACACATATTGAATATAATACAAATTCATTGATAAAATATGTTGCAAAAGATTGAAATATGAGCCATTCTACATGATCAAGACACTCAGTTCTATACTTCTTCAACCTCATCCAATGCATAGTTGTTGGTTGACACATTTGCATAATTCACTTTGTTAAACCTCACAACAACCGGGTACCGAGTCTTCGGGTCCTGCATATCATATCATATCATTTTATATCAAAACCAACATCACATACTCCATTTACAGTCACACACGCGCGCGCACACACACTTATTGTGAAATTTACCTGGTCTACTGTCACAACTGATCCCACTCCTTTGAACCAGTAAGACTCCTTCCTTAAAATTCTCACCTGTATGCACAATATCATATTATTAACCACTTAACTATACAGTACATGTCTAAATTCTAATGCATGAGTCCTCCTATAGGTGCAAATAATATTCACATAGGTAGGGATGAGATCGATACCAAAAAATAGTAACAAACACAAACCAAATAGTGTACCGATTATGGATGTACGATACCGGTTCGGTATCGTCTGCAAAATATATTGAAACTGGAAACCATAAAAATAAATACCGGTTCCAATGTTGTATGGTCAGTATCCGTATCAGTTCAGTACGGTACAAAATAAGATTTTATTTTATTATATGCATATGTACATGAGTATATATACCTTGGATCCTCTCTTGGGTCCAATGGGTGGTGGCTTAGGCTTCTCTTCCTTGGCCTCGACCTTGGCTGGTTCAGCGGTGGCAGCGGGTGGTGCCGCCTCTTCAGCCGCCTTAACAACAAGTCTTGAGCCTCTAATATTTTGGAAAGGTAACATAACAACCATATTGGGCTTGACTGTGGTTGTGTTAGAGGTGACATTTGGTGTCACAACAAATCTTGAAGCAGCAGATGCAATACTGCAACTTGCCATTTTCAGAAAGTTTTGATCTTGAAGGTGTTAAAAGATAATGAGCAAAGTTGATAATTGAATATCAAAGGGTTATGATCTAATGAAGGTTATCTTTTTCTTGGAGAATATTGAGTTATGAGTGAATGGTGTTGGTTTCAGTTGAGACAGCCAGCCAGTAGAGTGTTGCCACATGGGTGATAAGATCCTTTCTTTGGATAATGTTGTCCCATTTGCTGTTTGGGATTATCTCGTGTTTTACTCAATATTAAGGTTTTTGAAAATGAGTTTTTAAAAAATGTTTGGATTAATTTTTGTAGTGAGAAAAACCAATAAGTCAATAAGTTGTTTAAAAAAAAGTGTTTGACTTAGTTTATTAGTTTAAAATGATCAAAAGCCAAAAGCCAAGATTTCTGGTTTCTTAAAAACAGCTTTTCAACCTATATCAAAAAGCTAAAACCAAAAGTGTTCTGTGTTAGACAAACAACTTATTTGCTTTTTGAAGAAGGCAATAAGTCAATAAGTACTTTTTGAACGCACCTCTAAATCTCAATCGAAGCAAATGGTATCGAATAGGTACCCACTTTTTTCATTTTATGATACCAATTCAGTACATAAAATGAAAGAAAGGAAAACCATAACCGAATGATTCAGTTCTGGACATATCTTAACCGTAACCGGTCGGTTAATTCTCATGTTTTTCAATTATCGATTTCATATGCTCACCCCTACTGGCTACTGGCCACATCACCATTGTCATAATTAACCATTCTATCATCTTTAATTACCTCAATATGATTATATTTGAATCTTTTGTATTTATAAGACCATGTGTTGTGGCTAGAGGTGAGCCACAATTTTATCCTCTAATATTGTACCACGTAGGCGGTCAAGTGTTACTGGCTCGCGACTCAAACATGCTCACGTGATCCCGTTGTAGCTCATGGTGAGTGATGACTTTATCCATTTTTTTAACATTAATAACAAAATTAAAAATATTTATATTACATAAAATATAAAATATTTAAAATATAAATATTTTATATTAGGGAATTGGATTTTAATAACCTGAACTATTGGGAATTGGTCACTGGCACCCCAAACTAAAAAATTGGCCATATATAACCTAAACTATTAACATTTTGGAATCTAGCACCCAACTAACTGACGCCGTTAGTTAGGTTGCTGATGTGGCAAGAATTGCTGACATGACACGATGGTGGGGCCCTCATTTAAACCTGTCACATGCTGATGTGTTAATACCCATTGAAACAAAAATCCTAAAATAAAAAAATAAATCCCCATCATCATCTTCATAAACACACATCATCATCATCATCTTCTTCATAAACACAAAACCAGATCTGCATCATCTTCATCATAAAAAAACATATCCCCTGCGCTCTCTCTCTCTCTCTCTACACACAATCCACACACATCATCATCTTCATAACACGATCATAGGGTTTGTGAAGAATAACAAGCTTTCGTTCCAGATCTACAAACGATCCACCATCTTCTTCGATGCTGACGGTACTCCTCAAAGTCGTCCTCCTCCGCTGCCGATCCACATTCCTCACATAACGATGCAGATCATCTACACATTCAATGCTAATTTCTACACGTTAATCAGTCTAGATAATAAAATTTATTACAAAAAAAGCGATCTATTTGGATCATTAAATTCCATAACAATTGAATACAGTAATGGAAGATTTAAATTAAAAAGGAATAGATTTAAATTGGAAGCTATAACAATCTAAACAACAATTTCAGGAAAAACAAAATCGAATATAACAATCTGCAACGGGATTGATTAAAGATGGATGAAGATTGAAGGACTTGCTACTCCGGATTCATGGCAGAGAATAGAGAAAGAAGATGAAGTATAATCGATTAATAAAGAGGGATAATGGGGATGAAAGGTATGAAGCCTGTGGAAGATTGATGATGATGATGATGTGGGTTCTTAACTTCTTGTTTTTTTTATTTTTTTTATTTTTTTTTATTTTTTATGATGATGCTGATGTGGCAAATATATCAGTTTTTTTAATGAAATGCCACGTGGATTGACACATCAGCATGCCACGTCAGCAACTGTTGCCACGTCAGCAAGCCCACTAACGGCGTCAATTAGTTGGGTGCTAGATTCCAACATGTTAATAGTTCAGGTTATATATGACCAATTTTTTAGTTTGGGGTGCCAGTGGCCAATTTCAAATAGTTCAGGTTATTAAAATCCAATTCCCCTTTTATATTTGAAGTTTAAAAAAAATTGATTAAAAACAAAAAGAATTCATTAAAAGGGAATAACTTTTCACCTAACAATACACTCCACCATCATCAATCATCATCAGTTATATCTTCTCTTCTTCTACATAGTAACATTTTGAACTGCAACTCCAATTTGCGCGCCATTAGTTTGAATTCCATCTATTTTCCGGTGAAGGGAGACAATCGTAGTGCGGTTGAAGCTGGCAGTGGTGCAGATTTGTTCAAATGGTGGTGCTCCGGATGTTATGGTGACGATGATGGTGGTATTTGGTGTTCTACAAGCAAATGGCATATCATTGACAACCTGGCAAGAATGTGGGCACCAAAAAAGTTGTGGTATTGTATGTATGCTTGTATTATCGAAGACGAAGGAAGGGCCATTTGTGATTTTCATGAAAACGAGCTTGGGGAGAATAGTGTCCCCGTTAGTCCGGCTCAACAAGAACTTAACGAATTCTCATTACGCAGCATCTACAATCAGATTTGGTCGAATATATTTGGGCGAACGGGGAAAACTAGACATGTTATTTATTTAAATTATTTACTTATTTTTATTTGTTAGGTTTTTTTAGGCGTAATTTTATTTTTATTTGTAACCTTATTTTAAATATTATGTTATTTATTTCAATTATTTATTTATTTAAACATTAGAAAATAAAAAAGAAATTATAGCCAATAGGAGTGGAGGACTACCTAACCAGCACTACCCCACACCTTTATGTGTTCCTCAACTTGTCTAAAACTAAAGAGGACCCACTTTTTGGTGACTTGGCGCGGCAATTGCCTAAACCACGTCACATAGTCTAACGGAGAGTGGATGGATAATTATCGGTCATGTAAGTTTCATGGCAAAATTCAAGCAGATCAACAGCTTCTAGGTTTAATTTTACCATCACACTTGTGCTAAAATTCAAATGAATATTCGGGTATTATGCTAGACTGGGCAATCTGTAAAGGTTGTTTAGCAAAGAAATTTAGACTGGGATAATTATCGGTCATGTAAGTTTCATGGCAAAATTTAGAAATTCGATAATCTGTGTGCTCGTCTACATCTTTACGCAGCTTACCATCTCTCTGAATCTCAAATTGCATTTAGGTAAACAATGTATCAAATCTTCATAACTTTTTTTTTTAATTGTAATTATATGATTTTGCATATGTTTTCCACTATATAAAACTTTTGCATTTTAACCTCAAGGTTATACCCACCCAAACTGCATCAGCCTTTATGTTGGATTTTAAGCTTGAAACTATCAGAGGCAATTTTGATTGATTTAATTGCATAATTAATAGGTAATTATAAATATACTTACTTTAAAAATTCACCTATTTACATTGAGGACACAAAAGCTATCACGTATCTTACTGAATGTGTGAAGAATACATACACTTCAGTTTTGAAAAAAATATAGGTTGAAGTTTGAAAGCTTAATAATTTGTTCTGTTATGTTGCTGACGATTATGACGGGGAGTCGACTTTCCTAGCAGGGTAAATCTTTCACAAAGCCAGGTGATGTCAAAAAGTTTTTGACTTTTGGTTAAATTTTTCTTCATTGTGACATTAACACTCACATTAATCTGCTAAACATTATATGCAGAAAACAAACTTAGCAAGGCAGAGGTTTCGCAATCCAGATTGAACGATCCCGTCAAAAACATCAGTCGCGGACACCACTTAAACTATATAAGCTACCTATAAAAACGAAACAACTCTTCACACCTTTTGTTACGGAGTGTGTGTAACTATATATATATATATATATATATATATATATATATATATATATATATATATATAGAGAGAGAGAGAGAGAGAGAGAGAGATAAATACGTAGGTGAGTATCAGTGTGTGTCGAAAACTATAAGTACGTGTACGGTGTCGTTTCACATATGTTACATAGTAAACGTTACCAAGTGACGACGTAAAAAACTTCATTTCTTATGAACAATGGCCATAAAAAGTTCGAAAGTGTTACCGGCTGACGACGACGGTAGGTCGGAGTTGACGACGACGGTAGGTCGGAGTTGTTATGAACCGGTGGATTGTTCGAAAATGGAGAACCGTACGGAGAGGGAGAGAAAATGCACCAATACACACTACACACACCTCCTAGACATAGACATCATGATACCTCAAATATAGGATTATGGTTTTTTAACTTGTCAGTAGCTGGGTAATTCAGTGTATGGTGTCTCGACCACCTACATTCATTTTTAAAAGTTACCATTAAGCCCCTGAAATTACAAAACATTTATAGTGAATGCAAAATGACATAGATTTTTAAATTGTACTTACACAATATTCCTCAAATCTTCATCCTCCATAGCTCTCTACAAAATAAAACAATAACAATCGCTACTGTTAGTAAATGCAAGTCACAAACAAAAATTAATTTGTAAACTAATGGGTATGTTTTTTGTTTACTATCTTATGTGACAAGTGTATGTAAACATGCCTTGGTATTAGACTTAAGATTTAGCATCATAAACTTATGTCTCCTGCCTGCTATATATGCTAGCCACAATTCACTCACTAAGTCAAATAAACACACGAGTATGATACAATAAGAGCACTAGGCATCAAACAACGCATAATGGACAACAATAAACATAGAGCAACAAAGAGCATGTAATGAAAAGGAGCATATAATATAATGTGTACAATGATAAACAAGAAGCATAAAATGTAAAGTATTAAAAGTGCACAAGAAGCAAACACCACAAATGTTCACCAAGAAGCCCACAATGAGTAAATTAAGCAGTTAAGCACACTGACACAAGCAATACTAGTAAAACATGAATTAGGTAGTAGAGGTGTACACTTGGGTTTTTTTTTTTAATTAAAACCCTAACCGGTTTGGGTGTTGTCCTGTTCTAAGTCAAATTGGTTTTGATATGAAACCGGTTTGTTGTGTACCGGTTAGGTTGGCCACAAATGGGTTTTTTTACCTAGTTTTGGTTCGGTTTTACCGCGGTTCCCGAACCGGATTTTGTGTAGATATAATTAAGCATAAAACTGAAAAACTGAACCGAACAAAACCCTAAAAACCTAGCCGTTGCGAAAAAGGAAAAAATCAAAATTTTCGACTTTGAATCGAACCGTACACACATATATGAACACTATATATATTTTTTGAGATAAATACAGTATTAGACCAGCCAGGAACAGTCAGATAATTAAGCAGTTAAGCACACTGACACAAGATACTGTTAGAAGCGTGCTGAAACTTCAAGACCAGCCAGGAACAGTCAGATTTCTATCTAAAGCCGATGTTCACCGTGAGTTCAAGAATTTCGGATACAAATGAGAGTTCGACAAAAGAGGGGACATCAAAAAGAGCCAGCTGACCAGAGACTGGAGACTCATCAGTCACGTGTTTATCATGTCTTTATGTCACAGGAAAGGAGGTTATAATGCTCTTAGCACGGAATGGTCGACTGCTATGATCAAGATTTGCAAGAATGAACCGTTTAATCTGTCGGGTATGATATTCGAGTATCTGGTGAAGAATGCTGAGACTGACTCCAGCAAATGGGCTATGTACCCCAGATTTGTGCAGATGATGATTAATGCACAGCACGAGAATCTGCCTCTTGGTGACCAGTACAACTTCACCAGAGGTGCACGATTCTTCACTGAGTGCAACACTGCTGATTGGGAGCCTATGCTAGAGAACATGTATGCAGCGCGGCGCTATCCTGCGGTCAAGGAACTCTACAACAAGATTCAGAAAAGGAAGCAGGATGTAACAGAAGCTCGTCAGCGATCCACCACTGATCCAGCACCATCTGACCCTGCTCCCTCTTCAGCCCAACCAACCGCTGAAGATATTGCTCAAGAAAAGGCAAGGGGTAAAAGGGTGGCAACTGAAGCAGCTCCATCAAAGGCCACCAAGAGGAAAAGGCCAACTGGTCTGTTACAAGAGGGCAGAGAATCACAGACACAGGAACAACTTGAGACTGCTGAGGCCCTACGACAAGTTGCTGAGTAGAACAGGGCCGAAAGAAAGAAACAGAGGGAACAGTTACCAGAGTCTGAGATTCCTCGTGTGATGACTGAGGATGATCTTGAGGCAAAAGTGATTATGGAATCTATGTTCGGGGTAGAAGATCAACAAGGACCATCCACAACTACTGCTCCAGCCTCTAAAGCACCAGCACAAAGGCCAACAGAACCTTCCTCCTCAGCTCCTGCTGCACAACGCCGTAAACCGGTGCACCAGGAACTGTACGAGAAGTTGGTCAAGGAAGTTGGAAAGACTGCTGCTAGGGATATTTGTACCCTAAAGAATTCTGTGCACAACAATCAGGAGCTCAAAAGAAATATCAAGAAGCTAAAGCACAAGAACAAGAATTTGGAGAAAGTTGTGAAGGATCAACGATATCTGATCAAGTTTCAGACTCAGGTTCAAATGAAGATGATTGATATGATTCAGGAGCTGCAGAAACAGCAGACCGGTGCTCCTAGCACGACATCTGATGAACTATTTGACTTTGGGAAATTTCTTGAGGAGGAGAAGGAGAAAGAGAGAATAGCATAAGAAAGTGATGTGGATGAAATCAGCGAGGATGATATGCCTGAGAAGTTTGTAGAGATGGGTGATAATGAGGAAACGGTTTATGAGACGTCGGATGGTCATCAGTTGGGCCCAGAAAGATCGAAATGGTTCCCTAGAAGGCCGATCACCATCCCAGCTCTCCTCAGAACATCCACCACACCAGAGAAGCACACCAAGAGAAAATCATCTCTTGGAAGTATGATGAATTAAAGAGGTTGTTTGTGATAAAGAGACGAGGGGGAGTTATCCAATACTTCAGAGGTCAAACTGATCTGAAGTCTCTCCCTCGTTGGGACATCAGGGAACTAAGCAGGGCCCCCTTCATCAACCACACCAACGACTCCACCGGTACCATGCTGGCTAGATTTATTGAGAAGGAATGCGAAAATGATTTTCAGATCTTCAAGCCACAAAATCCGAGGAGACGGATCTCGAAGAAGCGAATCGATCCTGCCACAGGACAAGGAATGATTACTTATGTGATTGACCCCCCCCCCCAGGTCGTCACAAGAGTTCCTATACGTCCTGGGCTTCCAGTCATGTTAAGAGATTTCAAGAAGTGGTTTTATGACAGTCAGACTGGTGAAGCCGTCATCAAGTTGAAGGATGATTCAGAGGCCATGAGGATTCTTGATCCGGTAGATGTGTTTGCCTTTAGTCTATCGGACTTGAATATGCTGTTCGCCAATCAGATCCATGTAGGTGCTGGAAATGTCTTATTTGAGGAAGCTGTCCTATTCAGGAGAGTAGTGGATCGGGCGATGAAGCTGAAACAGGAGTTACTTGACATAGTAGACAGGATCAACGCAGCGGACACGGCAAAAGAACAAAAGGAGAAAGCTGCCCAAGCTGCTGCTGCAGAGGTAACACAAACTGAAGCCGAAACCGCTTCAGAGATGTAGATACAAGAACCTGCAACAGCAACTGATCCAGAAAGACCAGCAGCTGAGTCTACTCAAGTTCCACCTGTGGTTGAAGAAGATCTTGCCACCATCTTCATTCAAGACCCCCCGGTTCAGGCAGAGGGGGAGCCAAGCGATGTAGAGATTGACTGAGATAGAAGAAGAACTGGTAGCTGTGGTCTATGGGGAGTATTGTTGGGTTCTATTGAGACCACAGTAACCAGAACAAAGACTTTTGATAGCTTATTGTGTAGTTTGTAAGTTAAAGGGTTGTTTATGTAATTATGGCATAGTTTAGGTGAAACCCTAGCTGCTGCGTACTTATTACACGGGCCCTGCGCACTTAGCTAAGTGCGCAGGCCCATCAGACTTCCTATATATAGAAAGCTAGTGTGCAGCTCTAGGGTTAGGGTTTTGGATTATCTTTGTAGCATATTTGAATAGGTGCGTACTTGTTATTATTCCATGGTTCTTCAGTAACAAATCAGCAATGGAATCATCTTATTATTCATCGTGTGTGTCGGTTTTTATCATATTCATCTAGTTTCTTTGATTGTAGAAGATTAATCACTTAAAACACCTAATCCATAGGCGTTTCTAAGTGATAACAATCTCTTGCACTTAACAAGATCTAGTATTTGGGACTTACAACACAACAAACCGGTTTCAAATCAAAACCAATTTGACTTAGAACAGGACAACACCCAAACCGGTTAGGGTTTTAATTAAAAAAAACCCAAGTGTACACCTCTACTTATATACCTAATTCATGTTTTACTAGTATTGCTTGTGTCAGTGTGCTTAACTGCTTAATTTACTCATTGTGGGCTTCTTGGTGAACATTTGTGGTGTTTGCTTCTTGTGCACTTTTAATACTTTACATTTTATGCTTCTTGTTTATCATTGTACACATTATATTGTATGCTCCTTGTCATTGCATGCTCTTTGTTGCTCTATGTTTATTGTTGTCCATTATGCGTTGTTTGATGCCTAGTGCTCTTATTGTATCATACTCGTGTGTTTATTTGACTTAGTGAGTGAATTGTGGCTAGCATATATAGCAGGCAGGAGACATAAGTTTATGATGCTAAATCTTAAGTCTAATACCAAGGCATGTTTACATACACTTGTCACATAAGATAGTAAACAAAAAACATACTCATTAGTTTACAAATTAATTTTTGTTTGTGACTTGCATTTACTAACAGTAGCGATTGTTATTGTTTTATTTTGTAGAGAGCTATGGAGGATGAAGATTTGAGGAATATTGTGTAAGTACAATTTAAAAATATATGTCATTTTGCATTCACTATAAATGTTTTGTAATTTCAGGAGCTTAATGGTAACTTTTAAAAATGAATGCAGGTTGTGGAGACACCATACACTGAATTACCCAGCTACTGACAAGTTATAAAACCATAATCCTATATTTGAGGTATCATGATGTCTATGTCTAGGAAGTGTGTGTAGTGTGTATTGGTGCATTTTCTCTACCTCTCCGTACGGTTCTCCATTTTCGAACAATCCACCGGTTCATAACAACTCCGATTTACTGTCGTCGTCAACTCCGACCTACCGTCGTCGACAGCCGGTAACACTTTCGAACTTTTTATGGCCATTGTTCATAAGAAATGAAGTTTTTTACGTCGTCACTTGGTAACGTTTTCTATGTAACATATGTGAAACGACACCGTACACGTACTTATAGTTTTTGACACACACTGATACTCACCTACGTATTTATCTCACTATATATATATATATATATATATATATATATATATATATATTGTTCATATTTGTGTGCACGGTTCGATTTAAAGCCGAAATTTTTGGTCTTTTACGTTTTCGCAACGGTTAGGTCTGATACTGTATTTATCTCAAAAAATATATATAGTGTTCATATTTGTGTGTACGGTTCAATTCAAAGTCAAAAATTTTGATTTTTTCCTTTTTCGCAACAGTTAGGTTTTTAGGGTTTTGTTCGGTTCAGTTTTTCAGTTTTATGCGTAATTATATCTACACAAAATCCGGTTCGGGAACCGCGGTAAAACCGAACCAAAACTGGGTAAAAAAACCCATTTGTGGCCAACCTAACCGGTACACAACAAACCGGTTTCAAATCAAAACCAATTTGACTTAGAACAGGACAACACCCAAACCGGTTAGGGTTTTAATTAAAAAAAAAACCCAAGTGTACACCTCTACTTATATACCTAATTCATGTTTTACTAGTATTGCTTGTGTCAGTGTGCTTAACTGCTTAATTTACTCATTGTGGGCTTCTTGGTGAACATTTGTGGTGTTTGCTTCTTGTGCACTTTTAATAATTTACATTTTATGCTTCTTGTTTATCTGTGACATCCGTCACTTTTCTTTTAATTTACTTTTATATATATATATATATATATATATATATATATAATAATAATAATAATAATAATAATAATAGCTTAGTCCAACCACACTTAAACCCACAACATAACCCAATCACTCCTTCTTTTTTTGTGTTGCTGAAGCCCACTGCTGAGCCCAAACATCCCAGCCCACACCTTACTCGGCCCACTGTTTCCCCTTAGTAAAAAAAAAAATGAATCTACTGCTGCACAGACTCGAACCGGAGTCTGTGCCGAGTCCCTCACACGCACACACCAGCTGAGCTACGGCTCACTTCTGTTGTTAACCCAGTTCTAAATGTATATAACTCCTCCTAAAACGCGAACCTTCTTCTTCCTCTTCCATTTTTGCTGCTGTGCGAACAGAGGGGCAACGAATTGGCCGAGATTTATGGAACAATCATTATCACTTATTGCCTTATAATGAACGACCAACCAATACACATCAACCCTATGCGTAATCAACGCGGTTAATAGCTCCAATCCGTTTCAATTTGTATCAATTATCACGCGTATATTATTAAAGCCTAGTCAACCTTCCAATTCGTCGAGTATACCACTAATACTATAAATTGGACTCTCCTTGACAAGCTGAAAATGCCGAAGATCAAAAGCCCTCTCCTAAATCAATCTCTCTAACACACTACAGCGTGCAATCAAGCCTCGTTGACCTTCGGGTTGACCTCGCAAAATCGGAAGCTTCACGACCTGTTTGTTCATTTTTTTTGCTTCCGAACACATACCGGCCTATGTTCATTGTTAACCCCAAAGGTAATCTGTAATACATTCGTTCGTTTTGATTATTAAAGGATCTAGGGCTTGAATCAATTGATTTGGGAATGAACATGAATCGTAGATAACATATATAGTTAAATTAAAACAGAAAATAAACAAACAACTGATACAGATCAGTTGGTTGGCCCCTTCCCACAAAAACTCTGAACCGGCCAAGGGCCAAGGTTCGAGTCCCATCATAAGCAATTTATTTTTTTGTGTGTTATTCCTTTATACTTATATTTTCTTAATTCTTTTAAAAATCGTTTTAAAATACTAAAACTATTTTATAAATTCTACAAAATTTATTTTATGATATTACAATGATAAACTTTGCTGTCCAATTTTTAGTTTTTCAAAAATAATTTATTTAATATATATTATAAATATTACAAGTTTATTCACTTAAAATTATAAAGTTCAATAAAAATATCTAAACGATTTTATAAAATTCCACAAAAATTATTCTAAACTTGTGTAACAATATACATTTCAGAAATAATTTTTATTTCTGAAAAACCGTTTGTTTAATATTTTTAATCAATTTTTGTTAGTTTTAATCATAAAAAATTCATAATAAATTCATTTTACAATATTTTTGTACCAAAAATTTACATAAATTATTTATATTCATTTGGAACAGAAATACAATTTTTAATTCAAGAATTCTTTAATTTTAATATTTTTAGATATTAAAATCATATTTTGACAATTTGAAATAAATAGATTAAATATTCTATTTTCAAGAAAATAATTTTATAAAAATTATTTTCACACTTAAAACTTTATATTGTGACCATATTTGATTTAAAGTTTACTCAAAGACTTTTTGTTTATTTATTTACCAAATTTCTCTTATTTATTAAACGTTTAATTTATTAACCAAATAAATACTCATCCCCAATTCGAAGCCCTAGAAAATACTTATAGACCAAATAGACTTAGACTTATTTGTTATATTATACATAGGGTGATACTTGGCAACGTTGGATTATACTTATTCAATTACACAAGACTTACCACCTTGCTAAGGTGAGTATTACTTATCCCCTTTTCGCTTTTACAATTTTTGGGGTGATTCATGCACAACTATACAAAGCTTTCATATTCATTTACACATACATTTTATTCATTTACAATTCATATACGTGTCTTGTTTATCTTTGTGCTTATGCTTGAACATGAACGTAGCTTACATACAAAAATCATACATCTAGACATAACTTATGTTATGGTGCTTTTTACACATAGACGTAACTTATGTTACGGTGCTCATTTAGACATAACTTTGTGTTATGGTGCTCTTTTAGACTCACACGTGTTGAGGTGCTCATTATCAATTACATTGTACAAACTTTACATTTGATCTTTGTCTTGTGTGGTTACTTGCGTGTTTACATAATGCCTTGGTGATACTAGACACATGAATTGTACTACTTTTCAAACTTATATTATATGTACAAAACTAAGTAGTACTCACCAACATCATATGTTGACAAAATTATTTTCGTGCATGTTTCAGGATAAGCTGCTTGACGCTTCACATAGGACTTTGGACTTAAATAAAATCAATCAATTATCTTTATTATTGTTGTCTTGTATTTAATTTCACATGTTGTAAAACAATATTCAATAATCATATATTTACATTTTAGTACCATGAGCTTTTGAACAATCGTCACTACGTGGCACCTCAATGATTCCGCCATCGGTTGGGGTGTTACATTATCATTGTACACATTATATTGTATGCTCCTTGTCATTGCATGCTCTCTGTTGCTCTATGTTTATTGTTGTCCATTATGCGTTGTTTGATGCCTAATGCTCTTATTGTATCATACTTGTCACCGGTTAGGTTGGCCACAAATGGGTATTTTTACCTAGTTTCGGTTCGGTTTTACCGCGGTTCCCGAACCGGATTTTGTGTAGATATAATTAAGCATAAAACTGAAAAACTGAACCGAACAAAACCCTAAAAACCTAACCGTTGCGAAAACGTAAAAAACCAAAATTTTCGACTTTGAATCGAACCGTACACACAAATATGAACACTATATATATATATATATATATATATATATATATATATATATATATATATATATATATTGAGATAAATACAGTATCAGACCTAACCGTTGCGAAAACGTAAAAGACCAAAAATTTCGGCTTTGAATCGAACCGTGCACACAAATATGAACTATATATATATATATATATAGTGAGATAAATACGTAGGTAGAGTATCAGTGTGTGTCGAAAACTATAAGTACGTGTACGGTGTCGTTTCACATATGTTACATAGTAAACGTTACCAAGTGACGACGTAAAAAACTTCATTTCTTATGAACAATGGCCATAAAAAGTTCGAAAGTGTTACCGGCTGACGACGACGGTAGGTCGGAGTTGTTATGAACCGGTGGATTGTTCGAAAATGGAGAACCGTACGGAGAGGGAGAGAAAATGCACCAATACACACTACACACACCTCCTAGACATAGACATCATGATACCTCAAATATAGGATTATGGTTTTTTAACTTGTCAGTAGCTGGGTAATTCAGTGTATGGTGTCTCGACCACCTACCTTCATTTTTAAAAGTTACCATTAAGCCCCTGAAATTACAAAACATTTATAGTGAATGCAAAATGACATAGATTTTTAAATTGTACTTACACAATATTCCTCAAATCTTCATCCTCCATAGCTCTCTACAAAATAAAACAATAACAATCGCTACTGTTAGTAAATGCAAGTCACAAACAAAAATTAATTTGTAAACTAATGGGTATGTTTTTTGTTTACTATCTTATGTGACAAGTGTATGTAAACATGCCTTGGTATTAGACTTAAGATTTAGCATCATAAACTTATGTCTCCTGCCTGCTATATATGCTAGCCACAATTCACTCACTAAGTCAAATAAACACACGAGTATGATACAATAAGAGCACTAGGCATCAAACAACGCATAATGGACAACAATAAACATAGAGCAACAAAGAGCATGTAATGAAAAGGAGCATATAATATAATGTGTACAATGATAAACAAGAAGCATAAAATGTAAAGTATTATAAGTGCACAAGAAGCAAACACCACAAATGTTCACCAAGAAGCCCACAATGAGTAAATTAAGCAGTTAAGCACACTGACACAAGCAATACTGGTAAAACATGAATTAGGTAGTAGAGGTGTACACTTGGGTTTTTTTTTTTTAATTAAAACCCTAACCGGTTTGGGTGTTGTCCTGTTCTAAGTCAAATTGGTTTTGATATGAAACCGGTTTGTTGTGTACCGGTTAGGTTGGCCACAAATGGGTTTTTTTACCTAGTTTTGGTTCGGTTTTACCACGGTTCCCGAACCGGATTTTGTGTAGATATAATTAAGCATAAAACTGAAAAACTGAATCGAACAAAACCCTAAAAACCTAACCGTTGCGAAAAAGGAAAAAATCAAAATTTTCGACTTTGAATCGAACCGTACACACATATATGAACACTATATATATTTTTTGAGATAAATACAGTATCAGACCTAACCATTGCGAAAACGTAAAAGACCAAAAATTTCGGCTTTGAATCGAACCGTGCACACAAATATGAACTATATATATATATATATATATATAGATAAATACGTAGGTGAGTATCAGTTTGTGTCAAAAACTATAAGTACGTGTACGGTGTCGTTTCACATATGTTACATAGTAAACGTTACCAAGTGACGACGTTAAAAAAGTTCATTTCTTATGAACAATGGAAATAAAAAGTTCGAAAGTGTTACTGGCTGACAACGACGGTAGGTCGGAGTTGACAACGACGATAGGTCGGAGTTGTTTTGAACCGGTGGATTGTTCGAAAATGGAGAACCGTACGGAGAGGGAGAGAAAATGCACCAATACACACTACACACACCTCCTATACATAGACATCTTGATACCTCAAATATAGGATTATGGTTTTTTAACTTGTCAGTAGCTGGGTAATTCAGTGTATGGTGTCTCCACCACCTGCATTCATTTTTAAAAGTTACCATTAAGACCCTGAAATTACAAAACATTTACAGTTAAACCCCTAAATTACACTTTATCGTCTCAATGTTAGCTTTGTTAACAATTTATACCCAAACTTATCTATTTGTTTTTGAAAATTTAATGTTTTATAGATCCGTTGTGAAATGTTTTATTATAAGTTTTTTTTTTTCAAAATACATTTGTACGTCATAACATGATACAAGTTATTAACGCACAAATGTTACACGATGTCAAACTTGATTCATGGTTTCAATTTTCTTGAAACTTATTTTTCTTATTTTATCCTCCAAATGCTAAAACAGGATTTTTATAAACTTGTGATGTGCACATGCTTACTTACTTTTATCCACATTAATATATCTAATTGGTTGGTTTTATCCCTTGCGACGTGCGTGTTATTATCAGTGTTCTAACGTGTACTATTAGGACACTCGCGTGACGCGACGACGGTGACAGTTTACAATGTGGTAGTCGTTTTCTATTAGTTTATCAATCATCTCGTGATATAGTATTCGTATTCTGTTAGCTTATCAATTTATCTTTGGCTTTATTGAATACTACTTACAAATGATGTAAAGTAATATAATAACAAACACACGATAAAAAAAATTGTCAATCATAAATTCAAAGGACAATTAAACATTTTACAACACGATCATTTCAATAAAATCGTAAAGATCCTTTTAAACACCTTTTATCAGATGCATTTTATTGGTGTGTTTAGTTGTAAGTAAACGGATCATGTTTGTAAGGGTGGATGAGATGGTCTGTGATGGCCATCCCATGATCGTTGTGATGAGCGTGAGATATATGGAGTTAGTTAAAGTAATAATAGTATAAGCTAATTACACAAATACTCCCCGTGCTTTAGGTAAAATAACAAGTTAGAATACTAAGAAAAAAAAAGTAACAGGTTTGGGTGATTTTGTAACAAGTATTAATACTAATTTCTCTTAAGTTTTTTGATAGGTTCAAGGGCACTTTAGACATTTAACATATAAGGGATTCATGGTTTGCGGGAGGCAATTTGTGTAGCTAACTAAAAAACTAATTTATACAAACTCATATCGAAAAATGTAGAAGTTTTACGTGATGGCGAATCAGCTAGTGGTTTCTGAATATTGGAAACCAGCCATTTAAGTTTGATAATGCTTCCGACAGAGGGTTCCAGCTACTTCGATTTGCAATCTTAACCCAATTGCAATTTGCAAATGCTAATTTCAAGCATTTCAACTTCAAAAGTAAAGCAATAGGTCATTAAAAATATCATCCTTTTTCTTTTTCATGGCTTATGCAAACCAATTCGGGATCCCAAAAACAAAAAATCAAAACGGTCTAACCATGGTCAATTTGGAGAGAGGATTATCAATCGCACCATCGCGCTGATGATTGTATACGATATGTTAACTACACAAATTCTCCCCCACAAAACCATGATTGAACATAACAAGTCCTTTACATGTTAAATGTCTAAAGTGCCCTTGCACTTAACATAAATTAATGTTAAATACCTAAGCTTATTACAAAATAAAATTACAATACCTAACCTTCTAACCTTTTTGCTTAGTACCCAAACCTGTTATTTTGCCTAAATCACAGGGACTATTTGTGTAATTAACTCTAATAGTATTTTTTAAAAAATTTAAAATAATAAAAATGGTGAAACCACCATAGTTTTCATTATGGCTGTTCACGGTTCGGTTTACACGGTTTTTAAGTCAAATCATGAATCAAACTGTTAGTAACGGTTTTTAATTTTTGTAAACCTCTATAAAATTCGTAAAATTTCACTTTTTTAGGCTGTTATGAATGGTATGAATTGGAATGCTTTGGATTTGAAAAGTTTTTGCATTTTCCACGTTTGTCTGATTGTGTAAATGTCTAACTGGTTTTTGTTGGAACTTGGAAACCTGGAATCTCATAATGTGAAAATGGTGGCCGATTGAGTAGATTGATTGTAAAAATAGTTAGTCCACATAAGATTTAGCCCTTTGATATATATATATATATATATATATTATGGAGTTCCAATCCTTTAACATCAACGTTATAAAAATGGCTTGCACTTTTGATAACTTAATAAAAGTTTCATACACATTGAGAATAGTTGTTAATATCGAGTCCGAGCTTAAGCCCACCTATTGGTTGGCTCGGCTCGTTTAAAGCCCTGAAGAGCCTAAGCTCCTTATGTCACGGCTAAAAAGTAAATGGTAACTTGTTTTTACCTTTTTTCTTTATGAATGTAGTCTAGTCCACTTGTACCACGTATTGTTGTCATTGAAAGTTGTATGCTTGAATGTTTTGTACAAATTTCTAACTTCCGCATATTGAATCATTGGTATGCCTTTTGTAGGAGAGTACCCAAAGTTATTTCCATCCTGAAAGTTGTATGAATAACAAAATTTAGGTACGAAACACCAACATCAATTAGGGTTTATAATTTTTCAATTGTTCAAGGCAAGTTAAAGTGATTGCCTTGATTTGTTTCATTTTTCAAGCAACGTTAGCACAACTAAACATTTGCTTATAATTTAGGGGTGCTCAAAACCAAAACTGAACAAGAGAACGAAACTAAGAATTATTTAATTAGACAAAACCAAATTAGAATTGAAAAACATAACAAAACCAAAGTCAATAAAGTGAACAACATAATATATTATCAAACCAAACAGTTAAAAAATGTCAAGGTAATCAATTATAGAACCTTTTTTAGTGAGGTAAAAAAATGACTTTTATAAACAAAACAAAGCTTACAAAATGAGCATTAAATCTGCAAGCATTTTAAAGATTTAACTTGATGATATGGGTTACCGTCACATGGTCGCTGTAGTTGTATATACAAACACCCCATTGGAAGATTATTAAATATTAGAAATGTAAAAAACATGCATAATATCGATTTTGGGGTCGTTTTGGTACCTCGATCATAGATGGGTCTGGAAACTAGAGAAGCAGCTTCGACGACGATGGTGATGGCCGGCAAAAAATATTTTATCAAAGCACGAGTGTTGTCGGAAAGGAAAACGTAGAAACTAGAAAGCCAAAGTTGATTAGAATTTAAAACGTTGTATATTTCGGTTTGTGGTGGTAGGTTGAATTGATTTTGGAAGGAAATGAAGTGATTTTAATTGATCGATGTTACGGGATTCACCGGCGAAAAATCTGGGATTTCCATGGGGTTGTCAATGTCAATGCAGGGTAACCACATGCAACTTTGTCAAAAAAAAGCTGGTCAGTCAAAGCTTAAGACTCCATGGCCAATCAAATTTTATACATAATTTTATTTGTTTTCTTTTTCTCTATCTATTCTTTTACTTATACTAGTTAATTTCTCAAGAACGTCTTCGGGTGACAATCTAATATGCCTAAGGAAAATTAGTTAAATTTGATGAAATGGGAATTTAAATATGTTAGAGATTTACTATTGCTATCTGTAAGTTGAGAAAATAGAGAAATGGTTGGCCTCTATGGTCGTTGGTCTATATTTTATTGTAAAAGTCTCTATTTGAGCTACAATCATCTACACTAACGTGATTCTCTGCAACAACAAAACAAAAAAAAATCACCATACTATTTAGGTGGTCATGAGTAGGGGGAACCAAGTGCTAGGTCTCGATGCCTGTGACCTAAGTGTTAAATATCACACTCTTTTGTTTTATGTGTAATATATGAAGAGTAACCCGGTTTATCACACATACTTAAAGTGTAACCAAGTAAGGAAAAATTATGGGCCAGTCGCCCATCTTGAGTTCGTTAGGTTTTCTATAGAAAAAAATTGACAGACCTGAAGGCAATGTTTTAAAAACAAGTTATTTAATCATACTTGATTAGACTTAGAAATGATTCAACTGGTTGAACTAGGTTATATCGAATGGTTTAACCGGATTCACTAGTTAACCATACAGTTTTATAAATACAACTTTAACTCAAAAATAATCCAATAGTATATTATTTCGTAATTAAAAAAATAATAATTTAAAAGTGAATCCATAATATAAAAAATCCCAAAGTACTAAATTCTGAACAAAGTTGTTTTTATATAAAAGGGTATTAGAGTGTTGAATCATGAAGTAAATTTAAGTTAACTCAAAAAAAAAAATTTATTAACTATTTTCTTTTTTTCAATTAAGGGTATATTCATATGTCGTACATGTTATCATAAAGTTTTGAGTTAAATGTCATTTTCGTCCCTGAGGTTTGACCGTTTTTGCTAGTTTCATCCAAAACTTTATTTTTTCTCATTTGAATCCAAAAGTTTTCAAACTCTTGCTAGTTTCGTCCAACTCGTTAACTCCATCCATTTTTTCTGTTAACTTTTTGTAAAAAGACTATAATACCCTTATATTTTATATTGTTTAATAAATAAAATCTTTATTTAAGTCTCTCAGTCTCCTAAGTCCTACCCCCCCCCCCCCCTCTCTCTCTCTCTATCTCTCTCTCTTTACCCCCTCTCTCTCCTCTACCTCTCTCTTTCTCACCCTGCCTCACGCCGGTGGAGTGAAAGGGCCTCACCCACCTGTTCCACGCTAACATACACGAACCACAACAGGTAAGTCAGTAAGCAGATTGCATCCCGTCCCCTACTCTGCATATCGGATAGTAATTATTATCTTAAATATCAAACAGAGGTATCTCGGCATTGGATTTGTCTTGAAATAATTATCTGTTTTCAACCTTAGAATGTTCGAATTCAAGGTTTTGATTGTTGCAGTTGGAGCTCCATAACCAAGTTTTTGTTATGTTTGCTTATGTGATGTGTAATGGTCACAGATTTGGCCACTGGTTGTATGTTGCCTACGTGTTTGTCTCGTGATGTCCGTCCTCGTGTACGCTCAATATCTTGGTCTCCTCTTGGATTGGCTCCTAATGTTGGGTATGCACTTCTATGATCCATCAAGGATGAAGCAGTGTAAAAGTGACTTATAGGCTATTAGGTTTCACTTTTGCGAGTAATAACCCCAATAAACGCTTAACTCTGGTTCGATTTTATTTCTGTATAGGTGTCTGCTTGCTGTTTGCACCACTAAAGGGGTAGTTAAGGTCTACTGCTCCCCTTTTCGTGAATTTTCTACAGAGTGGGTAAAGGTATGCAATAACCCTTTTTTTGTAGTGTAAATCAGGATATCTTCATAGACAGAGAGAGGTAGAGGAGAGAGAGAGCAAAGAGAGGGGTAGTGAAGGGTGAGGGAGCCTAATCCGAAAGGCGTCCCTATCCCCATGAAACAACAACCCTACACCAGACCATGGCGGAGCAACGCACCCGCGCGAGGACAAGTAATCAACATGCCTCGCGCGCCAAGACAGATGATAAGCAGCAGACATTACCTGAAACGCGCGTACAATCACGCGCGGAATCTTCCCTTAGCACTTTTCATACGAGGTACAAAGAACGACAAAAGGAAGATTCATAAAGATCTATGTCAGTGTACACACCAGCAGGAGAAAGACATGTGGCAGATAGTACAAAGGGTGAACGGCTACACTGTGCATGCTGTCGTCGAACAGTGACCAGCAGGCATTACCTCGCCAACTGTCAGACATCACATCAGACGGCAGAGATAGCCTGAGCACTGTAGCAAGTACAGCATCACTGTGCACCACCAGAAACCCGCCACGTGTCCAGCTACAACAACGACCACACTGTAGCGTGACGTCATCAACAGTGATCAGCCTTTCCCGCCAATTTCAGAAGGACCATGGACTTGGGCCTCGGTTGGGCCCAAGCCAATGGTGTCGCCTGTGGGCCTTTCCATGCAGCCCACTACGGTGCCTATAAATGGGACTAGATACAATCCTTGTATTCTCATTCAGAAATAACCATAACAACCACATACAATCCTTGTAATCTCTCATTCTTAATAATATTCCGGTATACTTACAGTGGACGTAGGTCATTAACGACCGAACCACTTAAACCTCGTGTTCTCACACACTCACTCACACTAAACATCCGAACAGGTTAACCATCACGGTTTGGGTAAAGGATTAATCTTGTAGTTGCGTAAGTACAAACCACCCGGTGATTAGTACTAATCACCGTGTTACTTATTGTTTCTTCATTGGCGCCATCCAACGGTTAGAACAGCCCTATTAACTCATCTTTTAACCCACCCATGGCTGAACCCAACCTTAACACTTCTGCCCTTAACCAAACCGGGGACGTCGACACTCAGTCCCCGGAAAACCAAAACACACCACACACTGTCGTCAAACAACCCACTTCACGTCTCGAACCGGACTTCGAGATCCATGACGTAGACTCGGGTGACGACAGTGACGGCGGTTCTAAGGAGGACCCGGACCAGTGGCTCCTTCGTCAGAACGCCAAGAGTGCTGCGATATACCAACGCAAACTCTTGCAACAAGCCAAGAAGAAGGGCAAAATCCTCACTTATGATACCCCATCCAAAAAGGGGTACAAGAAGAAAGACTCGGCCACTCACGACGACGGTCGTAGCGGGGAACTCGGCGGAGACGCCAGGGTTTAGGGCTGCGCAAAGTCACGTGATGAACCGGATGGCTATGAGTCGTCTAGCAGCGACTCTGACCACAATGGAAAGAAACACCGTTATCGCTCGCGTCATAACGACGAGGACGACGACTTGGTCAGGCCGTTTAGACCGAAAGCTTTCGCCGAAAAATCAAAGTTTGTCACTCGCATAGCGACGGCCAAAATACCAAGGAAAGCTAAGCTTCCTAGCAGCATCGGTAGATACGATGGCCTGCGTGACCCGGATGACCATGTGCATGACTTTGAGTGCGCAGGTATGTCGGTAGACTGGCCCGTCCAGGTCTGGTGCCATCTGTTTGCACAGACTTTAACCGGCGCGGCCAGAGTCTGGTTCGACAACCTCCCTGTCGGGAGCGTTAAGGATTTCGACAACCTCACCGACAAGTTTGGAAATCACTTTTCACACTTGCGCAAGCACAAGAAGGACAAGGCGCATATTTTGTTATGTCAACGACATGATCATGAATCCATCGAAGATTTTATAGTTCGGTTCAACAAGGAGGCCTTGCAAATAGGCTGCGGGGAAGAGCTTACCCGGGCAGCATTCATACATAACGTGCGGAGCCCGGAGCTAATGAAATGCCTCACGGGTAAAGACGGTATTCCGGAGTCCTGGGACGAACTCATCCACTCCGCAAAAATATATGCCTCCTCCGAAAAATCTTTCAACCAGATGCACGGGTTCCAGCCGCAACACCATAATAATAATAATAATAATAATAATAATAATAATAATAATAATAATAATAATAATAATAATAATAATAATAATAATAATAATAATAAACACAAAAACAAATCTGTCTGGAGCCGCATCTCGGGCACCGCCGACGAGGGAAAGTACTCCCCCGCAGGCGATGCCCGCCAACTCATCAATAACAAGCAATCGCGGGACCAGCGTGGACATTCAAAGAAAAACCACGATTGGACCCCGCTAACAAAAACACCATCCCAGGTCTTGAAAACAGAGCAAGTCACGCTGAAAGAAGCCAACCCCTTGGGGAAGCGAAGGAACGTGGACCAAAGCAAGTTCTGTGAGTACCACAACGACTTTGGTCATCTCACAGACAACTGTTATAGCTTGAAGATGGAGATCGAGGCCGCGCTGAAGTCAGGACAGCTGGGTCATTTGGTAAAGAACGTCCACCGCACTGGCAAGGGTAATGCGGGCGACGAAAATCAAGGAGAGGGGTCGCGAAAGAAAATCCGTGACCTCAACACTCATGCCGCCATACTCGTCCCTCGTCATCACTGCAACATGACTAAGCGTGGCAAAAACACCCAGCACGGCAAGCGCACCCGTCTGCAACCACTCGATGACTCATGGAAGGAGGCCGATGTCCTCATGCCAAAAGTCAGAGGCAGCGCTTCCTGCACCGCCCCACTAGTCATAACCGCCGTTTTCGGACATTACCGCACGCGGTACATGTTCTTAGACGGCGGCAGCAGCACAGATATCATGTATGAGCAATGTTTCCAACAACTGGATGCAGAAGACAAAGCAAAGCTCGTACCAGTCAATGAGCCAATCTCAGGTTTCATTCATGAGACCATCATGCCGCGGGGCATGCTCTCCCTGCCGGTCACATGGTCCGATGGTACCCATGAGCGCACGGAGATATGTGACTTTATGGTTTTGCCAGCCACTTCCAATCATGACATTCTATTGGGTCGGGAAGGCATCGCGCGCTTTAACGCCAACGCTTCAACGGCGCACGCGATGGTCGGTTTTTCGACCAAGACAGGCATTGCCTTCATCAGAGCCAATAAAGACTGCCACACCACTGAAGCCGCCAAGCCTCCTAAGATGGTCAAAACAAATTCCCGCACCGAGCCGGAAAAATGGGCGCTAAACCCTAAATTTCCGGAGCAAACGGTGATCATTGGCCATGAAATCTCCGAAACCATACGCAATCACTTGAAACAACTTCTGATCAGCAACATGGATGTCTTCGCGTGGCAACCAGCAGACATGGTTGGTGTTCCCCGCGAAATAGCGGAACACAGGCTCAACGTCTACCGCTCCGTAGAACCCATAGTGCAAAAGAAGCGCAGTATGGGCCCGGAGAAAACAAAGGCCATGAACGAGCAAGTCACCGAGCTGCTCAACGCGGGCATCCTTCGCCCTATCAGATACCAAACCTGGGTGGCCAATCCCATCATGGTCGCCAAAGCTAACGGAGGCTGGCGCATGTGCGTCGATTATAAAGATATCAACAAGGCGTGTCCCAAAGATTGTTACCCTCTGCCAGAAATCGATCTAAAGGTGGATTCACTCGCCCCATATCGGTTCAAATGCTTCTTGGACGCATACAAAGGTTACCACCAGATCCAAATGGCCAAAGAAGATGAAGACAAAACCGCGTTCCGAACGGACGCGGGCATCTTCTGCTACACCAAGATGCCTTTTGGTCTGAAAAACGCGGGCGCCACATACCAACGTCTCATGGACACGGCCTTCATCAATGAAATCGGCGTCAGATATTTAATCGTATCCATCGACTACTTTACTAAGTGGGTCGAGGCAAAGCCTCTAGCCAAGATCGATGGCGCGCATGTCAAGAAATTTCTTTGGGAGTTCATTATCTGCCGATTTGGTTTGCCGATGCAGCTAGTCAGCGACAATGGTACACAATTCTGTAACACCCCAACCGATGGCGGAATCATCGAGGTGCCACGTAGTGACGATTGTTCAAAAGCTCATGGTACTAAAATGTAAATATTATTGAATAATCCAAAATTGTCTTACATGGAAATGGAAATTACATTGTCTAAATGAAATGTAAATATTGAAATAACTGAATTGAAGTAAAACACTAAATGTCTCTTGCTAAAGCACTAGATCAAACTGCACCTGAAACATGTACAAAAATAGGTTTGGTCAACATATGAAATGTTGGTGAGCATTCCTAGATTTGATATATATAGTAGGTTAAAAAGTTATACAATTCAAGTGCAAGCTACAGTGCAAATATGTAAACCATGTATCAAACAAATGAGCGAAATCAACCCTGTGACTGTATAATGTACTGTATGAACTGTAGTGTACTCAACCAATAAATGGATGATAACTTAACACTGGCCACGGATTCTCCGATGAAAAAGGGGGAGAATCAACCTAGGCGGGTTGTCAATCCAAATAGCGCTATCCAATGTTAAGGTCGGCTTGTACCATGTTAATGATTTCACTAAGTACAAATGTATTCAACATGTATTGTCTAAGCATAAAGCACGTTGTAAGCAATGCACATAGTACTAGAATTGTATTTTGAATATGTAAATTTGTATTTGAAATTTGTAATAGTGTACATGTAACACCCCAAAAATGAATAAAAGTAAAAAGGGGATAGGAAGTACTCACAGTTCACGTAGTAGTTCGAGATTTAACTGGACAACGAGATATGAATTTAGTTTACTCCCAAATGATCAACCTAAAGTATTCGATAATGTGTAAGGGAAATAACTCTAGGATACATGTATTTCTAGGGCTTCGAATTGGGGATAAGTATTTATTTGGTTAATAAATTAAACGTTAAATAAGAGAAATTTGGTAATTAAATAGACAAAAGTCTTTGAGTAAACTTTAAATCAAATATGGTCACAATGTAAAGTTTTAAATGTGAAAATAATTTTTATAAAATTATTTTCTTGAAAAATAGTATATTTAATCTATTTATTTCAATTTGTCAAAATATAACTTTAATATTTAAAAATATTAAAATTAAAGAAATTTTTGATTAAAAATTGTATTTCTGTTCTAAATGGATAGAAATAATTTATGTAAAATTTTGGTGCAAAAATATTGTAAAATGAATTTATTATGAATTATTTATGATTAAAACTAACAAAAATTGATTAAAAATATAAAATAAATGATTTTACTGAATTAAAAATCATTTCTGAATAGTTTAATGTTATAAAAACTTAGGATAATTTTTGTGGAAGTTAATAAGATCGTTTTGATATTTTTATAGATTTTTATAAATAAAATAGAATAAACTTGATTTATTTACTATAAATATTAAATAAATGAATTTCAGAAAAATAAAAGTTGTAAATAAAACTTTGACATCAGTTTTGTTAAGGATAATTTTTTTAGAATTTAAAAGAAAGTTTTAATAATTAAAAATGAATTTACAAATTTAAATGTAATATATATCTATAATTTGGTTTCAAAAATAAAAGAATTAAAAGGAGTGGAAAAAGGGACGCCCAGGCTAGGATTCGAACCCGGGTGCTCTTGTTCACAAGCAAAGATCACAACCACTTGGCCTAGGCCTGTGGTTGTGATTAATCCCTGTCTTAATAATATAAATATACTGTATTGATCCAGTTTATCCCCAAATCCAATTACGAACCCTAGATTATCCAATCAAGCAATCCACACGTTTTCAACCCGATTATTGTTAGGGTTTTCGTTGTGTGGACGCCGATAATCAAAACCCACAAAAAAAGTTGGACTTACAAAGTTGTTACGAGCTCGATTGGACGGTCAATCAAAAAGTCAAAACTTTAATCGTATAACAAGAACAGAATGAAATTGTGAAGAAATGGAGGTTGAGAGAGAGGTATTGGCGAGTTGTGATGGTCTAGCATTGTTCAATTTATAGTGTAAACGTCCAGCTCAAAGAATTGGAAATGTTTGACTCGTCTTAAAAGTATGCGAGTATAATTGGTAAAAATTGAGAGGAATTGATGCTGATTACACGTAATTGATTGTTGTTTGGACGCGTCTTTGATTAGTCGCACATAGCAGCAACGTTTAATTAGGTTCTTGTTTCCAAAAATTGTGTTAATTACATGGTCAATACATACCATCTGCTGCTGCTCGCTGTTCGTGGAAAAGGGAAGGAAAAAGGAGAAAGGAAAGTGTGGTTATATACTTTAAAGGTTGGGTTAAAATCAAATAAAAGGTTTGGAGCAGGTGGTGGTCGCGTGTTGGTTTGCTCCGGCCTTGCCCGGGTTCGAGTCCCGTCTGGGGCAGGGTTTTATCATTTTTTTTTAACAGATTTAGGGGAAAGGAGAGTGGGCTTGGGCTGGACTGTTGGGCCTCTGCTGTTGGGCTTAGGAATAACAAGGGTTATGGTTGGGTTGGATTTCAAGGATGGTTGGACTAGGCTAACATCAATGTTTATTATTATTATTATTATTATTATTATTATTATTATTATTATTATAAATCTATATATATTTATATATACGTATAATGAAAAAGTGACGGATGTCACAGCATCCCCTACTTTTAGAAACTTCGTCCCGAAGTTATTGGAAACATAGGGTTATGTATGCTTGGGTGACAATTAAGGTAACTGTGGCTTGGAAAAATTCGATTGATTTGGGTAAGAGGTTTGATAGGTGTGAGTTAAGGATTGGATTAGGTTCGTCTCGAAAGGGTAAAGAGAGTAAGAATCTAGTAAATTACTACTTCAAGTTTCAGGACTCCTAAAATAAATGCATGAGTTGATTGATTATAAAAGACTAAATGAACTAACAAGCAAACAGAGTTTGTTTCTGGTTCGACTTCTAGTCACACTTCCAATGCATCATTAGTGTTTGTATACAGGGTGTACCGCAGCTAACCCACCACACCTTTGATACCTTGAAAACGTACTGGACGCCTATCCAAAAACTCTAATAGAATTTCACACCACTCTAATGTACCTGTAAATTCATGATTACGTTCCGGACCGGAATCATCAATTTACCTTACATTAAAGTTTTGCGTCCTTCTATGACCCCACCGATTGTTGAGCAGGTTCGATAGCCTCCGCCAGCCGTGGAGTAGGTTGTAGGGCCTCTCCCGACTGTTTGAAAAGGCATAGTGACCTCTACCAATCGTTGAGTATGTTTGATAGCCTCCACCAGTCGTGGAGCAGGTTGTAGGGCCTCTCCCGACTGTTGAAAAAGGCATGATGACCTCTATTAAGTGCAACAATTATTATTCACATAGATTGCAAATTGATAGCATGTTTATGCAAGCAAGTTCGTAAGTACTACAACCATTAAGTGTAAGTGTTATCATGAATAATTAAATGTTTACGAGTATCGTGAATAATTAGATGTTCAATGAATAGTCAAATTAAAGGAAAGATCAAGTTTCATATAACAAGCAATGATATTTTCTTAGAAAGGCTCTGTAAGATCAAGCATCAAGTCCAAAGGTTTCAAATAAGTGTAATGTAGAGTCTTGTACGATTAAAATAAACGTAATCAATATGATAAATTTCCAATCTGTGTTAATACACAATAGTATGCAAGAAAATTTCTAGATGTTGTATGAGTGCGACAAAATTGGGTACAAAATGAAAATAGAATCATGAAAATGAAAACACGGGTATTGGATTCTCGAGTCTTGGGAAGATTTCATCCATGGCTTAACCAGTGGGATTAACGTCATCCTGATCGTCTGCTTCGTTGATATTGTTATTGAAAGCTCGTCCATGTGCCACCAGGTTTACATTGTTCAATTTGGGACATTGAGGTAGCATATGGTTAGGGTCCCTACAATGATAACATGCCCGACCGTTAGTAATCTGTAGTGGTCCCTGGGCAGCTGTTTGATGATTACTCTGTGTTCCAACCATTACTCGACAAGTGGTAACAAGGTGTCCAAACCTCCCACATCTAGTGCATTGACGACATGGAAGATTTGCAGGATGATGATATTTGCAGGTGTTGCATTGAGGATGGATTCCCGTGTAGGCTTTCTTGATAGGAGGCTGAGCCTCCGGATCAACAACAGCATGGTTCTGATTATCGCCCATTCGTTTCTTAGAGTTCGTAGCAGTAGTGGCGGCCTTTGCGAAAACAGTCTTAGATTGTTCAACAGCATTGGTGGTTTTCTCAGTAGACGTCTTGGTGCCCTTCCTAACCAAGTTTCCTTTCCTTACGTGTTTGTCTGTTAATGTGGCTGCAAGTTGGATGGCTTCTTCTACCGTAGTGGCTTTGCCTCCAGTGACAACGTCTTGAATCAGGTCAGGTAATCCCTCGATATATTTTTCGATTGCTCGAGAGACTGGGGTGACCATGTGTGGAACCAGTATGCTAAGTTCGTGATATCGGGTATTATACGCAAGATTCTCACCACTGTCTTGTTTCAGTCCATGGAACTCTTCCTCCAGTTTCCTGATTTCGTTCCTAGGGCAGAATTTGGCGATCATGAGTTCCTTAACCTCAGCCCAAGATAAAGATAAAGCAACATCAGCCCCTCGATTGCGTTTTTCGCCATTCCACCAGGTTAGCGCTCCCTTTTGAAGGACACTAGTAGCATAGCGAACGCGGAGTTCATCAGGACATTCACTGTTCACAAAAGTACTCTCTATGCTTTCAAACCATTGGAGGAGGCCAGTAGCACCCTCCTCACCAGTGAATTTTGTGGGGTTACAGGAGTTAAAGTGTTTGAAAGTGCACCGAAATTGAGTCGTACTCCCTGTGTTGGCACTGTTACTATTTTGGGTTATCTCACTGACAAGGTTTGGGATCACTGCAGCAATTTGTTCGGCGACTAAAGATGCGAGGCGACGATCAGAACGTCGTCCAGAAGCACGAACAGGGCGTTGGCTGGCATCACGGAGCATACGGCGAGCAGACATCTATGAGGTAGTCAATGAATAATCATGAGATTAGAAAATGTGAGTGTATAACTGTACAAATGATTATGAAAGTATGAACTTGTAAGCAATATATGAAAATCATGATATTGTATATGAAATGAGAGAGTATTATTGTAAAACTTGCATAAGATGCTTGGAGTGCCCTTGTCTAGCTGTAAAGCTCAACAAGAACGTTGACTTTTCAAAGGAATTGAACCCAATGGTGATCAAAGGAGACATGCTTTAGCCTATAAGTGGACACTCACTCCAGGAATCCCCAGGTAAGCATAACAGGTCCGTAAATGGATTTATGCGCTATGCTTGCCTATGCCAGAAAACCCAGTGTACAGGCGTCCACCCTTCCAGATTGCACGTGTTCTTATCACACTCATTAAAGTTCAACAACTTTGAAGGAGTAAAATAAGAGTAGGTATTATGTCTAAGAGTGTCTTCATAGAAGGTAATGCTCCCGTTCCATGATGATGTAAACTTTCCACTCTCTGTAGGACTCCATCTCTATGCACCATGATAAAAGATAAGAAGAATAAAGAAAGGGAAGAAGGGAAAGATAGAAGGAAGAAAGTAGGGAGAAATGAGGGGTAGGGTAATTCAGGAAATATTATGCATGCAAGTTTAAGTTCGGTTATAGTCTAGGCCATTTTATCTAATAACCTAATTCCCTATAACCATGGCTCTGATACCAATCTGTAACACCCCAACCGATGGCGGAATCATCGATGTGCCACGTAGTGACGATTGTTCAAAAGCTCATGGTACTAAAATGTAAATATTATTGAATAATCCAAAATTGTCTTACATGGAAATGGAAATTACATTGTCTAAATGAAATGTAAATATTGAAATAACTGAATTGAAGTAAAACACTAAATGTCTCTTGCTAAAGCACTAGATCAAACTGCACCTGAAACATGTACAAAAATAGGTTTGGTCAACATATGAAATGTTGGTGAGCATTCCTAGATTTGATATATATAGTAGGTTAAAAAGTTATACAATTCAAGTGCAAGCTACAGTGCAAATATGTAAACCATGTATCAAACAAATGAGCGAAATCAACCCTGTGACTGTATAATGTACTGTATGAACTGTAGTGTACTCAACCAATAAATGGATGATAACTTAACACTGGCCACGGATTCTCCGATGAAAAAGGGGGAGAATCAACCTAGGCGGGTTGTCAATCCAAATAGCGCTATCCAATGTTAAGGTCGGCTTGTACCATGTTAATGATTTCACTAAGTACAAATGTATTCAACATGTATTGTCTAAGCATAAAGCACGTTGTAAGCAATGCACATAGTACTAGAATTGTATTTTGAATATGTAAATTTGTATTTGAAATTTGTAATAGTGTACATGTAACACCCCAAAAATGAATAAAAGTAAAAAGGGGATAGGAAGTACTCACAGTTCACGTAGTAGTTCGAGATTTAACTGGACAACGAGATATGAATTTAGTTTACTCCCAAATGATCAACCTAAAGTATTCGATAATGTGTAAGGGAAATAACTCTAGGATACATGTATTTCTAGGGCTTCGAATTGGGGATAAGTATTTATTTGGTTAATAAATTAAACGTTAAATAAGAGAAATTTGGTAATTAAATAGACAAAAGTCTTTGAGTAAACTTTAAATCAAATATGGTCACAATGTAAAGTTTTAAATGTGAAAATAATTTTTATAAAATTATTTTCTTGAAAAATAGTATATTTAATCTATTTATTTCAATTTGTCAAAATATAACTTTAATATTTAAAAATATTAAAATTAAAGAAATTTTTGATTAAAAATTGTATTTCTGTTCTAAATGGATAGAAATAATTTATGTAAAATTTTGGTGCAAAAATATTGTAAAATGAATTTATTATGAATTATTTATGATTAAAACTAACAAAAATTGATTAAAAATATAAAATAAATGATTTTACTGAATTAAAAATCATTTCTGAATAGTTTAATGTTATAAAAACTTAGGATAATTTTTGTGGAAGTTAATAAGATCGTTTTGATATTTTTATAGATTTTTATAAATAAAATAGAATAAACTTGATTTATTTACTATAAATATTAAATAAATGAATTTCAGAAAAATAAAAGTTGTAAATAAAACTTTGACATCAGTTTTGTTAAGGATAATTTTTTTAGAATTTAAAAGAAAGTTTTAATAATTAAAAATGAATTTACAAATTTAAATGTAATATATATCTATAATTTGGTTTCAAAAATAAAAGAATTAAAAGGAGTGGAAAAAGGGACGCCCAGGCTAGGATTCGAACCCGGGTGCTCTTGTTCACAAGCAAAGATCACAACCACTTGGCCTAGGCCTGTGGTTGTGATTAATCCCTGTCTTAATAATATAAATATACTGTATTGATCCAGTTTATCCCCAAATCCAATTACGAACCCTAGATTATCCAATCAAGCAATCCACACGTTTTCAACCCGATTATTGTTAGGGTTTTCGTTGTGTGGACGCCGATAATCAAAACCCACAAAAAAAGTTGGACTTACAAAGTTGTTACGAGCTCGATTGGACGGTCAATCAAAAAGTCAAAACTTTAATCGTATAACAAGAACAGAATGAAATTGTGAAGAAATGGAGGTTGAGAGAGAGGTATTGGCGAGTTGTGATGGTCTAGCATTGTTCAATTTATAGTGTAAACGTCCAGCTCAAAGAATTGGAAATGTTTGACTCGTCTTAAAAGTATGCGAGTATAATTGGTAAAAATTGAGAGGAATTGATGCTGATTACACGTAATTGATTGTTGTTTGGACGCGTCTTTGATTAGTCGCACATAGCAGCAACGTTTAATTAGGTTCTTGTTTCCAAAAATTGTGTTAATTACATGGTCAATACATACCATCTGCTGCTGCTCGCTGTTCGTGGAAAAGGGAAGGAAAAAGGAGAAAGGAAAGTGTGGTTATATACTTTAAAGGTTGGGTTAAAATCAAATAAAAGGTTTGGAGCAGGTGGTGGTCGCGTGTTGGTTTGCTCCGGCCTTGCCCGGGTTCGAGTCCCGTCTGGGGCAGGGTTTTATCATTTTTTTTTAACAGATTTAGGGGAAAGGAGAGTGGGCTTGGGCTGGACTGTTGGGCCTCTGCTGTTGGGCTTAGGAATAACAAGGGTTATGGTTGGGTTGGATTTCAAGGATGGTTGGACTAGGCTAACATCAATGTTTATTATTATTATTATTATTATTATTATTATTATTATTATTATTATTATTATTATTATTATTATTATTATAAATCTATATATATTTATATATACGTATAATGAAAAAGTGACGGATGTCACAAATTCGAAGACCAATCCCTTCAAGAATGGTTGGCTCAAATGGGTGTAAAACAAATATTCACATCAGTCGCGCATCCGCGAGGCAACGGTCAAGTGGAAAGGGCCAATCGCACAATCGTCGAAGGTATCAAGACAAGGCTCGGAACCAAGAGGACAGGGTGGGTAGACGAACTGCCGCACGTTTTATGGGCCTACCGCACCCTCACAAAAACAAGTAACGGCGAAAAGCCGTTCAGCCTAACGTACGGTTCCGAGGCAGTGATTCCCGCAGAAATGACCTTTCCTACCGCACGAGTGCTAATGGCTGAAACAATAGACAATGACAGAGAACTCCGCATGAACCTTGACTTGCTAGAAGAACGCCGCGACCTCGCGGCAATCAAAGAGGCAAGATATAAAACTCAACTGGAACAGTACTACAACAAGCGGGTCAAAGAGCTGACGTTCAAGATCGGGGACTACGTCGTCCGCAACAATGAAGCTTCTAACGCTGAGAAGCCAGGGAAACTAGCTCCGACTTGGGAAGGGCCATACAAAATACAAGAGGTGCTAGGCAAAGGCGCCTATGCGTTGGAAAGACTAGATGGTACCCCCATCCCGCGATCTTGGAACGGTGCACAGTTAACGCTGCTACTTGTAAACCTGTATGTAGTCCCGAAATACTAGATCTTGTTGAATTCAATAGATTGTTATCACTTGGAAACACCTATTAGTTAGATGTTTCAAGTGATTAATCCAAGAAACAAAGAAAACTAGATGAATATTGTAAGACCCGACACACACAATGAATAACATGATGATTCCATATCTGATTTGATAATGAATAACCTTGGAATACCACACAAGTACGCACCTATTCAGTGTGCTACAAAGATAATCTCCAAAAACCCTGAACCCTAGCTGTGCACACACATACAATATATAGGCAGCACCTGGGCCTGCGCACTTAACATAAGTGCGCAGGGCCCGTCCAAATAAGTGCGCAACCTAGGGTTTGGCTTACTAAACTATGCTATAATTACATGTAAGGTCCTTCAACTATTAAGCTTTACAATAGTCATTCAAAAGTCTCTATTCTGGTAACTGTGGTCTTAATATAACCCAACAATACTCCCCCTAGACCACAGCTACCAGTCTTCAATCTTCAGTCTATATCCACGTCGCTTTCCTCCCCCTCAACCTGTGCAGGAGGGTCTTGTAAGTACAGTGCGACTGGATCTACTTCAGCTGCTTGAGAAGTTTGGGTAGATTCTGTTGTAGTTCCTTCAGGATTAGCCACTGATGCAGGATCTTCTGGAAGTACCTCTGAAGCAGCAGTTTTTGTAACAGCATCAGCAGCAGCAGCTTGCGCAGCCTTTTCCCTGTCCTCCTTTTCTTTGTCTGCAGCGTTTATCCTGTCGACTATATCCAGCAGCTCACTCTTCAGTTTCATTACCCTATCCACTGCCCTTCTAAACAGCACGGCTTCTTCAAACAATGTGTTCCCGGCACCAACATTGATCTGATTTGCAAACAGCATATTCAGATCTAACAAATTTAGTGCAAACACATCAACCGGATCCAAAATCCTCAGTGCCTCTGAATCGTTTTCCAGCTTGATGACCGCTTCACCAGTGTTGCTGTCATAGAACCATTTTTTGAAGTTCCTCAGCATCACTGGAAGCTCGGATCTGATCGGAACTCGTGTGACGACCTGAGGAGGGTCAATCACATAAGTTATCATCCCTTTTCCTGTTGCTGGATCGATTCTTGTCTTCGATATTCTCCTTCTGGGCTTTTGCGGCTTGAGGATCTGGAAATCATTCTCACACTGTTTTCTGATAAAATTTTCAACCATGGCAGCCTGGGAGTCAAGTGAGGGATTAAGGAATGGGGCCCTGCTAAGCTCCCTGATATCCCAACGGGGGAGAGATTTCAGCTCCTTTTGACCTTTGAAATATTGTATCACTCCCCCTCTCCTTTTCACAGCAAATAATTTCTTTTCCTCATCATATTTCCAGGAGATGATCTTCTCCTGGTGAGCAGACTTTGTGTGATGAATATTCTGATGTAGTGCTGGAATGGTGATGGGCTTTCGAGGAAACCAGGTGGATCTTTCGGGATCCAACTTGTGCCCATCAGATGTTTCATAAACCACTTCTTCGTCCATTCCCATTTCCACAAATCGCTCTGGCATTTCATCTTCGCTAACCTCGTCCACTTCACTTTCCTCAGCCGCTTTTTCTTTCTCTTTTTCAGCCTCCAAAAACTTTCCGAAATCGAAAGTTTCATCAAAAGTAGTGCTGGGAGCACCAGTTAACTGCTTCCTCAAATCCTGAAACATGTCAAACATCTGCACTTGAACCTGATGTTGAAACTTAATCAGGTATCTTTGATCTTTTATCACTTTCTCCATTTTCCGGTTCTTGCTTTTGAGCTTTTTCACCTTCTTTCTTAGCTCCTGGTTATTGTGCACATCACTTTTCAGCGTGCAGATTTCCCTGGCCGCAACTTTACCTACCTCCTTCACAAGCTTCTCGTATAGTTCCTGATGCACCGGTTTCCGACGAGGTGCAGCAGGAGCTGATGAGGAAGGTTCAGCTGATCGGTGGGTTGGAGCTTTGGGGGCTGATGTGGCAGCAGTGGAAGGCCCTAGAGCTGAAGTGGCAGCAGTAGAAGGCCCTGGTTGGTTCGGTTGTTCAGGCCCAAACATGTGTTCTAAGACCGCTTCTCCCTCAATATCTTCCTGAGTCACAACACGGGGAATCTCAGATTCAGGCAGCTGTTCTCTTTGTTAGGACAAAGAGGATTGGTGAAACCACTTTTGTAAACCTTAGTCTAATTCACTTCTGTCATTTTTGGCTAAGTATAGAAGTACTGAATAGAAGACAAGAAACTGCTGATTAGAAGATATGAAGAAGTGCTGAAGTTGCAGAAGTTCTGAAGTCCAAACCAGACAAGTTCACTTCAGAAGTACTGAAGACAAAACTACTCTTCAGTAGTTGTCCTTCATCAGCACTTAGCAGAAGATATTTGCCACCGCCCTTTTGCATCAGTAGTTTGTTGTTTAATATTACTTTTAGCTTTATTTGTTTCTTTCAATGTTGCAACTTGTGCAACTTGTAACTGGACTTTCTGTGCTTGCTTTTCAGGCAAGATACATGCATGTAATCGTCTATAAATAGAAGGCTTCAACCTTCTATTTTAGACATTGATTTTTAACAGAAAAATCCTTCAAACACTCTCATTGTTATATTCCATTTCTGTATTTATTGTGAATCTTGCTAAGTATCTAATTCTCATTTACAACTTAGATTCATAATAAATACTTTGTCATTTATCTTGTTTCAAACATCAAGGGGGAGTTACAACTCTGCCTTTGCATAAAAAGTGTTGCTTTAACTTATAACATTCCGCTGTGCTTATAATCTGATTTACAAAGGACTTGCTAAACACTTAAGTGTCAAGATAGCAAGTTCTTACTTAGCAAACAAGAGCAAACTGATCCAACAATTGGTATCAGAGCATTGGTTTATCTGATCACATATCAATCTAACAAATTGAGAATCAGACACAAAGCTCTTATTGATATTCAATAAAAAGATCAAAAGTTCACTTTTTATCAATATCCATCACTTAAAAGAGTCATCAGACAAATCTATAACTCTTTAAAAATGGATCCACATAATACTGGTTCTGCCACCAAACCTGCCATGCTTGTGAGAAATGAGTACAATATATGGCAGAAAAGAATGGCACACACCTTGTCACAAACCAACACTGGTTGTTGGAGATCTGTGATATATGGTCCACACAAACCAGTAAACATAAACCTTGAAACTAAAGAAGGGATTCCTAAGGATCCCAAAGACTATACAGATGAAGATTTCCTAAAACTTGAGCTAGATGCTAAGGCATTCTCTATGTTGGCAATGGCTCTCCCAAATGAAATATACTCTGGCCTTTTACATTGTGAAAGTGCCAAAGAACTTTGGGACTGTCTTAAAGAACAGTTTGGAGGAACTGAAGAGGTGATTGCCAACACCAGAGAAATTTTGGCTCAACAATATGAAACATTTGCTTACATTAATGGGGAAACTTTGACACAACAATTTGAAAGATTTTCCTCATTAATCTCTGAGCTAAAGTTAAATGGTCAGACCTATACAACAGTATCTATGTTACATAGATTTTTAAGGTCTCTACCTGACAAATGGGAAACTTACTCCATTGTCTTAAGATCCTCACCAGATTTTAGCTCCCTCACTCTTACAAAACTCCATGGGAGATTACTCACTTTTGAAAGAGAAATCGATCAAAAGAAGAAATTACAAACTTCTGGTAAAACTGCTGATGACTACCTACCAGGTAGTACAGCACTCTTGGGACAAGATTCACCAACTTGTTCCTATGGATCTTATGACAATATTGACATAACCACTGGGATCTCATCAGAAAGATCTTTCCCATGTTATGACAATGATGACCAAAGTCAAACTGCTGATAATCTATGTTTTATCATGGATGATTTGAAAAATTTTAGCAGTGATGACTTGGAAGAAATGGACATACTTCACCAACTGGCCATGCTAAGCATTAAAACTAACAAGTTTTATAAAAGGTCAGGAAGGAAATTTCCAGGATTGACCAGTAACACAAAAATTGGTTTTGACAAATCTAAACTGAGATGTCACAAGTGTCAGAAGTTGGGACACTTTGCTAGAGAGTGTAGAAGCTCTCGCTTTAACCAATCACAATCTGGAAATAACTATAACCCCAATTATAATAGGAACAATGGAACTCAAGGGAGTGCTCATTTTGTACAGGCACAAGCTCCTCAACAGCAATATATGCCTCATGTACAATATGTTCAAGTGCCTGCTCAACAGATGCAGAGCCAACAATCAATCCCTCCCTTTCCAGCTGCTCAACTTCCTCCACAGCCTCAACAACCCCCTCAACAAAGCCTCTTTACCTCGGGGTATGTTGACTGGAGCAGTCTCCCATATGACACCACAGAGTGTAATCCTGATGCAGACAACAAAGTGTTTGACATCAACTGGGGAGAACCAGACAATGGCAGAAAGAACTTTGCCTTAATGGCATTTGAAGGCTGTACCTCAAAATCTGCATTGTCTCAGGTATCAAAAGAATCTTTGACAAAACTATGTTCAAACTCTTGCAAAGAAACTTTTGCTCTCATAAGAGAGACAAACGTGCACCTACAAGGCAAAGCCAATGATTTAGAAAGAAAATACACACAGATAAAATGTGATTTGGAAAGAAAACTGTGTGCTAAAACAAAAGAGGTTTCTAAATTAACTGACTCTGCCATTGAAACCCAAGCACAAATCAAAATGATGCTAAATGACCTGGGAGATGTCAGACAAGAGCTTGCTGACACCAGGATCACTTGTGAAAAATGGGTTGAATCTTGTAGGGGGTATCAACTACTGCTAAACAAACAAAGTGCTTCAAATGTGAAGTTTGGCATAGGATACCATCATGTTGAAACACCAACAGATTTTTCTCCCAAAACTACTGAAGATGGGAGAAGAATTGTTTCAAATGAAACTTCTGAAGGGAAAGAATGCACATCTTTCCATGAAAACTTTCTAAACAGAAATCCTGGCATTTTTAAAGAAAGTACTTCAGAAGTATTTACAAAAACTGACAATAAGCCATCAGTAGTTTCATCTACTTCAGAAGTTGAGACACTGAAAACTACTGATGAGCAAAATCTTTTCACAACTGTCAGAAATTTGCCTTCAGAACAAAAACAGAAGGCAAAAGCATGTGAAATTTGTGGCCTGTTCAACCACAAAACTGAATTTTGTAGATACAGAAAAGGAATTCAGTTCAATCAAAAATTTAAACAACAGGTTGTGGGAAATCAAATCAGAAATGATTATGAAAAAGTCTTTAAACCCAAGAAACAACAACCTGAAAATACCTTTTCTCAGAAAAAGATAAAATCTCAACCAAAATCTTTTTCTCAAAATTCCTTGTCAGTAGTTAGACCAGAATCATCAGCAGTTTCACAAACTGCTGAGATTCAAAATCTAAAGAACATGGTAGAACTACTGATGACCAAGGTTGATGGTGGTCCTAAAAAGGATACCACCATAGTTCTTCATGAAAAATCCATTGCCAAAAAGACATGGATTTCTCAACCTGGTCAAAAACAAACTGTAACTGTTCTCAAGAGCAAACCCAAAGCCAAACAGGCTTGGGTTTCCAAATCTAACTAATTTGCTTTTATGTGCAGAGAGTTTCCAGGGGCTTAAACAGCATATGGTATGTTGATAGTGGAGGCTCTATGCACATGACTGGATGCAGATACCTGATAAACAACTTTATCAGCCAAAGAGAAGGATCTGTGTCCTTTGGGAACAATGCCAAGGGATATGTGCTAGGACATGGCAATGTCTCCTCTGGCAAAATACAGTTTGACAAGGTCAATCTGGTGGAGAACCTTGAATACAACTTGCTGAGTGTGTCACAAATGTGTGATAAAGGATATTCTTCCTTTTTCACAAAGACAGCTTGCAAGATCATCTCACCAGAAGGCCAGAAGTTGATTGAGAAGATTATAGAAGATCATACTTTGCTGATTGCCAAAAGATGTGGCAATGTCTATGCAGTGGACATTGAAAAAGACAAAGTATTGAACAACACTGCCTGTTTCTTCTCAAGGGCATCAACTTCAGAAACAGATCTCTGGCACAGGAGACTTGGCCATGTGAACTTTAAAACCATAAATAAAGTCACAAAAATGGGCTTGGTCAGAGGTCTACCTTTGAAAGTATACCAGTGTCAAGAACACTGTGTATCCTGTTTAAAGGGAAAACAGCATAAGTCCTCTTATAAGTCTATTGAAGAATCAAAAACAACTGCATGTCTTCAACTACTCCATATGGACTTATTTGGGCCTGTCAAGATCATGAGCCTTGGTAAAAAGAAGTACTGCTTAGTCATCATTGATGACTACTCAAGATTCACATGGGTATTCTTCTTATTTTCCAAGGATGAGGCTGCTGAAATCATCAAGTTCTTCATTCTACAAGTAGAGAAACAATATTCTCTATCTGTCAAAACCATTAGAAGTGACAATGGGACAGAGTTCAGGAACAAAACTCTGGATGAATTCTGCTTGTCTAAAGGGATTATTAGACAATACAGTGTTCCCAGAACTCCTGAACAAAATGGTGTAGTAGAAAGGAAGAACAGAACATTGATAGAAGGAGCAAGAACAATGTTAGCTGATTCTGGACTGCCATTGTACTTTTGGGCAGAAGCAGTTAACACAGCATGTTATGTTCAGAATAGAGTTCTTGTGGTCAAGAGACATTCCAAGACTGCCTATGAAGTTCTTCATGGCATAAAGCCCCTTATCTCCTTTTTCAGGGCTTTTGGGTGTCAATGTTTCATCTTGAACATCAAGGAATCTATCTCAAAGTTTGCTGCCAAAGTTGACTCAGGTTACTTTCTTGGTTACTCTTCAACTAGAAAAGCCTACAAGGTTTTTAATTCTCACACCAAGATAGTAGAAGAAACATTGAATGTCAAGTTCAATGAGTCAAAACACACTCTTATTCCAGCACATCCTGCTGAACTCTTTGACCTTGACAACTTTCACTTTGGACCTGAAAAGGCTGTTACTTCTTCCAAACCTACTTATTATGGTGATCAAAGGTTTGAAGATGAGGATCCTGCACCATGGACTCCTCAAACAGTCATTAAGTCAACTACAACACCATCAGAAGTTTTCCAAACTTCTGATCAAACAAATACTGAAGGCCAAACTCAAACATCTGCTTCAACACCTGCAACTACTGAAGAAGCTGCAACTGCTGAACCAGATATCATAGACCTCAGTAGTTTGTTTGAAGAACCAGAGCCACCTACACCTGTCAGTGGTTTACAACAACTGATTGAACACAGAGATCATCCACTTGATCAAATCATGGGTGATATAGCTACAGGTGTTCTGACCAGAAACCAGCTCTCCAACTTTTGCCTATTCTCAGCCTTTATTTCACAGTTGGAACCAAAGAAGTACCAGGAAGCCCTCAAAGACAACAATTGGGTGCAGGCTATGCAAGATGAACTACTACAGTTCAACAAGCAACAGGTCTGGGAAATCTGTCCCTTACCTCAAAACAAGCAACCAATTGGTACAAGATGGGTTTTCAGGAACAAACAAGATGAAGCTGGTATGATAATCAAGAACAAGGCAAGACTGGTAGTTCAAGGGTACTCTCAAGAAGAGGGAATTGACTATGATGAAACCTTTGCTCCAGTTGCAAGGCTTGAGGCCATCAGGTTATTTCTGGCCTATGCCATTTCCAACAAAATAAAAGTTTATCAAATGGATGTGAAAAGTGCATTTTTATATGGTAAAATCAAGGAGGAGGTGTATGTCTGTCAGCCACCTGGGTTTGAGGATCCTTCTCATCCTGAGTGGGTGTACAGACTGGATAAAGCTCTATATGGGCTCAAACAGGCTCCAAGAGCCTGGTATGATACACTCTCCACCTTTTTACTCAAAAATAACTTTACAAGAGGTGCCATTGATAAAACACTTTTCATTAAACATGTTGGAAATCATGTCTTACTTGTTCAAATTTATGTTGATGATATCATCTTTGGTTCAACAAACACAAAATTGTGTGATGATTTTAAGAAACTCATGCAATCAAAATTTGAGATGAGTACCATGGGAGAACTGCAGTACTTTCTAGGACTGCAGATCAAACAACAAACAAATGGAACTTTTATACATCAATCAAAATATGTTAAAGAATTATTAAACAAATTTTCTTTAAATGACTGTAAATCATGTTCCACTCCCATGACACCTATCACACAAGTTGAACCAGATGATCAAGGAAAACAGGTTGATCAAACCATGTACAGATGCATGATAGGTTCCCTTTTATACTTAACTGCTTCTAGACCAGATATTATGTTTTCAACATGTGTCTGTGCTAGATATCAATCAGCACCAAGGGAATCACACCTTATAGCAGTCAAAAGAATTTTTAGATATCTGAAAGGAACTCCAACGCTGGGAATCTGGTATCCTGCTTCAAGCAATACCAAGTTATCAGCATTTTCAGATAGTGACTATGCAGGGTGTAAGATGACAAGAAAGTCAACATCTGGTGGTTGTCAATTCCTGGGTAACTGTCTAGTGTCCTGGCAATCAAAGAAGCAAACATCTGTTGCAACTTCAACTGCTGAAGCTGAATACATTGCAGCTGCAAGTTGTACATCACAGATACAATGGCTCCAATATCAACTTCTTGATTATGGAATCAAAGAGACCAAGACACCTTTGTTTGTAGACAGCAAATCTGCCATTAGCATCATTCAAAATCCGGTACAGTTCTCAAAAACTAAACATATTGAGATCAGGTACCATTTCATAAGAGATTGCTATGAAAAAGGCAAGATTGAGGTGAAGCATGTAGCAACAGCTAATCAGATAGCTGACATCTTCACTAAGCCCCTTGACACATCAACATTTCAGAAGTTAGTTTCCATGCTTGGAATGCTAAATTTGTAAGTGTTTATTTTTTTTTTTTTTCTGCATATCAGTTAGAATCCAAGTTAACACTTGATTCTACCCAACTCTACAGCAAACTTCTACATCAATAACTACTGATATGCATCAAAATTTTTCTTTTTCCTTTTTCCTTTTTCCATCCTTGATTCCATCCTGTTTACCATGGTGGAATCAAAATGAAAAAAAAAAAAAAAATTTATTTTTCCTTTTTCCACCCCTGATTCCATCCTGTTTACCTTGGTGGATTTCAGGTTAACCTTTTCCATCTTTTTTCTGGTTTTCACTTACAAATGTCAAAAGTCTGAAACAAAACTTCTGAAAAACAAAAACAGTTTGAGAGAAACTACTGATGAACAAAAATCATCAGTATAGGGATAACTTTCTGAAAAAGTGTGTAACTTCTGATAAAATAAACTTCAGAAGTTATGAATAAAGTATTTACGAAAACATTTCTCATCAGATGTTAAAACTGCTGAAGAGAAAATGGGAACTACTGATGAAGTAATCCTTCATCAGCAGTTTAAGTCAAAAGGGCAAATCTGACTTTTCCCATCATCAGAGGTTTGACCTAATAAGTTTAAAACCTCTGATAAAGAGATTTTTAACCAAAGGCGGTTTTAAAACTTCTAATAAAGAAGATTCAAGCGGTTAAAACTTCTAATAAATACCTTTTTCACACACTTATCCTTTTAAACTCACAAAATATCCCTCATTCTCTCTCAAAACTCTCTCAAAACCTACACCTGAAAATTCACTGTTCGATCAAAATACCCAAACCACAATGGCTTTAGTTCTAAAACAGGGACACAATCAAAGAGCTTTTCTTGAAAAACAAGAAGGCTGGTCCCAATACGATGAGATCATTGATCTTGTCGTCAAATCCCAATACTTTACTGCTCTCACAATTAACCCACCAATTCACACTGAAACTCTGAATGAGTTCTGGGAAAATGCTGAGACGGTTACAATGGGTGGTGAGGTCATTTCCCTCAACTCAAAGATAAAAGGGAAACAACTGACCATCACACCAGCCACACTAGCAACAAGACTGGGTCTGGATGATGTAGCTGCCCCTGACCATGTTGCTAACAAAGATATTCATCTAACCATGACTGAGTGTGGTTATCAAGGTACTCTCTCCCATGCAACAATATTCAAAAAATATTTTGAACCAAAATACAAACTTTTGTTTCATTATATAATTATGTGTTTGAGTCCAAAAACAGGGTCATATGACCAGATGCCCTCCACTTTTCAACCAATATTTCATTCCATTGTGAATGAAACCAAATACAGGGCATCAAAACTGTTTTTCCATGAGTTGGTGTTACATCACAATAATACCAAGAAAAAGTTTTTGTTGTACCCAAGGTTCATTATGCAATGCATAATAGGGGAACTGGGTAATGAGGTGCTTGTGGGAAAAATTTCAACTTTAAACCCTTTAACATCACAAGCATACTCAAGACTGAACAAACCGGCTGCCTGGCCAGAAGATGATCAGGGAGAACAACAACAAGTCCCCCTGAAGCCCACATCTTCCACACCTACACCACCAAAAGCCAAAAAGCACAAGCCAACAAAAACTGTAACCCACCAACCCAAAAGAAAAGCTGTTCAGGAGGTTGAGATGCCTGAACATGCTCTTGAGCATTCTGCTCTTCAAACTGTTGAGACTGAAACACCCTCTCAGTCTCATCCATCTCAAACCCCACCAAGAGCACCCATATCTGTTCATTTCAAAAGAAAAAGACTTAGAAAAACATATCAAACACATTCTTCTTTTGAAACTGCTGAACAACAAACTATTGCCCAAACTACTGAACCTTCCCCACAAATTTCTGAACAAGAGGCAATTGAAATTGCCAAACTTCTCTCTGGGCTAAGAGAGAATGTCCCATCTGATCATGTCAGTCCCCATCAACCACAACAAACAGGGGACATAACTACTACTTTAGACATGGATGTGGACATCATTAGCCCTATCCCAAGAGATGAGGGTGGACCAGAGTCTTTAAGCCCAAATTTAGAGACTCTTGGGGCATCTGAGGCTGCTACTACTCAGTTACCACCCAGTGGTGGATCTGAGGACAGAAGTAACATAGCTAAGACCTCAGATGTGGCAACTACTGATGAAGGCTTAATGCCTGAAGTAGGAAATCCTCAGTACCAAGAAACAGAGGTTCATGAGAGAACTGAGTTGGGCTCAGCTCATGATTTAACTGAGACAGTCCTCTCTGAGGGCAACATCAGGGATACAGATGATTCCATTAATTTGGATGATGTTTCAAAAACTCCAACTACTGAATTGACGGCACTTTCTGAAGGTCCTGCTGCAAAGGTATCCAGGCTCAAGAAGCCAGTCACCTCTGCACAGGTTAAAGTCCACTCAATCCCTAAAACCCCTAGAGTGGCATCCTCTGTACAACATGAGGATCTCCCAAAAACACCCCCTTCACAGCAAATGCCTACCCAATTCCCTGGGCAAACAAGCATAGACCTGAACCAGCTATGCAGCCCAGAGGGTCCCCTGTACCACATGATGAATACACTCATCAGAAATCACTTCCAAACATATACAGCTGACTTGGAGCTGTCAATCAAGAACCAATTTGGAGTGATCAAGACCAAGATGAACGATCTGTCAAACAAAATAGACTTCAACAGTCAACAGATTGCACATCTTCAAGGACACTTCTCCCAACCCTCTGCTTCAAGGGTTAGAATTGATGAATCCAAAAAGGGGGAGAAGATCAGGGAACCTAAGGAGTCATTCCAAGCCAGAGTAAAGGCACGAGTGGCACTCCTTGAAAGAGATCAGAAAGATCAGGCCAGGAAAGAAAGATTGGCCAAACAGTTTGGTGTCTCTATTGAAGAAATTGAAGCTACTGAGAAAGAAGATGAGACCCAAAGTTCTGATGATTCCCTAAGGTGTAATGAAGAAACTTCTGATGACCAAACTTCTGATGAAGAATCAGAAAGTACTGAAGACAATCCTTCAGTAGCTGACAAACCATCAGCAGTTGTCAGCACTTCAGAAGTTAACACTTCCCAACCTCAAACAACTGAACCTTCCAGAACCACTGCTCCCATTCAACCAACATCTGATCCCATCAGGCCTACATCAACCACAACAATGACTGTATTAAACCCTTCTCCCATCTCTCATTCAGCTGAACTATTAGAGAAGAGTTTAATTGCAGCCAACAAGAAGGCCAGAGAAGATCAGATTTGGAAATCTCTGGAAGAAAGGGATGATTTGGACCTAAGCCATGAAGAAAAACTTCAGGCTTATGCAGCTGAACTACAAAGGCAGGCTAGCCTTGATGAGATTGCTGAACAGGATAAAAGACAACAACTGGTGTCTTATATTACCAAGAACAGCAAGACTAAAGCCTTTACACTCAAAGGACTCTCTATGCAAGAGCTGACAAGAAGAGCACAACTGCTTGCAGACAAAATGGCCACAAGCAAAGAAGGAAAGGCCAAGAGAGCCCAGATAATAGAAGAGCTAGTAGCAGAAGGATATGGTTCAAAAGCCTCTGTATCCAGATGGAAAGAAGAAAGACTAATGGATACATATAGAAAATATTTGGCTGCCAAGGCTGCAAATCCTGAGAAGTTTCAAACTGCTGATCCTTCAAGATCAGTAGTTAGAACTTCTGGTGTATCTAGAAGATCTGCTGCTCAAAAGAAGAAGGCAGAGGACAATGTCAAAACAGATTTCAAAATGGTACTACTTGAGGGAAGCTCAATAGTCCATTCAGATTTTGACATTGAGGAGAAACCTCTGTTAACACAGTTCAGGGATCCTTCCACTTTTGCTTATCAAATACAAAAGACCATCACAGAAAAGCTGCATACCAAAGTAGTGACTGAACACCATCTCCCAACTGTTCAGATGCCTGGTATGCAACAACATCAACAAGGAAGAGAATCCCACCTGAGGCTATCTGAAACTGAAGACATCCAGCACTCAGGACCATCAACCCAAGGGACAAGTCTGGTTCCCTATTCTTCTGACTTTAACAAGTCAAAGATCCCTATCATCAGATGGTCACTTACTGATAACAACTCAGTACTGTTGACAAGAAGAGACTTCTCAAGCAGGGCTTACAAGAAGATCAGTGATCTGAAGAAACTGTCAACACAAGACCTGCTCACAATTCAACATCTAGACCCACAGAGAGGATCTCTGTCTGATGATCTGTACAACCAGCTCAAGAACACCATGTACAAAGAGATATGGAAGATTGTTCAAGACAGAAGAAACACATAAGGAATTAGTAAGGTTTTGGCTTCATCAATCCAGGGGGAGATTGTTAGGACAAAGAGGATTGGTGAAACCACTTTTGTAAACCTTAGTCTAATTCACTTCTGTCATTTTTGGCTAAGTATAGAAGTACTGAATAGAAGACAAGAAACTGCTGATTAGAAGATATGAAGAAGTGCTGAAGTTGCAGAAGTTCTGAAGTCCAAACCAGACAAGTTCACTTCAGAAGTACTGAAGACAAAACTACTCTTCAGTAGTTGTCCTTCATCAGCACTTAGCAGAAGATATTTGCCACCGCCCTTTTGCATCAGTAGTTTGTTGTTTAATATTACTTTTAGCTTTATTTGTTTCTTTCAATGTTGCAACTTGTGCAACTTGTAACTGGACTTTCTGTGCTTGCTTTTCAGGCAAGATACATGCATGTAATCGTCTATAAATAGAAGGCTTCAACCTTCTATTTTAGACATTGATTTTTAACAGAAAAATCCTTCAAACACTCTCATTGTTATATTCCATTTCTGTATTTATTGTGAATCTTGCTAAGTATCTAATTCTCATTTACAACTTAGATTCATAATAAATACTTTGTCATTTATCTTGTTTCAAACATCAAGGGGGAGTTACAACTCTGCCTTTGCATAAAAAGTGTTGCTTTAACTTATAACATTCCGCTGTGCTTATAATCTGATTTACAAAGGACTTGCTAAACACTTAAGTGTCAAGATAGCAAGTTCTTACTTAGCAAACAAGAGCAAACTGATCCAACACTCTTCTTCTTTTTCTTGCAGCCCTTTCATACTCAGCAACTTGTTGTAAAGCAGCAGCAGTTTCAAGTTGCTCAGTTGTCAGAGTGTCTCTCCCTTCTTGCAACAAACCTGCTGGTCTTTTCTTCTTGCTAGGTTTTGATGGAGCTAGTTCAGTCGCCACTCTTTTGCCCCTTGATTTTTCTAGGGCAATCTCTTCAGCCGTCAGCTGGGCTGAAGGAGTGGGTTCAGATGATCCAGGTGCAGGGGCAGCTCTGGATTGTGGTCTGGGTCCTGCAGCATCTGATCTTCTCTTCTTGATTTTGTTGTACAGTTCCATAACAACAGGATATCGCTGGGCAGCATACATGTTTTCCAGCATTGGTTCCCAGTCCGATGTGTTGCACTCTGTGAAGAATCGTGCCCCTCTTGTGAATATGTATTCGTCACCGACAGGCAGACCCTCATGTTGAGTGTTTATCATCATCTGGACAAACCTCGGATACATAGCCCACTTCCCTGAACCAGCATCTGCATTCTTTACCATATAGTCAAAGATCATGCCTGACAGATTGAACGCTTCGTTCTTGCAGATCTTTATCATAGCTGTCGCCCATTCAGCACTCAGCGCATTGTATCCTCCCTTTCTGTGACATAGAGACATTAAGAATACATGACTGATAAGTCTCCAGTCTCTTGTAAGCTGACTCTTCTTTACATCGCCTCTTTTGTCAAATTCACCCTTGTAGCCGAAGATCCTGAATTGTTGGTGAATATCAGCTTTAGACATAAACCTGAAAGTTCCAGGTTGATCTTGCAGCCTTAGCACATTTCGAACTGTGTCCTCAGTAATGATCACAAGCTTGTTTCTGACAGTTGCATTGATACGCTTGACCCTTGATACTGTTTCGACTCTAGCTGATCTCCAAAAGTCTTCAATGTGGGAGACGTAAACTGGTTCAGCGTTCTACACAGCAAATCCGACTTTACTGCGTCTTATCCAAGCCACTACATCTCTAAAATTGACATCCTCAGTATCGAGATTCATTGGTTGGTTGTGCATGCCTCTAGGATCCCAGTCAAGTGCCATCTGTTTAACCAAGAGCACGAAAAGCCAATTAGATCTCCGATAACTGACTTTAGACTTAAACTTAGACGGACAACGAACTTAGACTTAGATTTTATTAATATTTTTTTTAGGTTTTAAATTTTAACGGTCATTGGATTAAAATTTGATGAATCGGTGTCATCGGTGTCAATGATACGTTTGAATTTCAGTTGTTAGATCATTAAGGTCCGGTTTTAAGTTCGCAATCCGTTCAAGTGTCTTAATAGTCAATATGAAAGTTATGTTGTTGTTTAGAGTCCAAGTGTGCAAGGATATCAAGTGCGCAGTCCAAACAAGTCACACAGTATCATGTGCTCAGTCAAGTGCGCACATACGTGACTGAGCACTTGGTTAGTACGCAGGCCTAAGACAAATGCGCACATAATGGCTCAAAACAAGTTCACAGTCCAAGTCAACCGGGCATGGTAACATCTTGGGCTACACAGTCAAGTCTGCGTACTAAGCAAGTACGCAGACACTTGAACCTTCGTTCAAGATTTTAAGTCCACAGTTATGTACGCAGCCCTTTTAGGGTTTTTGAGATCTTGTGTGATTATGAGACAAGTGCGCAGTCTCTATGAGACAAGTACGCACTTGTTCATGTTCAAGTACGCAGATCTTCAAAACTTCAAAAACCCATAAAACAACTAATAACCAACTGATGCATCTGATTCATACTATTGTACCCTGTAATCACAAGAAATAAACCGTTAATGATATGAGATCTACCTTAAATAGTAGATAAGAATCAACAAACAAAGAGATCAGGTTTGATTTGGGATGATTAGGATGTTTGGGTGATTAACTGTGATAAGGATGATGATGATGAACGATGATGAGGGTTGATGATGATGATGATGATGATGAACAGGTAATGTGGGTGATTAGGGTTTGTAAAGAATTGTTAAGGATGATAAAATATTTTGACCGTTGTTGACCCGGTATTTATATACATCAGCAGTTGGGCCTGCGCACTTGAGTTAAGTGCGCAGAGCCCACTAAGTACGCAGATATAAGAGTTTGGCCCAATAAGTAGTTTTAAAGCCCAAAACCAATGTAATAAGTGGGGTTTTACCAAGTCTTACCTTCTGCAATCAAGATCATACTAACCATACCTGCCAGAACCCGTTTCAACTTCCCGTTGGATAGCTGCAGCCTAAGAACAATTGTCGGTATGCTTGCCCACTTAAATCCATGCCTTTTCTCTTTCAACATGTGTTTGGCGATGCTGTTTATCATGTTTTTCGGTAATATTGACGAAAATTTTATGGACCCCACAGTGTGCTAGGTATTGGCCTACCGATCCTCAAGGTTTATTGAAATATAATGATGAGAGCTTCAGGTCTATGTTACCATAAGCAGAGAAGATGATCATTATCTTGATCAGATGATGAGAGCTTCAGGTCTATGTTCCTATAAGCAGAGAAGATGATCATCTGATCGTTTGATGAGCTATCTATATATATTTGCACGTCACTAACATTGCGTGTCTTTTGCTGCTCAGTTTTTCAAAAAAAATTGTTTTTCTTAGCCCCGCATTGGTAGCTTGCACTCTTAGGTGTCTTTTGATTTACCTATGCACAAAATTTTCTGTGTCTTTTAATTTCTCAACCTATGTATGACCGGACTCAGCTTGTGCAGACCTAAAGCACAGTGGGAATCCAGCTTTCCGTGTAGATCTTCATTGTTAATCACCTAGTGGCAGTTTACTTGATTCCAGGCTGAATCTACCGACACATCGTTGCTTGAGGCCACAACATCCTCTGGGTCCTATTCACATGCTGACGAGATATGATTAGTTCCTATCATTTCCTGAATTAATTTTGCATTAAGAATAGACCGGTTTACTTTCTCCCCCAAAAATCTTGTTTTAAAAGAAAAGAAGATTTTTCTATAAAATATACACATTTTTTTTTTATTTTTTTTTATTCAAAATTTATCATCTCAAGCCATGAAACCAACTGATGAAACCGGGTTTTATCGAAAGCTTTTGTAAAGATATCTGCTTTTTGATCAGCAGTATCGATAGGCAACACCTGTATGTATCCTTTGTCGTGCGCATCGCGAATTGAGTGAATCCGAATTTCAATGTGTTTGGTTTTAGAATGATCAATTGGATTCTTCACGATGTCACGACATGCATCATTATCAATAAAAATAGGTGTATGCATGACATTCAAACCGTAGTCCAAAAGCTGATTTTGGATCCATAACACCTGACAGCAACAACTGGAAGCAGCTGTGTATTCGGCCTGAGCAGTGGAGATGGACACGGTGGTCTGCTTCTTGCTCTGCCAAGACACTAGCCGGTTACCCAGAAATTGACAGCCACCAGAGACAGATTTTCTGTCTATCTTACAACCTGCATGATCACTATCAGAATAAGCGATTAGATCAAAGTTATCGCTCTTAGGATACCATAAACCAAGTTTAGGTGTTCCTTTGAGGTAGCGGAAGACTCTTTTTACTGCAGTCTCATGCGATTGCTTAGGATTGGACTGAAAACGCGCGCAGCATCCAACTGCCCACATTATATCTGGTCTGCTAGCTGTAAGATACATCAGGGAGCCAATCATTGATCGATATGTGTGAAGATTCACTGAAGGCCCCTGAAGATCTGGTACAAGTGTTGTTTGGGCCGCAAAAGGAGTATTGGACGGCTTGCAGTCGGTCATGTTGAATTTTGCCAGAATGTCTCTCGTATACTTTGCTTGATGGATGAGAATCCCGTCTTCTTTTTGCTGCACTTCCAAGCCTAAGAAAAACGATAATTCTCCCATCATGCTCATTTCAAATTGAGACTTCATGATGCTTTCAAATTCCCTGCATAAGTTTTCATCAGTGGAGCCAAAGATAATATCATCAACATAAATCTGAACAAGGATAGAGTGTTTGTTGACTTCTTTGGTGAACAAAGTCATATCGATCTTCCCTCTTGTGTACCCATTTTGCAGCAAGTATGAAGATAAGGTCTCATACCAAGCTCGAGGAGCTTGATGAAGTCCGTAGAGAGCCTTATCCAGTTTGTAATACTTGTTGGGATGATGGGGATCTTCAAAACCTGGGGGTTGACAAACATAGACTTCTTCTTTGATCTTCCCGTACAGAAATGCACTTTTCACATCCATTTGAAAGACTTTGAAGTTCTTGTATGAGGCGTAAGCCAGGAAGATACGAATGGCTTCAAGTCTAGCAACTGGAGCGAACACTTCCTCATAATCAATGCCCTCCTGTTGACGAAATCCCTGAACAACTAAACGAGCCTTGTTCTTAATTACCACACCTCGTTCATCCATTTTGTTGCGAAAAACCCATCTTGTTCCTATAGGATACTTTCCTTCAGGTAAGTCCACAAGTTCCCATACCTTTAGCTTTCTAAACTGATACAGCTCATCCTGCATGGCTTCAACCCAACTTGCATCTCTGACAGCGTCTTCAATGCTGAAAGGTACCGTCTGAGATAGGAAGGCTGAAAGTGCAATATTCAGTTTGTCTGCCTGATTTCTAGTAAGAACACCCTCAGAGATTGGTCCAATGATGTTCTCCACAGGGTGATCCTTAAAAGATTTAAATCCCATGTTTGGTTCTTCTTGAATTTGGGAAGGCATATTGGAAAGATGATCTGTAGGAGTTGACGAACTGGATGGATCATTTGCAGACTGTTGTGCTAAGATGTTTCTTTTGAAGCTGGAGTACCTTCAGGAGATGGAGTAGTTTCAACAGTTGCATCACCATTTGTGGTCTGAAGGGGAACAATTGGATCAGCTACGAGTGGAGAAAAGCGGGTGGTGAAAGGTGCTGCATCGTCTTCTGAAGAGTAAAGAGTATCTTCAAGAGGAGAAGGATTGGCTGCTTGATTTTCAGATGGTTGTTCATCAATGATGCTGAAATTGTTGAAGACAACATCCACGTCAAAGAACCAGTCAGGACCGGCTCCTGTGTTGGTAGAGTTGGATTCCTGCCAATCAACATAAAAAGACTCGAGAACCATTTTGGTTCGTTTGTTGTACACTCTATAAGCTTTTTGACTTGAGGAGTATCCAACAAAGAAGCACTCATCTCCAACTGCATCGAACTTCATTATGTTCTCGAAGTTGTTAAGCAGCGTACATGAGCATCCAAAAGGCCTGAAATAGTCAATCAAAGGTTTTCTTTTAAAGAGCAACTCATAACCTGTTTTCCCGCGCGTCTTTACAATTAAGACTCTGTTAAGAACATAACAGGCGGTATTCACAGCTTCAGCCCAGAAAATGATCGGCAGTTTAGAGTCGATAAGCATGGTTCTGGCCGTCTCAATAAGTGTACGATTTTTCCTTTCAGCAACACCATTTTGTTGAGGAGTTCTCGTAGCACTGTACTGAAGATGAATTCCTCTGTTGTTGCAGAAAGTCACGAAACTTTGATTCTTGAATTCGGTTCCATGATCACTTCGGATTGATCTAACTTTTGTCTTTATTATGTTTTCAATGAGAGGAACAAACAGCATCAGAATCTCAGCAACTTCACTTTTGTATTCCAGAAAGTACACCCATGTGAATCGGGAAAAATCATCTGTTATCACCAAGCAATAAGACTTTTTAGCTAGACTTTTAACACTAATAGGACCAAACAGATCCATGTGCAATAATTGAAGAGGTGAGTCTATAGAGTTCACAGCTTTGGACTTATGCGACTTTTTGTGTTGTTTTCCTTTGGCACATGCTAAGCATTTTTCAGAAAAGGGGAATTCCTTAGAAGGAAGACCTCTGACAAGATTTAGTTTTGAAAGCTTATTAATATTTTTGAAGTTAACATGTCCTAATCGCCTGTGCCATAGCAGTGACTCTGACTCGGATGCTTTAGAAAGTAAGCATGTCATTTGACATTCAGACTTTGCATCCCTCATGTTTATCACATAAGTATTATTTTGTCTAGGAGCTTTAAGCATAATCATATTGGTAGGAGGAATGAATCCTGGCTTTAGAAAGATGCACTCCATGTCATTAAATAACACTGAGATTCCTTTGTCGCAGACTTGTGATACACTCAGCAGATTGTAACACAATTCTGGAACATAGTTCACATCTTCTAAAGTCAATGCATCAGAGATCACGTCCCCTATCCCAACTATCTTTCCGCCCTTCTCGTTGCCGGCAAAAGCAACAAACTCTCCATCAATGAATCGATAGTTTTTCAGGAGTTCTTTCAGTCCCGTCATGTGCCTTGACGCCCCGCTATCAACATGCCAAAGATATCTCATCAGGGCAATCAACCACTTTTGTAGTTTATTCTGAAAAATACATAAGACAAGAGAAATATACAGATAAATATACGAGACACTATGTACAATCACGACTCAGACCACATCTTAAGTAACTTTTGGAATCCAGGTCTGTTTTAGTTTTAATCTGTCGTGATTTTCCCCCGACACAAACTCTTGCCTTTTCCAATTTTTTGTGACCTTAACAAAACTTTTTATAGTTTCTTGAAGATCTTTAATTTGAACTGCAAAAGATTTTTGGGTATTGGTATCAGTTTGTGGTTTGGGTTGCAAATGACACTTTTTAACCACATGTCCTTCATTTCCACATCTAAAACATTTAGAGTGTTTAGGTTTGATCTTTGAAGAAGATCTGGATGATGATGGTTGTGATGTTCTTCTCTTGTCGTTGCTTGAATTGAGGCTGTCTGTTGAACATGCTTCATCACTGTTGTTGTTGCTTGATTCTTCGTTTGTGTTGCATTCTGGCTCGCTGATGTCACTTTCTGTATCACTTTGTGATTCTTCAGAAGTTGTGTTATCTGTTTCACTTTGTGATTCTTCAGAACATGACATATCTGTTGATGATGGTGTAAACTCTGGAATTTCTTCAGTAAGAAATTTCCCAAACCTGTTTCTTTTTAGTTCTGGAACAAATGGAGATGGTCTATATACATTTTCATTATCACAGAATGCATCATTAAGATCAACACAAACAGGCATAACATTTTCAACACAAACATCCGATCGTTTGATAGGATTCATCCTATCATTTGGGTCCACAACACCCTTGAAATCAAGTTTAGAGGTTAAAGTAATACAGTCATCCGGCCTAGATAAACTATTACAGTTATCCATCCTAGATAAACTATTACAGTCATCCAAATTAGTTGAGTTATTACAGTCATCCGAATTCAAAGAAATGTTTGACTTATCATGGCTCTAGATGAACCAATTCACTGTAGAGTAATTGGCACCTGGGTGACCTAACCCCATTGTTTGACCACCACAACTGTCATCATCGTCCACCTGATCCTGTTGGGTCATATCTGCACTACTTTTACTTATATTAGAGTGTGACTCAGATGTGACACATTCTTTTTCAAAAAGATCATTTTTTGGATGTGGTTTTGGAATGGGTATATATTCACTTTTGCTCAAGGGTAAAAATAGAGATTTTACAATTCCCTTTTTATCCTTATACCCAATTCCATCTTTGACGAAAGATTTCCTTGAACAATCAAGGATATCAGTATGAGCATGCTTGCTTACGTTCCATTTGTCCACAACAATATGGAGATGATTAGTTTCATTTCTAGATTTTTCTAGTTTTTCAGTTAAGTCATTTATTAAAAAATCTTTTCTGAGAACAAATTCTTTTAGAGTGTGCATTTCAGCTATTGTTGCATTTAACTTTCGCTGATAGGCTAACTCATTTTCTTTCATTTCAGTATTGATTTTTCGTATGTCATCCATTTCTCTTAAAATTCTCCTATTGTGGGACAAACAGTAAGCGACGGCTGTAACACACCTTGGTGAGCACAGCTTTGATTTTATTTCGAGCGGGATACTTACCAGGTCTCTCTCCTCAGCCTTCTTCTGCATGTTCTGTGGTTGCTGATTGTCCTTGCTTGTGGAAGTCTTTTCAGCGACAAAAGCTTCCTCAGCAGCAGTCTCCTTCCCCTTGTTCTCACTCAACACGCTTCTTAAACCAGCCTTCTCCATCCCTTCTCCTTTTGGCATCTCAGCTGAAGACCCTTCCAAGGAACTCACACCAACTGTTGATTTAGTGCAAATTTTCGCCATCAGTGCCTTGTTTACTTCAGCTTCTGCCACAGCGACTTCCTCTCCCCAATCGAAATCCTGAACCACAAGCGCCTTCTGCTGGTTGGCTTCTCCTCCTTCTGTGATTGCCACCACTCTCTTTTCTGGTTTGGCTTCAGCTTGATTCAAAGCTGGACATTCATACTTGAAATGTCCGAGAGTTTTGCAGTTATAACACCTGATCTTAGATTTGTCAAACCCCGCTTTCCCCATGCCGACTCTTCTACCGGTTCTATCTTGAAACCTCTTCACCCTCAAAGTGATCATGGCCATCTGCCATTTCAAATCCATTTCCTCCATATCGTCTGGGTCAACTTGATACATGTCCTCAGGGCTCATCATATCATTTTTTAGATCACCAGTCTTTAATGCTTCAAAGCTGGTCATGAAGGCGTTGAAAAGTTCAACGTGTTCAGTTGCAAGCTTTGTTTGTTGAGGATTGAGAGTTGACGGCTGAGGGTTAGTGACACTGGGTTGAGAGTATGGAACAGCTTTTCCTGAACTTGAACTACCACCAATCATTCCATCAGCATACATGTGAGATGAGCTTGAACCCATGTTGCCCACTGGAGTCATTAACGCTAAGTTCTTCATTGCAGTGATGGGAACTGCCTTTGGATTGGTCTGATTCATCTCTCTTTTTGTAATGTCCATCTCAAAGGACTTCAATGTGTTGATGAGATCAGCCAAGGTAGACTGGGCATCCAGATATTCTTTTCTGATTAGCATGCACTGGATGCTCCATTCTTTTGGCAATGAATCCAGCAGCTTCTTGATAGAATTTCTGTTGTTCACAGGAATTCCAGCCTTCTTCATCTTTGTCAACATGCTCATGAACCTATCAATGTGCGAGCTCAGACTTTCCCCACGAATACTACCAAACATATCATATTCTTTTTGCACCATGTCTTGCTTGTATTGGCGCATCTCTTCGTTCCCTTCGTAGTATTCATTCAATGCAAACCACAGATCATGTGCCGTGCCATACTCTTCAAACATGTTGTAAACATCGTTAGATAGGGCCATGGTTAGAGCACCATAAGCCTTATGATCTCTTTGGAGTAATTGTTTGTCAACATCGGTATAGGTGGTTGGATCAGGGTTGAATTCTTCCCCAGTGGCAGTGGTTCTCATGGGAATGTGTGGGCCCAACTGGATAGAGTTCCATTGGGTGAAGTCTGTGACGTAAAAGAATGACCTCATTCTGTTCTTCCAAGTCCCATAATCTTCAGCACCTTTTAACTTAGGTACTCTGGTAGTGGTTCCAGTTTCCAGGTCTTGTTGTGTGATAGGGTTAACAGTTGATTGATTATTGTTACCAGCCATGATTTAGATGAATTTAGGAATGTGGTTTAACAGATTTTAGTTATCAGTCCAGAAAATTGTCCAAGTCCGTAAGTACACAGCTAAGTTCGCAGCTAAGTACGCAGTTAAGTTCACACTTAAGTTCACAGCAGTCTGGATAAGTATGCAGCAACCTGTAAGAATATAAACAGCCTTGTCAAGTTGTAGTCTTTGTTAAGTATGCAGCTCGGAAGTATACGTGTGGCTATGCTTCTTGATAAGTTCGCAGATCAGTCAACACTTGGGCATTATAAGTGCTCAGTGTTTACTGATCAGCCTGCGTACTAAATTAAGTGCGCAGACTCACTTAAACTCTCGTTTAAGATTTTAAGTTCGCAGAAACCCTAGCCAAGTACTCAAGACTACACCTTCAGTAAGTGCGCACAAATCCAAGATTTCTGTTTAAGTATGCAGAAACCCTAGATAAGTACTCAAGACAATGAGATACAATAAGTGCGCAGAGATCAACTTAAATGAACAAGTGCGCAGAAACCCTAGCTGCGTACCAAAATGACAAGTTTAAGTACTCAAAGTCACAAGTATGCAATATATGATCCAAGTACTCAAACAAAGAAACAAGTGCTCAGCTTATGAGATAAGTGCGCAGGATATATGAAATAAGTGCGCAAAAACGAGCTGTAGCAAACATAAAACTCAGCTGAATCCTTTCCAAACCATTTTCTGATCAAAATAACATACTTTAAACATTTAGAAACATGATTTTCACGAAATTTGAAGCCAAAATATACGAAAAACACCTAAATTTTAAAGTTTACAAAGAGAATAATCTTGATAATAAAAACTTAACAAGATGAGGGTTTTGGTATCTTAAAGTAGATACAATCTAGAGCACAGAGGCTCTGATACCAAATTGTAGTCCCGAAATACTAGATCTTGTTGAATGCAATAGATTGTTATCACTTGGAAACACCTATTAGTTAGGTGTTTCAAGTGATTAATCCAAGAAACAAAGAAAACTAGATGAATATTGTAAGACCCGACACACACAATGAATAACATGATGATTCCATATCTGATTTGATAATGAATAACCTTGGAATACCACACAAGTACGCACCTATTCAGTGTGCTACAAAGATAATCTCCAAAAACCCTGAACCCTAGCTGTGCACACACATACAATATATAGGCAGCACCTGGGCCTGCGCACTTAACATAAGTGCGCAGGGCCCGTCCAAATAAGTGCGCAGCCTAGGGTTTGGCTTACTAAACTATGCTATAATTACATGTAAGGTCCTTCAACTATTAAGCTTTACAATAGTCATTCAAAAGTCTCTATTCTGGTAACTGTGGTCTCAATATAACCCAACACTGTAACATGGCTACACACGCCATATCATTAATGAAAAAGTTTCATATATATGTGTTTCTACTTGTTTTTCCGCGCCAGGGTCTTCAAGACTTAGGCAAAATCCTGTCGGACCAAAAACCGCGAACCAACGTAGTAAGATAAGCCTTCAAGACGCGCCTCAGGCACGTCGGGCTTATACATCTTACACTTGGACGACGCGCCATGGTCTTCAAGACAGATTTACTTGTCGGACCTATCAGCCCGCTTAGCACATGTGCGCGCACAATCCCTTGTCTTCAAGAACTTACAGTTCGGACAAGAGGAAGATGCGCCACATAAAACGCGGCCAAAAGGTCTTCTAGGCAAGGCTCTTACGCGCCTAACTCGGACTCCATGGCACAAGTCGCGCTCCGCTACAGTCTTCAAGGCAAAAGTGCATGTACAAGACGCCGGACTGTCTAGCCTAGCGCGCGCCCTAACTTACACTTACACACCGGGTGACGACTTGGTTAAATAAGTAAAGTTGGAGCGAGAATAAACACAATATAACAAACTAACAATTTCATTAAAAAAGGGACTTAAAAACCCTTCACATTTACAAGATTGAAACGAAAATTACAAGTGCAGCGCCTACTCATTATGCGCCCCAGAAGAACCCCCGCCAGAAGGATCCCCGCCAGAAGCCCTCGTCAAATCATCAGATTTGTCGATAAAGTATTTCAAGGCAGCAAGGGGATCCGCGTTGTTCTTGCATTCAGCAATGACCTGGAGGATAGGAAAGTCAATCTCTTCAAATTTGGCCAATTCCGCCTCATACTCCTCCTTTAGCGGCTTGCCATAATGCTCGGCGTCTTCAAGCCGCCCATCACCTTGGGCACTCAGGAAACCATCTGCATAACCCTCGCCATATCCAAAAGCTTGTGCGGCGGCAGCAATGGCGGCAACCTGATCGCCCAACTTGGGCTCCTGCCAAAATCTTTTGAAGACCTAGAGAGAGGACAAAAAGTTAACTACTTGCAAGCAACAAGAATCAATAACAAAGTAGGCGCGAAGACTTACCCCATTCATTCCATCCGTCATCAGCCAGTGGATAGAATTTTGCATCTGGGTCTGAGCAGTGACCGCCTCCTCCAGTAAGTGTTGGGCCGCCTGGCACTCCTTGACGGCCGCAACACGGGCTTGATCAGAAGAGTCAAGGTCCCGCTCCAAATCTTCCTTAGCGTTAAGGACCTGGACCTTCTCTTGCTCAAGAAGAGAAACACGCTCAGTAGCAGCAACAAGGGCCTCATCCTTGGATTCCAGCTCCTTGCGCATTTCCACATACCTTGCGGTCCTCTCAGTGAGCGCCTTACTCTTCTCTTCAAACTTGCGGGTCACCACCCGCCTCTCTTCTTGCGCCTCGGCCAGAGTCTCCTTCAATCGCATTGTCTCATCATTAGCCTTCTTCCAAGACTCCGACCACCGGCGCCTCTCAGCAGCGGCATCCACTTCAAGCTTCGCCACCTTGGCCTCAGCTTCATGAGCACGGCGGCGATGTTTTGAAATTTCTGCCTTGAAGGCAGCCTCTTTCTCGGCAAGGTCCGCCTTCTCCGCCTCAAGCTGCACAAAATCCCGCTGCGCCGCCGCATCCCGGCGGCGAAGCGAATCCATCAAAGACAGCTGAGTCGCCTGGTTAACACAGAGAGCAGTTATGAGCTCAGGGCGACTCAGCAGATCCTGGTGGGTGCGCTCGTAGGGAGGCACCACCTCGCTAACAAATTCGAGGGCGGCCAAGGAGTTTGAAAATGAGGTATTCTCCCTGATCGACCAGCGAGGCCGCCAGATGGCATCACAACCAGCCCAACAGGAGCCATCATAAACTCCTGATGGCTCATCACCAACCCTTGACGACTCACGCCGAGTTTGGCGTGAGCCACCGCTAGCACCAGCAGCGCCCTGCTCCAAGAGCGCTCTTTCAAACCCATCAGACTCATGGATCCTGTCTTGGGTCTCAGCAGCAGCGCGCTCACGGTCTTCGCGCTCCCTCAGAAGCCGATCCTTCTCCTCAAGAAACCGTTGCTCTTGAAGACGAAGCCGCTCCGCCTCTGCCTGCTTCTCCGCCTCAGCCTTTCGTTTGGCCTCATTGGCAGCAGCAACCTTCGCGGCCTCAGCCCTCCGAAGGGCTTCATCGGCCTCCGCCTGCTTCCTCGCAGCGGCGGCTACCCTCTCAGCCTCAGCCTTTTGCAAGGCTTCATCGGCTTCCACTTGCTTTCGAGCCGCCTCCTGTTCCCTCCAACGCCTTTCCTCCTCTACCTGAGCCGCCTCCCCAGATGGAGACGCAGGAGGAGGGGTAGGAATTATCTTGGGCGACACTATCAAAGGAAAACAGGATATTAAGAGAATTCAAAGATAAAAATTCCAAAGAAAATAAGTGTTGCTTACCAGGCGCTTTCTTCTTTATCAGCTTCTGAAACAGAGGCTATCGGGTCGGGGCAGCGCTGATCCCCACAGAAAAAACGGGGGCGCTCCCTCCTTGCTCCCCAGTAAAGCTGACATTCTGCTTGCCAGCACCCTCAGCAGCAGTCTCTGAAGCCGCCACCGACTCAGGGATTTGAGTGGCATCCCCACTCTCGCCTCCACCAGCCGAGGCAGGAGACACACCCTCCACAGCGGCAACACTGCTGGCCGCAGCGCTGTCAGGGCGCGCCCTCTTCCTCCTCTCTAGCTGAGAGGACTCAGCTTCCTCTTCATCTTCCGAGGGCGGCCCATCCTTCCGCCGTCGGCGTCCCTTTACAGCCTCTCCTGCTGAAACGGAAGAACCCGAGTCAGAAAGAGCAACCTTTGCTCGATACCCATGCCTCCGCGGCGCGTGTTTCCAACGTCCATGCCCCGCGGACGGGTTCAAAGGCGGAATGATCTTTACTGGAGACTCAGTAGAATCATCTCCAAAAATGCTAGTGACGAAGGGATCCGAAGACTCACCGGTTGTATGATAAGGCTTGGGCGCGGTGGTGAGGTCAGGATAGTAAGCGGTCAGCAAACGCCTCTATACAGGAAGTCTGACCCTCCGCCACAGGCCTCCACTTGATACCCTTCTCTTCACGGGCAGCATAAAATTGGAACTTATCCACACCTGCAACAACAAACAATAAGGGAAATGGCGCAGAAAATACAAAAGGAAAAAATAAAGGAAAGTACATACCCTCCACCGCAATATAGGGCTCTTTGCCCGCGCGGATACCAAGGCGGCTCATCCCAAGAAGGAAAAAGATGCCCTCTGTCAAATTCTTGAACTCCAGCTTGGTGGCGTTGGAGGTAAGGGTAATGAACCAGACCTGCTTCTTGAAATCCTTGGGCACAGCCATGTCCGCCACACGCTGCCCATCCCCTATAACCTTCCAGGGGAGACTGATGGGGATCACACCCCTCTTCACAAAGAAAAATTTCTCCTTCGCCCAATGCAAGGACTTAGGAGTATGAGTGGCCATAGGCGGCACCCTCGGGCGTGGCTTGAACGAGAACCACATCTCGTCTCGCGCCATAAAGTAGAAGACATTGAACCGTTCAACGGTTGGCTCAATGTCTAAGGCGCGGCAGGAAGCTTCAAAATGAACTAACCTCAGAAGCCCAAAGGCGGTTAGTTGTGTGGGCCCAACGCTATAGGCCACCATGGTATCAATTTGGAAGCGGGTACATGGCAGGCGGAATCCACACTTAGCAAAGTGGGCCTCATACAATGCCAACTGCCCGCTACCGGCAGAAAGAACAGTGTTGGTCGGAGATGGAAGGGTGGGCTCCCCCTCCGGCAAAATATTGTACATAATGCAAAACTGGTTGAATGCCTCCTGACTCCAAACACAATAGGTATTGGACATCAGTTTCCTCTCCTTTATCTTGCCATGTTCGACAAGAACGTCTTCCTCCACCACCTCCTCCACAGCCGGCTCCATCCTAACATCCTCGGCGGATGGCGACGGGCTCACAGGAACATCAGACATCGTCAAGAATGAAAGTCGTCGGAAACTGGAAAAGATAACCGGAAAACTTGAAGATTCGCCGGAATCTTCAAGAGGATATGAAGATTTAACAAAGTTTGAAAAACAGAAGACAACAAAGCAAGAAATCAAACAAGAAGAAACTTGAAGTTTCAACAATGAATCTTCAAGATCAGTGAGATCTTTGAAGATTAAACGGAAACTTCAAAGAAAGAACGGTGGCCGGAAGTTTGAGAGAAAAACGAGAGCAAAGAAGGAAGAAGAAGGCTATAAGAGTGTAACCGTTCATATGAGCCCTAACGGGGTTTATATACTCATCGCATTAACGACAATGGGACCCACCAGGGAGCCACTAACCGTCACACCTTTTCAAATTCAAAGCATGAGACGACGACACGTGTCAATGACACGGATGGACGGCTCAGATGGTAGTGTGTGACAGTTATACGCTGCACACATATCGGATGTTCGACACGTGTCGCAAGATCTCACATTATCTACAAGGTGAGCGCGTGAGAACCCACGCGCCTGACAGAAGGCACGCGCCCACTGACACGTGGCACAATCTCAACCATGAAGACAAAACGTCAGACGCGTGACGTCCCACGCTCCTGACACCAGACGAAGTATTGGTAACTGCAACCACGATGTGACGTCCCTCAGTCTGCACAACCAGACAATCACTGAACACGTCAGCAACCATTAAACTTCCATCAGAAGTTATTGATCATTCGAATTCCAGGCGCATTTACTCCAATTTATGAGAGACAAATTGAATGTCAATGATTTAGAATTTATCACAAACTCCAGACCCGCATTAATCACTCCAGCAGCATTTACTTTCTCGGCGGAAAGTTGACGTAAAATTGGAAAAGCCGTTCCCCGCCCAACTCCTGCGGAAACATGACGTAAATTTGCAAAAGACGTTCCCCGCCCAACTCCTGCAAAGGTAACGCGGAGAACGTCCTTCTCAGCGGAAACTTGACGTAAATTTGCAAAAGACGTTCCACGCCCAACTCCTGTAAAGGTAAGGCGGAGCACGTCCTTCTCGGCGTGACTTTGACGTAAAATGGGAAAAGACGTTCCCCGCCAAACTTTTCAAGAATTCGCGGCGGAACACATTCAAGAACTTCTAAACAAGCAGATGAGCTTTCATCCGCGACCAACATATTTTGAGTCTAGCACTCCACCTGCTCACCAGAGAGCAGGAGAAGTCCTAGACTATGGGGACTTGAGGGATAGGGAGCCTAATCCGAAAGGCGTCCCTATCCCCATGAAACAACAACCCTACACCAGACCATGGCGGAGCAACGCACCCGCGCGAGGACAAGTAATCAACATGCCTCGCGCGCCAAGACAGATGATAAGCAGCAGACATTACCTGAAACGCGCATACAATCACGCGCGGAATCTTCCCTTAGCACTTTTCATACGAGGTACAAAGAACGACAAAAGGAAGATTCATAAAGATCTATGTCAGTGTACACACCAGCAGGAGAAAGACATGTGGCAGATAGTACAAAGGGCGAACGACTACACTGTGCATGCTGTCGTCGAACAGTGACCAGCAGGCATTACCTCGCCAACTGTCAGACATCACATCAGACGGTAGAGATAGCCTGAGCACTGTAGCAAGTACAGCATCACTGTGCACCACCAGAAACCCGCCACGTGTCCAGCTACAACAACGACCACACTGTAGCGTGACGTCATCAACAGTGATCAGCCTTTCCCGCCAATTTCAGAAGGACCATGGACTTGGGCCTCGGTTGGGCCCAAGCCAATGGTGTCGCCTGTGGGCCTTTCCATGCAGCCCACTACGGTGCCTATAAATGGGACTATATACAATCCTTGTATTCTCATTCAGAAATAACCATAACAACCACATACAATCCTTGTAATCTCTCATTCTTAATAATATTCCGGTATACTTACAGTGGACGTAGGTCATTAACGACCGAACCACTTAAACCTCGTGTTCTCACACACTCACTCACACTAAACATCCGAACGGGTTAACCATCACGGTTTGGGTAAAGGATTAATCTTGTAGTTGCGTAAGTACAAACCACCCGGTGATTAGTACTAATCACCGTGTTACTTATTGTTTCTTCAGGTAGGACTTAGGAGAGAGAGTATTAAATAAAGATTTTATTTATTAAACAATATAAAATATAAGGGTATTTTAGTCTTTTTACAAGAAGTTAACAGAAAAAATGGATGGAGTTAATGAGTT